>WEKY01007689.1:342005-457682 GCA_013390045.1 Picathartes gymnocephalus
TGTGTGTGTGTGTGTGTGTCTGCTAAAAAGAATTAAAGTGGTGGCAGGATTCTCTGTGTCCATTCTGAACTACACAGCTTTTGCCCAAGGCCATGGAGCATCCTTTGTAGAGGAATCTGTGGAAACTGTAGAACTTGAAGACTGTGGTTAAGCTTGAGGGTTTGAATGTCTCAAAGATGAGTCCTTCTGTTTGAGAAGGTTCAGGATCAGGAGAGCACAGAGGCTGCGTTGTTATCCATCACCGTGATGGGCTGTGATGGCTGAGGCACTGTCCAGCTTACTGATAAAATAGAGACTAATTTCTAGGCAAAAAGGTCACCNATAGAGACTAATTTCTGGTCAAAAAGGTCACCTGTTCACTTCATTGCAAATGGACCCATTGTAGGTGAAGATACATGCTACTAGGTAATTCTAGAATAGCCTGTGTTTCAAAAATGGCTTCACTGAGTTTAGCAGAGATGAGACATTTTCTGGGCTTTTTTTTTCCTCAAAAGAGATCTTCCTGCTTTGAGTTGGATCAAAAAGCCATGGAATCACATTCCCAATAGTACATAGAATATACTGAATAATTATAATAAAAATAGGCACTGTTAGGTGTTTTTTAAGAGATCTTTTTCTTTTAAATGGGGTACAAAAAACTATCCAAGTCAGCTGAGTTCTATTAAGCAAGCCAAGCATTAGTAACTGCAATGCAGGTATTTTGAGTAGTATTGGAAATACTTTTTAATGTGTAAACAACCGTATGGCATTTAGTCCTGATGGCTTTCAGATGGCTTGCAAGTCTTGATGCTTAAAGCATTTAGGACCTACTATCTCTTGGGTCTTGTTTGAACAAAAATACAACAGTGAGTTCACAATTTAAGACTGAATAGATTTTTGGCCAATTCGCAGCTCTTCTGTGTCTTTTCACAAAAAAAACCATACTCTGTTTGCCACAGAAAGAAAATTGCTTAAGATAGCTTTGCTTCCTTTTCTCTCTGCTTTAAAGATATACTTGAAGACTTCTTTCCTAAAATCTGGCATACTATGCTGGCAGGCTGTAATTTGCTTCATTAACCAAGATGAAAGATCACATCAGTCTTTGGGATGTCAGTTTGGAAGACAGAATGCTGAAAACTCCTTGTCAGGAGGGCAGTAAATCCTTTTCTGTTTCTAAAGGTTACACTGAGGGAAAGACAGATAATAGTAACTAAGCTAATGCTTAGTATTATTGAATATTTTAGGAAAATGTAAGTGCTTTGAAATTAAAGAATTTTGAGCATACTTATGTAAGCAAGAGAAGTTGTATAATTTACTTAAAAATGTGATGTGTTCTCTTTCCTTAGGAGTTTCAGAGACGCTGCAATACTCTCATATCATTAATAGAAAAAGAAAATATGGAAATTGAGGAAAAAGAAAGAGCTGAAAAGAAGAAAAGAGGAGCAAAAGTTACAGCAGTATGTTTACCAGCACTTACTTTACTTCCAGTGGGGCAGAATTAAATTATGTATTTTTTTAGAAAATGTAAAAGATAATTGTAGGCACTGATTGCATAGTAGAAACCATGAGGTGAGAGATTAAACTGAAATATTTGTCTATTCACAGTTCTCCTAGATTTGCTTAGGTAGGTATTCTCAGTGCATAGTATTTGAGTGGAGTTTTTTTGGTAGGGTTTTTTTTGTTGGGAAGTCTTTTGTTTAAGTAGCAGAGGAAGACTCTCTTTAGAAAGTTACACTGCCTACTTTCTGCCTACTTATGTACATCACATGTTGCTTCAATTTATTCTCAGAGATTTTTTCCTCTCCTGCGTAGTAGTTGCAGAATAAAAGTGCTTTTATTTTGAAGGGTTGCCACCTTTAGAACAGAATTGTGTCTAAGTCAAGGTCCTGATCTTCTCATCCAGTTCATGGTATGTGTGATGCCTGCACCACTGAGACCACGTAATGATTTCAAGGATAGAAAAAGAGTAGGAGAATTAAGTGTCTACATCAGGGATTAATGTTTGCCTTTCCATTATATCCTACAAAGGTGAACTGAAATCTAGAATGCACTAGGGTCATACATTCCCTTTTGAAGAGTCAGTTATGTATTTAATTTTTTTTTTTATAATGCCACCATCTTGTTAAATTTATACTTATTTTTTCTCTTTAGTCACAGAAGAGAAAAGCAGATTTGGCTGCTGAGAACTCTGGAAAAAAAGATGCTAAGAAAGTGAAGTCGTGAACCTGAAAACTGAATGCTAAATATTAAACTGCCACTTTCTTCACTCCATCTATGTGTATTAATTGCCAACTTGTTTGTATTCATGGTACTCTTCCCCAAGTCCCGTGCTTTAATTTTGCAAATTTTGTATACTTTACAACGCCTTTCTTTACCTAAGATGTGTAGCTTTATATCTTATGCATTCCAGTATTTTTGTGTACTGTATTTTGTGAGTTTCATGTCTTTGGCAAAACGGACTCAGTCCTTGGTTTTTTGAAGCTTGTGCTGAGGTTTTAGCTTTTATATGTTTTATATGCTGCTGCTTTGAAAAAAAACCTAGATTCTATAGCTGTATTATTGTTGTTTCATATTTTAAATTTATATGGCTGTTGGAAAATAAACTGACTTAATTATTTGAAGAGAAATATACTTCAACTTTGTTTTCCCTACCCTCTCTCCCTTTTTTGCATAGCTACATTTAGAGAGAATGTTAAGGTTTGTATAATTGTGCCTTCATCATCAATCAGATTTTTTTCAGAGGAGTACTTAGACAGGATCAGGAGCATGACAGAACAAAATCTAATTAGACTGACATCCTTGTTTGCTGTCTGCATTAAATGGACATTTTCTCTGAAATGTTCAGAAGGACACTCAGCAAATACACACTTTGTTTTTCTTTATCAGTGATTTCTGCTGGGTTTCATGCTTATACACAGGGTGAGGGGTTTCTCAGAATGGCCTCTAGATGAAAACTTTTCTATGCCTCATAAAAGGAAGTAGTCAGCTCACAGCTTCTGGTTGTTTAAGTAGCAAACAAAATAATTCACTTTCTGGTTGGTAAGCTCCTCAGCACTGCTGCCTTGTGCTGGAAGATCTTTGTTGCTCTAATTATCTCTGCTAAAGTTCTTCTTTTACCTTTTATTTAACATGTCAGTCAGAAGCAATGGGGATATGTTACAGAGTGCTCCTTTTTAGTAGTTCTATTTTAATGAAGGGATGAAAGTGTTGGATGTATGATTTTTTGACTTTGCAAGAATGGCCTTTATTAAGCAGGTTCACAGTTCCTGCTCACTTCGGAGTCTCTGCCTTTCCTGGATCAGTAGAACAGTGACTGTGACATCTGATGTTTTACTTTAATGTTCTGTCTCTGATCTGGTGTTTAATACAGACCTTGCTACAGTGTGACATGCCCTCATAATGTCAGGTTTAGATTAATGCAATGTGCTTTACATGGTACTTCCCTTGACGACTACTTGTAAACTTCTTTCTAGTGCAGTTTGCTTCCTTCAGTGGTTTGAGGTGTTTTGAGATAAAGAAACCTCTTTACTCTTCGTATTTTGTGCTTTGCATTGGCTACCTTCTTCTGTGTTTGTAAAATTCAGGACTTTATAAAATAAAGTTCTTGAGCTCTGCTCATACTCTTCTGTGTCATTTAAAATGTATTGTTACGTCTTTGAAGTTTTCTGAGATTAGTACCTCTAAGTTTGATGAGTAATTTCCAGCTTTTATAGTAGTGTCTGTTGAAGGTTTAAGGCATAATGGGTGTGATGGCTTGGTTGAGCATTTCAAAAGATAATTCCAAAGGTTAGATTCTATATTTTGGAATGTAGCTTTTGTCCAGGGACCATGTTAATTATTTCACTGGGCTTATATTTGTAAGACTTGGTATTCGTCTGTTCAGCTTCATCTGATGAGTTGAGAGGTACATCTGATAATGATGGGGCACAGCTTCCAGGCAGGAGATCGGTCATAGGAGTCAGAGCATGCTTTTAAATGAGTGTGCAACCCAGGTGAGATAGGTGTGCTCAGGAAAGAATCATGTCTCCTCAGATGGTAGTTCTGGTGTTGGAGCAGTTAACATCCTGCTTTATCCTTGGGAGGAGGACATCCCATGTAATTATGGAAAAAGGCTGTGCAGCTACATGCATATATAACCACAAATCCTTGGAGCATCGCTATTAATAGAGAGAGGAAGATGCCTTATTTACATCTGCTTTTTGGCTCTTGTGCCACTCACTAAGTTTATGGCCTGAAATTACAAAAATAAGTTAAAAGAGATGGGAAATAAAGGCTGAAAGAGCCAATTGAAATGTTTATGGAATTACATGGCTAGGTCTAGAGCTTATTCTATTGTTCCTATTTAGCATTGGATGAATATTTTAATGTTTTAAGTCTTGAAATAAGTGTATTCTGGTTTTGTTTATTGTAGATTAGCTTTGTTTGACTTGCATGTTTTTGTGTATCAAGTTTCTGTGTTGCAAAGTGTATGGAAAGTCTAAAAATGGTAGTATCTCAACATGTTCTTTTGTGCAGATTGCTTGGTTTGAGTTACCACTTGAGTTATTTTTCATTCTTCTCAATGACATGATACACAACGCATATAGCAAAAGATCATGCAATTGTTCTTTCAGATATTATCCCTTGATCAGACAGCTGCTCTGAAGAATGATAGATTCTCCCAGGAGCTGTTACCTCGTGCAGTCTTCAGTCCCTAGTTAAAGTGAGTGTGCTGTTGAACAGCAGTCCTTGAGAGCACTTGGGCACTTATAAACCAGTTCCTAGTGGATTGAGCCTTCCCATCCATCATGTCCTACAGTGATAACTAAAGAAAATTGCTAACAGCTGCTGGTCAGGATTAAAGGACAGTGGATCTTTCTTTTCCCTTTTTCATTCTTCCAGTTGCAGATGCCCACACAATGTGTACCTAGCAGTATCTTAAATTATATGCTGCTGTGACTCAAAATTAGGTGACAGAAATGAAAGAATCTTCCTACTTTTAACTGCTATTTTCTTAGACAAGGAATACTTTTTGTAAGAAATTAGTAAACGCTGAATGTTATGTGATAGAAAACTTCTGAAAACTGTGGGCCTTCAGGCAATTTTAGAGTTGCCAAAAATGCTGCAAGATAAAACATTTTGAAAATTAATTTAGTTCCTTTTCAGTGGACCAGTAAAATTTGCTTGTGTAAAATCAGGCTTGAAGAAAGTCACCTAGCACCTTTGACTCACCACGCAGTGCACATAACATCCTGGGAGAGGTCACAGCAGTTGTGGTGGTTTCCTTTTCACATACTCATAATTTCCAACTTATTAGTCCTTTTATTTTTGAGTTATGTTAGTGATGACACCAAAAAAGTAATGCTGCTAACCACCTTCATTGTAATTAATTTCAGTTTATTACAATGACACAGAGAAGAAATGAACTTTCTTCTTGCTCTTAATATTAGACCATCTTTAGATGCTGGTTTGCACAAGTGATGTTACTATACTCAAGTAAGAATTTTTTTTCTTGTAGATTAGCATTGCTTGTTTGATTTAGTGCTAATGCCAGTTAGGGTTTCAAAAAAAAAAAGCAGCTGTAACTCTTTGAGATGATGAGCAAGGAGTTTAGTATACAGAAATTAATCAGAATCTAAGTGCCTGATGGTGATGCCAAACTGATTTTTGCTTTTATATATTCTTCATATATATTTGTAGCTTTGTAGCTATATGAATAATATATATAAGCAAAAATTAGTTTGGCATCAATGGAAGTAACTTTGTTGTGCAGTGCCTGCAGTTCCTGCTGTGTGCTGCTGTGTTTGCAGGCACTCTCTGTACATGCCACCTGCCCACCGTCAGTAGGGGGATTAAGTACTTTCAGTGATGAAAAATAAATGCCAAAGCATTACAGGTTGAAAAAAGGTAGAATTTTGCAGTCAATACCAGTTTATGTGAATGTAAAATGATGAGGTTGGTACACACATTATCACTTTTGATGCTGGAAGGGATTGATCACTAACTGTAGTTCTGATCTGACTAAAAAGAGCTTGACAATTGTTACATTTTACTTAGTTTTATCTGGTTCACACACTTGGCTTCAAGCATGCATTCGTGGCTCATGGTTCTGATGTTTGATATGTTCTTTTTCTGAAAGACTTAAAGTTGAACTTAGTTTGCATATTTTGAAATGTAATGTACTCTTTAATTGCATTTGCATGGTATCCATCCTTTCATGAGAGCCTTAATAGGAGTAATATTTGCTGCCTCAAAGGTATGTTGGTGTCGTATTGTTCAAGATAACTTCTGAACTTTTTCAAACTGAGATTTGTTTCTTAAGTTGTACATATATGAAAATAAAAGTTAATATGAACCTGATGTCTTCTGGTCACTCTGGTACAAAGGGGCCTGTTAATTGGATACTTTCAAGATTGATTTGTTTTTGTTGCTCTTGTGCCTCCCATAACTTTCAGGCCCTGGTAGCTGAATGTAAGAGGAGTGTGTGGCTGTTCCACATCTGCTTTCAAATTACAGTACCTTGTAATCTAAAACTATATCTGTAGTGCCTATGTTTTTGTGACAGCTTTATGTGTTTCTCTTGCTACAGTGTTACAAGATGTATGTTAATTCTATATTAAAGTACATTGCTGGTTCCCTTTTATTTCATACCTCGGGTGTGTTCCTAAAAAGAGATACTTTGGAGCTTAAGTCCAGCTGACACAGTGGTAGGAACCATGAATTTTGTTGTGGCAGTTGTTGATCACTGTAGCCTTGCTAATACTGTGCTTGGAGAGGTGCATGCCTGTTGTGATAATGAGCAGCAGGCAGGTGCAAAGGAGAGCTCTTTATTGCCAAACACCCGGCCTTTTGAAGCCGTTACCCAGTTACCAGCTTACCGAGTTTTAAGGCACAACAAGCCCATGTCAGCCAACCACCATACACCACGATGTGGACATGTTGTGGACATGCTGCAGTCACGCAGCACCTCTCTCGTGTCTCTCACCTCTCTCATGTCTCTCTGCCCCTATTCTAGCTGAGTTACTCTCCCATAGTTCCCTTCTACTTAGCCTGAGTAACAGCCCAAAGCCGTGTTACAAGGCCTTCCCTTTATAAAGCCTTACCTATTGGTAACACATGCCCTAAATGGATGCTCAGTTTTCTACCATTTTTTTCCTCAGGATAACCTAAAGAAAAAGGACAGACTGGAGGATCAGTTTTTCTGGTGTTGGCTGGTAGCAATTCTGTCTGCTCCACAGTGAACTTTTGATAGACCTCACTCTTTTTCAGGTGAGACACCTAGACCAGGATGAAGTAGCTGGGAAAAGATGTAGTTCCACCTTACCTTGTCCTCAGTAGCAGCCAAAACCAATTTTTGGGTTCATCACAAGCACTATAATTCTTCCAGATAGCTTTGCTTCCTGCCAGGCTGAGTAGGATTCCACAGCTAGTTTCTACCTCTTGCATATTCTCAGGGACGGTTTATCAGCACAAACTCTACTGTTTCCAGGATTTTCTTGGAAACAGTACCTGCCAACCCTCCTGAGGAGATGCTCTGTTCAAACAACAGAACTTTTGGATGGGAACAGTATTCCTGTCTGCAGAGCTACTCAGTGGCTGTGGGGTTTGGTGTTGGGGGATGGGGATGATCATGCCCATGAGCTCTGTTTTGGGGAAGGTCAGGCTGTAGACAAGGTTCTGCAGGGAACAGACAGTTCTTGGCAGTTCCTTGCCATAAGAAGATAGACTGAAAAGTCATCTTCATTTATCTTCCCATTTGTTAATTAGGTAGACACTGCTGAAGGCCACAAAATCCTAAATACCACCCATCAGTTTGGTAAATGGCATTTGCTATATATTTTCTTCTTTTAGCTTAACAGGTGGATACTACCTTGAGGATTTGGAGTCCAGTTAGGCGTTTGTTACTTCTGTTTCCTTAAAACGGTAGCCCTTGCATTTTCTTAAAATGACCCAATTTTTTAGATGCCTTGATTTTCATGTCTTTGTTCATGAAGGGCTGTTGGTCAGGTTTTCTTTTTGTTGTTTTAATTGACTTAGAAGAGTGTAGCTGGGGGTGTAATCTGGGTGAAGGTGTGGGATGATGTTCACTTCAGGAGCCCTGATGCTACAGGGCCCTTTTAGCCTAGGTGTTGGTACAAGCATTTGTGTGTTCCCTGCCTACTCTGCACCACCTCCCCTTGCCTTCAATCAATTCCTCTCAAAAAATCTCAGTCTGATGTGGCTTTGTGCCTGCCTAATTTCTGCTCTGGGTGGCAGGAAAAGTTGTCTGTCCCTCTCTGTAGGGACGGGACACTTGTACCTGGTCCTTAAGCTGAACAAGACCACTTATTGGCTTGGAAGCCTTGAGTGCCCTGTAGGATTACAAACGTGGATTGTTATTTTCATTCGGTGTCCTGTACACACAGGCACAGAGGGAGCTGTGGCTTGTCTGATGCTCCCTTCTGCTCCGTGGTCCATGTGAGGCTGCCCTCGGTTACTGTGTCCTGGCAGGAGGCTGCAAACGCAGGCCCTTGTTGCTGTGCTCTGGGGAGTCTGCCTGACCTCCTAACACACTGATTGGACCATCCTGGAGCCTGATGCCAAGCTGTGCTGCTGAACAGTGCTCACAAGGCTGGAAAACGGAGGAGAGACAGGAAGTGGCCGGTTGTTATTATAACCTGTTTTAAATCCTGACTGGTGTTGGGATGGAAGGGTGGTGAAGTCAGGAGCAGGAAGATGCACAGGTATGTGATGCACCCTTCGTTGGGACTAAGCCTTTGCTTCTAGGCCTTATTTCAAATCCTGCTGGGTCAGTTGACATCATGGATCGTTTCATGTGGAGGCTCCTTGGAAAGCTGTCCAAATTAACAGACGGGTGTCTTGGCACAGTTCCCAGTGTCTGTGCAAGTCCTGCTCTCACAGCAGGCTTCCCATCCAACATTTGAAATGGGGAGTGAAAAGGCTGAATCCTGGAAAAAATTGCCCGTACTAGGCAGGGGTGAGAGCTGGGCTGGGAAAATCTGTGTGTAATTAACTGGAGATTGATAGCTATATCTATCTATTTTTATTGCTAGTAAATGGAAATTGAAAGTAAAGCCACGGTAACTTGCTGCTGAGTGAGTGGAGTTAGGAAGGCACTGGAGCTGTGCGTGTGCCTCGTGCGGAGCGCAGCTTGTGAAGGCACTGTTGGGCTTTGCTCCTCTCTGGCTTTCCTGCCTGCAGTGCTCCCATGTTACCCGTTCAGACCCCAGATGGTGATGGTGGGACTGAAACAAGGAAATGTGAAGATGGAGAAGCTCCACTGTGAACAAGGCCAGTGGTGTGGCAACACTGAGGTGCTCTATGCAATTGCTCAGTTTCTGTGTTGACAGGGCTGTACTCCAACTGTCTCCTCAGAGCTGCCATTCCTTTCCAAACACACATGCAAACTGCCTGCCTGGCTGGCTAGTTGCTACGTAAGAGGTGGTTTGAGGAAGTTGCATTATGTTCAACTGAAAAGGCCTCTATCAAAGTTTAAACTGAGCTATAGCTGGTGTGGCACTCGATGTGACATTCAGAGCAGCTCAGAGCCAGCCTGCAAGGTCTGTGTTGGCTTTGTATTAGAGCACATTCAATGACTGCTTGAAGGCAGGCACCTCTGCACCACAAAAAGCAGGACTTTTCTTCAGGGACTTACTATTAAAATTATGTTGCTGTAATTAAAAAAAAAAACCAAAAAAATCCTACCCTTTCAAAACATGTCAGTATTAATTTATGGCTTCTATACATACGTATCTCTGAAATAATTTTACATATTTATGTTCCAAAGGGTTGATTAATGTTACGTGACTGAACATGTGGAAGAGGTACAAGAAATTTCTTTTTCTTAAGTATCAGCCCTGGAGACTCAGCATTTTCTTTCAATATTAAGAAAGAAATTTAATTTTTAGCTTTTTGTGATACTCACTGGTAATTAACTTCTCCATGTACTGCATCTTATTATGCAACAGGCCTGAAGATTTTCTGTTGAAAACGAAAATCGATTTCAACAAATTCAGTTGTTGCCATCTTATTAGGTTACGGTATTCAATGTAAATTAAGGTTTTGAATTTGTCATCGATCAATAGATGCAATTATTGATTTGGGATGTATGAGGTAAAAAGGGAGTAAGTTTTTGTCTTTGTTTTTATAACATGAAAACATGTCGAAGTTTATTGAGCTGCAAGTTACTTTGTAGTGAACCTGAGGCTGAATCAGAAACACAAGAGTAATGTTAGTCTCTTTAATTCTTGGGTGCTGTAGGATTTTCTTAAAATGCTGGCTGTCAGGCATCCTGGTTTGAAGGTTTGTTTAGAAGCCTGGGGTGCAAGGACTGGTTGGCTGTCTGATCCCAGGTCCCAGTGCCCATCCATGAATATTGTACACAGGCAGACCCACCACCCTTCAGAAATCGACATCTTTGCACAAGAGGCTCCTTGCAGTGCTCAGTGTATCTGGAGGTGGGCAGGAAGTCTTCCTCACTGGAGGAAACTAAAAGCAATATGGAGTTAATAACACCCTATTGATACACGCCATGCAACTCAGTACCGCCTTCTGGGCTGGAATGAAACCAGATTGCACTCTAGCTTGTTCCCGGAGCTTGGAGTGGCTGTGCCCTTCCCTGCTCAGAATTCGCTGCTCTGGTGTGGGAAGGCAGGCAGATGAAGCAGCGTGGGAAGGGCGGCACCCCGAGGCTGCCCGCGTGTGCGGGAGGGCTGCCAGGAGGCTCCTCGGCAAGCAGGGCAGCAGGGTGGGTGTGTTCATCACAACCTTGCTCACACTCTGCTCGTGGATTGGGAGCCTTGGTTTTCTGCGCTGCTCTTGGTTAAACAAAGGTGCCTATGCCCTGAGATCAGCAGCATTGCCAGTTTCTCTGCATTAGTAAATTATTTTTAATTTAAAGAGCTTTGAGGGTTTTGTTTAAGGGTTTCTATAGAAGTGTTTGTTCTCGTCGGGAATTAGCTATAGTAATAAAAGCTGAGAAAATGCAGTATTTTTTACTGCTTTCATGATCTTGGGCCATTGCTTTTAAAAAGAGAGAGGAAAAAAATCAAGGAGAAGAGTTGATTGAGGACATAGTTCACTTGATCAAATGGATGCAGGCCTCAGCTGGCAGGAAACCGATTAAAATAAAAGACAAAATAGACAGTTTTGTCAGATGGAGACCACATTCCTGTGGGAGATGGGAGGATTTATATCAATCACAGCAGCAGTAACTGCAGGTTGTACATAGCAGGGCCTGTGCAAACACTATAGTTTGTGTCTCTATCTTATGTAGGTGGAAATAGATACAGATATCTGGTCAGAATTAGTGGTATCAGGCGGAAAAGTGTATGTGAACTGATGTATTAAAGCTTGGTAGATGTTTTAGCTGTTGAGGAAGATTTGAGGAGGTATCTCTAAGGTTTGCTGTATTTTCCAAATAGAAGAATGAAGACAACACTCTCTTCCAGTTTCCTAGTCACCTAGTAGCCATTCATTTCATTAGAATGAAATAAAAATCAGTGTTTTGGAATTGAGGTGACTCTTAAAACTCAAGACCCCCCTGGGAAAGTCCTTGGCTGCTGTGTCAGGTCTTTATTATCCTGCTGCTGCCAGAGGTGGTTGTGTGCAGTTTCCTGATGCTGGAGAGACTCTTCTCAGGCGTGAGTGTTGAGTAGAATTGCACAGTGAACCCACGATTTTACTTTTAAATATAGTGACACAGTCCAGCTCACTTTGTCTGTGCTCACTGCTGGTGGAATAGTGTGTAGCTTCCCTGGATCTGTGGATACAGACAGATACCAAGACTGGCTTTAATTTTCTGTTCTTTCCAATAGTTTCTTTGGTCAAATTCAATAGGATTTCTCTGGTGTGGCTGTAGAAAATTGAGCTTCTGGTGTCTAGACATTGTATCAAGATTGATGTAGGACTGACAGTTCTTTTTCCAAGTGTGAGCTCTCATGTTCACCTAAGTTGGGTAAAACCACCGAGAAGCAGCAGAGAGCATCTGTGCTCTTACACGATGGACTTGTGCAGCCATGGCAATGGCAAGAAGCTGGGTAAGAATGAAATGGTGTTAACTGCAGCTTCTTGGAGTCCCTGGTTGTGCCTGCAGGGTTTGTGTGAGGCAAGGCAGGAGAGCAGCAGCGTGGGCCTCTGAGCTCAGACACTGCCGTGCTCTTCTGTGTCTGCTCTGGGACTGCAGCAAGCTCCTTTCTCTGCAGACTCTCTGCTGTTTCCTCTGCCAAGGTCTGTTTATGTCGTGTATTTCCATTAGGGGTAGGATGGATATTTATCTCTGGGTTATGGTAGCACTAAGTGATGTGTGCTGTGATCTTGGGTAGGGTCTCGAGGTGCTGCTGTAATATTAATAAGAGCCTTGTAATAAGATTCAGTGTCTACAGTTCTTTCCAATTCATGGCTGTTTTAAGTAGTGCACAGTATCAGGGCCTTAGCTATATATAAAAATAAGTAATTGATTTGCTTTCTATTGAATAAATGACATGTTGGTGGAATGATTAATGAATAAGAAATCATGAGTGTCACTGGCACACAAATGGGAATCATCATTCCCTTAACAAATTTTTTTCTAGTTGGTTTTAAGTTTCCATTGGGATTTACAGTTTCACTAATTTAACAAAACCACCTAATAAATAACTCATCATTTTTTATAGATGTCTGTTAAATAAATCTATATTGAAGTACCAAGAAATGACACTTGTAGAAGAAACATTGCTGCAAATAATGAGAAAATTGCAGATGTATTTTATACCTCTTCTGAAAATCAAAAGGTCTCATAAATACAGTCTGTAAAAATGTCTGTGGAAGAGTTAACATAACTGTACAAGCAATAAGCCTGACCTTTCAGTGTAATTTATTTTAGATTTGCTCAATCCTTTTTTATTAAAACTAGCACATCTGAAGCAGAATTAAATCCTATTATACCGGCTCTGTGATTGTATCAATTTTTCTCTGCCATGGCACACTTTATTAAAAATTACTTTGTTTCATATTGGTTAATGCAATCAGGGAGTAAATGAAGTTTTGTGGTCTTTGGTAAAGAAAGAAGCATGTGGTTTCTATCCTTGAGAGCAGTGTAAATTGCCCTGAGGATCAGCTGAGTTCCAGCCCCACAAAAATCAGTTCAGGTATTTCCTCTGTGGTGTAAGACCCAGATCCCCACCCTGTCTGCACTGGTCCAGGGACCAGGTTACACAGGACTAGCTGCATTAGATGTTTTTGTCTTAGCAAAAAATATTCCTAGAAATTAGATACCACATCTTGTTTCTGCCTCCTCCACGGTTCTGTGTTCCAGTGCAAAATCACCAGTTACCACCAGTGCAGGCTGTTCTTGTTTCTGTTGCCTGAGATGGCTCAGATGCACCTTTGATCTGAATGAGGATGTGTGCTCATAGGCATCCCCTGCCCGTGTTTCATCCCTCTCTTTCAGAGGAGTGTTTGTCATGCTGGTGTTGGTGTTTGCTCCAGCAGCTATCAAAGTGCTCCTGTATTTTCTGTCCTTGTGAGGGTTTTGCCTGCTTGCTTTTTTCCCCTCAATTTCTTGCAGCATTGGGTTGGATTGCAAGAAGGGGATTTAGATGGAGCCAAGATTTTTTGTGGTTTAGAGTCAGTCTAGTGCTTTTAAACTGACCAAGATCTACAGCACTTCGGAGTATTTACTGCTCCTATTTAATGGGCTGTTTACAGTTTCAGGACCAGCCTCAGTAGCCCTGTGGAGCATATTTCCATGCTGATGACATGTTTACAGTGAATAATAAGAACTGACACGTTTTGTGTGCACGGGTTAATGCCCCCAAATCAGGTGCTATAAATTGTTATGGGTGGGCAGCTGGTGGAAGAACCTGTTTTTCTTTTATAGACCTTCATAGCAAGATCTGGAAAACACATTAGTTAGTTTCTTGCTTCCTTTACTCATTGCAGGCAAAGTGCAAGGTTGCCTTTTTCTTCCCCTCTCCCATCTCATGTGCATAGACGAGGGGAAGAGGTATGGCTGGAGCTATCCTGAAAGGATGCACTTCGTGGGAGAAGGTGGCCAGAACAGCTTCAGAGCAGCTCTTGGCGTTTTGAGGATCACGTTGGTGTCTGCAGCGTGGGTTCAGGAGGCCCTGAGGCTGGAGGATGCCGCAGCCTCTCTGCATTCCCTCTCCAGTGTCTGCCCTTCCCGCAGAGCGCCTCGTTCAGCACAGCTGCTCTCAGTGCCTGTCTGCAGTGCCTTTCTTGCTGCTGTGACTCTGCTGAGGTCGGCTGAGGAGCCTTCCTGGGAGCTGTCGTCTTCTCCCTGAAACAGAGTGTCCCAAGTTCCGGCTTTTAAAATAGTGTTTCACTTTGGGACATCTCAAGTAGCCTTTTGCTTTTAAAATACACTAAGTGTGTTATGTCACAGGAGTAAAAGGAGCTCCATATGCATATCAGGTAGGGAATGAGGCCTCTGGGCAGTATTGTTGGCGGTGTGGGATTACATAAAGGAAAAATGGCTTATTGCTTATTTCCATCTGCCCACAGCAGACCTTTCCAGGTGCAATGTGTTTCATGTGGTGCTTCTGGAAATGCTCCAAAACTGCAGTCTCCCAGGCTTTGGGACTGTATATATTTATTTTAGAGAATAGGAAAGAAAAGCAGAATAGGAAGAAAAGGAGAAACTTTTAGAGGAGAGCAGCCTGTTCACTTCTGAATCAGATCTGTGTTTTAACTGGGTCTTTTGGGTTATAAATGCTGCTTTCAGCATTCACTTGGAACAATTTTAATTCTGGTGACAAGCAATGAGCTAATAAGCCCCAATGTCAAGAAATCCTTTGTTTTATTACTGAACAACTGCATTACAGCCAGCTCAAGAAGAGATTTTCCTTTATGGAAAGGAAACTCAGGATGCAGGAGGGTTTGCTGCTCACTGCACTTGCCCAGTCCTGGACCTCACCACTAAGAGACTCAGCATTAACTTGGAGTGAAGGCACAACAACAAAACTCATTGCACATAGACCATAGACATTAACAAAATCATCTGTCCCTACCTCCAGATGGAACCTGAACCAGTGACCTGGAGGTGAAATGCTCTCCTTCAATCTTCTGGAGCCTGCAGTGTTTGTGTTCAGCCCACAGAGCACTTTTTCTCTATCAAAAAACAAATTAATCTGTCACTGAGACTAATCCTATTTGTCTCAGAAGTTAACAGAATTTTCAAATGTAGAGGGGCTATTTGAGATGACTTTTACATTCTAAGTCAGAATGTCAGAAAAAATGTTTGCGTCTATTTGGTTATGTTGTTTTCTGTGCAAGTCAAGTTGCTACTTTTGACCTTGGTGGTTTTTATATGAGGAAAAAGGACAATATAAAATATAAATTATAATGTAGAAGCCTTTCACTTCCAACAAGCAACTTGTTTTATTCTTTTTTCTTTTTTTCTTTCTGATTTGGAAGTGGGATAGACAGAAAATGTGATCTTTATGCCAGCAGGTGGATCCATCTGTCATCCCAATCACTGTGGGCTTTGCTTCTCTTTCAGAATTGAGTAATCCATTGCAGGCCAGGGAAGACTTGGAGAAGCGAACTAGAGAGGCAGCTGCAAAAGTGCATAAGACTTTATTTTATGCAAAAAACCCCAACAGTTTTTAGCTTTTTTTAACTCTTGACTCTCCTGTAATTTAAATGAAGAGTCATTGGTCTAGTACATCAGTAAATCTGGTCTTGTGCTGAAAAGACTCTACAAATGACCTGCTTGGACACCTTGTCTGGCACAGGGTCTGTGGCTGTGGAAGGTTTTGTGATCACAGCTCAGTTTCAGTGCAGTTTCTGAGCAGACTGTTGGACTCACTGCTGAGGGAGCCCATCTTCTGATGTCTCTAGACAACACAGGAGGGGGAAGCTGTTTATATTCCTGTAGTTTATATCAAATGCCAGTGATGATGTGCATAAAAATAATTAGTGAAATAAATACTCAGGTGTCAATGCTCTGGCAGGAGGTAGCCAAGGGAATTATCTGTGTGCAAAAGGATGATTTAAGTTGAGAGAATCTACAGGGATAATTGATGCTAATTTAGCCATTACTATTGATTTGGGCATAAATAGTTTTGATGAAAACAAAAGACTGTCATGAAAAATAATAAATTGAAGCCTAGCAGGTAATTCAAAAGTCAGAAGCCTTCATCAGAGCTGTTTGAGGAAGGTGTTTTGATCCTCCTATGCTGATTATGTGACTTGATGCACTGGCTCTGGCTGGTTTGCACTATGGTTGGGCACAGACTCTGTACTACAAGAAAATTATCCTGACTCTCTCAGCATTAGCAAGCTTGTTTGTTGTGTTGTATTTGGAGAGCTCTACAGTGAAACGACCTTTCTGACCTGTTACTATGTTGGGGATTTCATGTGTCTCCTTTACAACTCACTTTAAGATTGGCTTTTATTTCTGGATCTGCTGCTAGTTTTTAAAGCCACATGTACCCACTCTTTGTTCTGAGCTTTTGTAACTGGCTCTGAACTAACCTCAATTTCTTGGTATTGCCCTTTCTTTGGCACATATTTTGAACCTCTTCCCGTTTACCCAATGGACCAGGCTTTTTTTTGACTCTGTTTCCTGTTTGCCCTGCAGAGTTTTTGTCTTCTATAAAGGGAAGCCCAGTGCAGTCATGTGGTCCCCTAATCCCCTGGAGAACATGTGGTTCACAGAGGATGTGTTTTATAGACTCAGCTACAGTGAAATCACAGACTTTATTCTTTCTCATGTGTTTAGGAACAGAGATCTCCAGTTCATAGCTCCTGCATCAGCCACAGCTGGTTACGCCACCAATGTTTTTGTTGTCTGGTGAGCATCCTGTGAAGGTGCCCTGTGGCAGCTGGCTCTGTAGGATGCAAAGCAACCTTACAGCTGCTAAATTAATACCTACTCTTTTATTTTGCAGGGTGGAGTGGGATAAAATGACCATGGTTAAAGTGTAGGAGAGTTGACTGTGGACTGATATGGTGAGGAGGGTGCAGCTTTCCCAGCTAGCTGCAGAAATGGCTGAGGTGAATTGATGCCAGCAGCATGGCATCTTCATCCATCTCCTGATGGACACTGATGCAAACTGACCAGTCCAGGGAAGCAATGCAAAGGAGTTGCACCTAGATGAAACTTGTGTGCAAGATGCTTGTTCACAGGGGAGTAAGAAATTAACAATACACTGGAAAACTGAGTGGGACAAAAAAGAATTTAAGAGTTGGAAAGAAGAAGCAACTGAAAACAAATCTGTTAGAGTGATCTTCACTCTAACCATCTTCACTCTGCTTGAGAGTTTGTTTTCATCTCAGTTTACCAGCATTTTCTATGTTTTTCCACAATGAGCTGCTGACCTTTCACTTGATAGCAAACACACTGAGCAAATGGCCCAAAGCCTTCTGCTGAGCTGTGCCAGCTTGTCCTGGTCCAAGACCTGCCTCTGTGCCGGGTTCAGGGGACAGGCTGACTCCCTGCCAGCTGGCAGACTTGGGGGTTCAAGAGGCCTGTTCTAGGGGCAGATCCAGCATTTCAGCAACAATACGGGAATGAGATGCATTGGGTGGGTGATCCTCACTTTCACCATCAGCCTATAAATGTGTCAGGTGAGTAACAGTGTATTGCAAAAGTGTCCATGAATACACTGGCAGGATGACTTTCTGCTAGAGTCCTCCAGGAACAGGCTGAAAACACCAAAGGCACTGTGGAAAATGGTAAATGGCGATGGAAAGTGGCCAAAGGAATATCATCCAACTGGACAGCCTCGGCTCTCCAAACAATCCAGCTCTGTGCATGAATGGAAGCAAGTAGCTTCCACCCCTTCTACTGAGGTTTCTTCTCATAATAGAAGGTCACCAAATATTTCTGACTGATCAGCAGAATTTCTTCCAGGCTGCATAAATTTAATGTGTCCTTTTGTTGTGTTGTGTGGCTACTTCTTCCAAGTGGCCTCTCTTTATTGCTGGAGTGGGTCATGGAGACAGCACTGCTCCGAGCACAGGGGAGGAGGAGGAGGACTTGCACAGAGTCTGCCTGGGGTTTAGATAGCAAGAGGCCGAAAGAGATTGTTTATAGTCTGGCCTAGCAAATGAATTTAATCTATATAAACTCTTGATAAGGAGCTGGTTCTTCAGACACTAAGTGTCAGAGTAATTCACTGGTACCAGGTTCGATTTATGCTGATAGAGGAGCTGGCTCATATATATTTCCTTTTTAATTTACATTTTGCTGTTTTCTATTCTGGGAAATGAATTAAGCAGAACTAAGGCCACTTAGGACAAGTGTCTGAGTGAGGCTGGAGGAAAATCTAGCTGGACAAATCTGCTAGCTCACATTCATAGCCATCCTGAATTTGAATTAGGCCTTTCAAATATCTTGGTTTAAATAAGCTGAAAAGGTAGGCTGGAGGAGCAGGACAGGGGAAAACTGGCTTTGTTCTCTTTGCTGACATCCCCTTTTGTTCTGTGCACATGGTCAGGCACTGGATAACAGAGCTGGATTTACTGGAAAATCGTCGATCCTGAGAGAAAAGGAAATCAGGGGTTAATGCTGTCCTCACTCGCATGTGGGTCAAGGTTTTATAGATCAGTATTAAAAGAAGACCAGTGGTGGCTGTGAGGGGAAGAGACAACACATGAGTGTGAATTTGCTTCCCAGAGCTTGGAAGGCATTTTTCTTCCTGTTGAGAAAGAACTTTGAGGAGGGCTGTGCACAGTGCTGCTGCCTGGCCCTTAGGGACTGCAGTGGAGTCCATGGTCCCACAAAGCCGTTACTTCAGAGGGGCACTAGGAGGTAAAGATTTAAAATGAAAAGATTCTGTGAAATGCAAACAATGTGGTTCGTAATCAGAAAGTATAAATTAACTAAGGAGAAGAAAATAGCATCTGTTGAAAACAGATTAGTAAGGAGTGTGCCTTTGGATGCCTGGGTAGCTTTACCAAGCAGTCAATTAGAGTCAATTATCATCCTCAAACTCCTCGTCCTGTGTTTGGTATTCTTGCAGTGTGTCCAATTTAGCTTGTGCTGTTTCATAGGTTCACAATTTTCTCTCTGTGTCTGAAATGATCTAGCTGGAGACACCAGGAAAGTGCCAAGCTTTAAGTATATGACAATTGTAATTCTTTTGACTGAAACCTGATTTGATTCAGTTGAAAATGACTTTAGTGTATTGGATTTACGGTTCATTTAACAAGTGCTGTAGATGTCAATACATTAGTGTAAACCTGATGCAGGTAGTAATTTGGTTTCTAATGAGGTTCCCCAGCAGTATCCAACTATGAAAAATGGGACATTCTACATTGGAGCACAAAGTGCACCTGCCTGATGGCAGATGTCTGAGGCCCTGCCACTTCACTTTCTGGGAAGAGTGTGGTGTTACATCTTGCTGTGGGCTTTAAAAGTGCCTTAAGTTGATAAAATGTTAGAAGAACAGATTGGAAAGAATAAAAGATTGCTCTTTAGAAGTTTTGTTTTAATTATAGGTTTAAATTACAACTTTCTCTCTTGCAGTCTTAATTGTGCAGTTGTTGCAGATGCAAAATTTCAGCCAGATTTAATGGAACTTAAAAGAGGAACCTTTTATTTTTATGGGACTGTGTGATCAGATATTCTCCTTACCTCCCCACTGCCTTCAAACTATTTCACTGAATGATCCTCTTGATCTAGTATGGAAATAGGTGTAGTACAGGGAGGCCAGGACAGAGAAGGCAGTGATGCCTCCCTGACCCTCCTCTTCCCTCTCTGGACATGAGATAAGTTTCAGAAAAGCAGCTGTAAAAAGTGTTGCCCCCTTTCAAGGCAAAGTGTGTGGCCAAAAGTGTGTCAGGACTCACAGTAGCTCTAAGTAGCCTTTTCCCTTCAGGAGTGACTCTTCTATACTGCTGGGCAGCCCATGGGCACACCTTCCTTCACACTTGTGCTCAGAAAATGCTTTTAAATTTTTTATGTGCTGCCAGGTAGTTTTTGTTTCAGCATTACACTGATTTCCACAGGTTGAGACATTACTGATCAGCATGAGGGTAGTTGAGAGCCTGACACTAGCAGGCTGTGTTGGTGTGATTAAGGGTACAGAAGATGTGTTCAGTCCTACACAAAGCAGCCTTTCACTGTCTCTCAATTCTCTCCACGTCTCAGCTGGAAATACAACTCCTTTTGCTCCTCTATACTTCTTAATTTCCTTCCTTTGCTGTTATTTAGCTGCTAAGTGCTATGTGCTGCAGTAGGTAATGGAAGATGCTGTTCAGAATGAAATGGCATGGCATTTTCTGCCCTTTTGTAAACTATATAAAATAAAGATGAACTTTTCTGCCTGTTCCAGCCAAGGCACAGCTTGCAGTGGAGTGTTGGCTCTTTATTTCCCCCTGGATCATAGCTGACTCCAGCCAGCCACGTGTTAGGGGCACTGTTCACAGCCTCTATGTAAGGACCAGTGTCTGGGGGGCTGCTTGCCCATGGTCACAATTAAAAGTGTCTCTTTGGGGTGTGTCATCTCCAGAGGAAGGAAAAACAGTAAACTGAATTCACTTGCTGCAGAGAGGTGACTCTGGGGTGATGTGAGTGCTCAGTACTGCAGTGTCTGTGAAGTGTCTGAAAAGACACTGCAGTCTGCAAACGCTGCTCTAGATGGGAGCCCTTAGAATAATTTGAAAATTATTCCAAAGTACCTTTTAAACCAAATGATCAAATTCTCTGTAGACTTGTTACTTCAGAATTTAAGTGACAAAAAAATCATAATAAGCTTTGTTTTCCCTTGGGAGTTAATAAACCTCACTTAAATTAGGGGTACTTTAATTCTGAGTGAAGAGTGTCCATACAAAGACTTAATGCAGTTTAACTGAGTCTTTCAATCTGTGTTTTTTAGATCTGCTTAGTTTCCTTAACAGTGGACTGGTCTAGGCAAGTCTCAAGTTTTGTGTTCCTCTGCTTCAGAGGGAATTTCTCTTCTGAGGTACTGATTTGGAAGGTGGCAGACAAGAGCTGCCAAGCAAAATTTACAGGCAGGTTGGGTGTGTTAGTTTTATTGTCTCATTTTGTATATTCATGGTTAATGAATTCAGATGTAATTAATAGTATGGGCATACCCAACTGCTAATCTAAAATCAGAAAAACTTGCCTGTTGGAGTCTCAAAAGGTGGAGTTCACACCTCAGCACCTTTCTCAGCTCATCTCTCCTGCCTTGGGTGAAGGAGCCACAAGCCTGTGGCAGAGGACCACGTCCTGCCTGGGTCATGTTTCCTGCAGGATTTGCAGCAAACAGCATCTTTCTACCACCACTGTGAAATATTTGTGTGGCCTCCAGATAGCAGTAACACCTGCACAATGTTTTGCAGCAGCCAGAACCTCAGCCTTTGGTGATTTTGTCTCCTCATATGTTTGTTCCTAGGGCTAATCTTGTAGCGCTGTGAAGGTATGAGAGAACAGAAATACCAGCACTGCCATCTCCTAAGAGTCTAGAATCAAAAGCAAGGTCCAAACATACATAAATTCATGTGAAGTTATTTTTATTTTCTTCCTCTTCTTGCTTTCATATTTTCTGTTTTCTAGGCTTTTAGGAAGCCACAAATGAGTGGGTTTTCGGTTGGGCTGCTTTAATAATGGTGTGAGTCTGACACAACCTCAGGTTTCCAAACTCTGGAAATTTAGAATAAAGAGCCTTGTTCATGTCTGAGATCTGGCAATACTGCTTATTCCCTTCTGGTCCCTTTTATCATGCAGCTTGACAGAAATATTTTGTTTGTTATTTAAAGAAATGTGTTTGTTAAAAGTTAATATTTTTTCTTGTAAGGGCTCATCCATCCTGGCATTACATTAGCAATTCTACTTTGTTCTTCTGTGAAGCAAGTTTCAGTTTACAGGTACATCTGCTTTCCATTCCACAGCTTAAAGAAAGTCATCAGAAAAATCTTAAAACCTACTTAATGAAGCCTTTTAAATGCTCATCCTGCACTTTTGAGTGAAGAGCAATTTATATTTCATAAAAGTAGAAGCTGAGCTGCAAGCTGTAAGTAATTATCATATAATTAAATGTCTACTATGAAAGAAATGAAAACTCAGGCTTCTTGGGAGGCTTCCGTGACTGGTTTATGCAATCACAAATTAAATTACATTTCTTTACCTTATGAATGTTCTGGAGGTACATTAATCTAGTTTGGAGGTGCACCTTGGAGACTGCTAAGCTGTGTTAAAAGGGGCAGGGAGTTTATCAAACCGGTAAATTCCATGGGCCAGGAAGAAGAACACATAAATATCTGTGATAGCTTCTGCAAATGTGATTGGGCTGTTCTTGTCTGGAAATGTTTGCAGCTAATATTGAAGAAATTCCCTGTGTGAGCAGCAGTTTAAGTGAGCTGCTGTGGTGTTAGATTGCTGAGTTCCAGTGGACATGGTCTTTCTGTCCGGGAGAGAAAAATATTGTCCACTTTTTGGAAGTGAGGTGAGGGGTGGTGGGTATTAGGAAATTTGGACAGAGGATTAACTCTTCATGTGTTCAGACTTTCTGTATGCTTAGCTAGGAATCCCCTTCCACCACCCAAAGGGCAGTAATTTGTGGGTGGCATATCTGCTGGAATGTTGAAGGAGGGAGCCTCAGTTCTGTATGTGGACACTTCCTGTCATTTCACAGGGGACCAGCTCTACTTCTGTCAGTGCTTATTGGAGTGACAGCATTCACTGAAGAAAATGTCATGGTAAGGAAAGTGATGAAGTAGTAGCACATCAACAGGTGCACTTTGTATTCTTGTATGCTGTTGGCATTTTAGATGGTACATGGTTAACTTTCACCTGAACGTGGGAAAAGCTGAATTATTTAAAGACAGGAAGCCCTGAGTTGGAGCTGTTCTAACTTAAGGAGCTGCTGCCACAAGTCTGTCATGGCTTTATACAAAAATGAGGGAAGTGTTTTCCTGAACTGATGGAATTAAAGAACAGTTTCTGTATGACTTGGCTTAAAGAACTGGAAGAGTGAATGTTGCATCATATTTTTGCAATGTGTTTGGCTTGCATGAAACTCTTTACAACAAAAAGGACTGTTCTAGTCATGGCTCTCTGAGAAGCTCTGGTACTGTGCTGCTAAAGGGATTTCTCTTAGATCAAGTGTCTCTAGACCACAAGAAAATAATTTTTATCTCCTCAGATGAAGATAAATTTCACGGTGCCTTCAGTGTACAGTACAGAGATGGTTAATAATCTCAATTCACAACTGTATGCAGTAGGGTGCTGACAATGTAATGGTATTCTTTATGGTGTGTCAAGGGGACGTATAATTGGTGTTGGCTTTTCTTTTCCCTCTTTTTCCTGAGGTTAACTACTTTAACCTTGACTTCAGGCTGTATTTTTTTTCTCACTGCATTTCTCCATTATACATTATTTGGTTTGGTTACAGTCACTAGACTTTAACTGCTCTGACATATTAATTTTTAAGGGTACAAATGACTTCATTAAAATAATGTCCTTCAGATAAGTGCACTTGGCACTGTGATTGGAAGTGGACTAAAGAAAATATGAAACATAACTCCTCTACATTAAGAATTGATTATGGGCACCAAACCCAGTAGAATAGGTATTTGAAATCCTTCTTCGTTAACTTTTAGAAGCTCAGGATGTATCCTACCTCCATGAATTAGTTAGGAGTTTATTTTCTAATATGCTTTTAGTCAAAGATTTGTTTTATGTTTACAGTCTCAATTATATGGAACACTGCTTTCTTAGTATCACAGAATCATTAGAATGGTTTGGGTTGGAAGAGACCTTCAAGATCCCCTAGTCCCACCCCCTTCCATGGACAGAGACAGCTTCCACAGGACCAGGCTGCTCCAAGCCCCATCCAGCCTGGCCTTGGACACTTCCAGGGATCCAGGGGCAGTCACAGCTTCTCTGGGCACCCTGTGCCAGGGCCTCACCTGCCCCACAGTCCAGAATATCTTCCTAGTTTCTTCCTAAATCCACTCTCTTTCTGGTTTCCCTTCTGCCAGACGCTTCTCTTCTCTCTGTGCTGTCAGTGAGTGCTCCCAGAGCGCCGGTGTCACCTCTCCTGTGGCTGCAGGGGGATCATGCAAAGCTGCCTCAGTGTCTGCAGGCTCACCTGGGGCTGCCATGCCATCCTGTCAGCTCCTTTTAGGTGCCCTGAATCGAACAAGTCTTTCCAGGTGTGTACCAATGCAACTGAAAGCTTTTAGCTGAGTGATAATTTCTGCTTACCCTTCTCCAGTGCTGTCCTTAGCTCTTGGAAGGGCTTTTAGATTTTTTCATTAATCAGCAAGTCTGTAAAAGCGAAATGCTTGGAAATAGTAATGGTCCCATGGGCCCATGGACACGTGTGTGCCACAGAGCAAGTCCTGACATCCAGCATCACCCAGCAGTGATTTTACCTCGTGCTGGAGGCCGGGGAGGGCCTGAGCCAGAATTACAGCCTATTTTTCCTCTCCCCCCCAGAGTCTCACAGCACATTTGATGAACGTAGTGCACTGCTTTGGGGTGATGAGGCCCCGGCCACTTCCTTCATTTCTTCCAAAGCAGCACTGTAAAATGAGGTATATAAATGCTGAACTGCTGCAGATTAAAAAACATTTCCTAAAAAATAAAGTTAAAATTGAAGCTGACCCAAGTTAAAAAGCAATTTTCTGAGAATGCAAAGGCATAAAGGAAAGTGCCTTAGCATGATTTTAAGTGGGCCTCTGAATGTGGAAGATAGAGGGCAGGAGTAAAAGGATGCACGCCTTGGTGGGGTGCTGCAGATGGAGAGAGCCCTAGAGTAACACGCCAGGAGCAAATTTCAATTAAATGAGCATACTTCCTGCAACTATTAAATTCTGCCTAGATAAATGGATTTTAGAAGAATATATGTATTTTTTGAAACCATGAAGTCACTTGATAAGGTAGTAATAAATCTGTCAGATTTTTCTGCTTTGACCAAAGCTTAGCTGTAATATGGGATTCATTTCAATACCTAAAGCCATTTTGGGGTGGGAAGAGACTTTCCCAGCTTTGGAATTAGATTTCTCTGCAATGGGTATTATGTTCTTGACCCCATATCACTGCCTTTGAGGAGCAGCAGTATTTAGAATCCGCTGTAATGCAATAAGCTGAGCGGCTCAGTGTGTGCTGCGCTGTTATAAGGCAACACCGGTGGTGGCCCTTGTTAAGGCACTGAACGTGTGTGAGGTAAACATAGGGCTTTCTCCAGGATAATTAATAATTTAATCTCTGTGAAGAAGAGATTTCTCTTCATTTATCCCAACTACTCTTTGATTTTTCCCTTCAGCCCATTTTAGCTGGCATTTCTCCCCTCCTCACCCACACAGGTTGCCTTTTATAATAAGCTCTTTCAGCAAAGACCAGCTTTTATTTCTTTCAGATTGCACTAAGCTTTTATTTCTTGTATAAAATAATTTCAACTTACTGTAAAAGACATTCTCTGATTGAACAGACCACCTTTTAAGAAAATGGCATGATGGAAGGCTGCCTGTGGCTGGTCTGAAGTGCACCTGCTTTGCCGTGACCATCGTGGCCAGGCCAGGCTCTGGAGTCCTGGACTAACGTGTCAGTCCTGGTGTGAGTGTGCAAAGCTGCAGGAAATTCTGTGACAGAAATTCAGCATAACCTGGGGAGTTGGGTTAGGGAGATATTTCCCTAGTTTATATTTATCCTGTAGCATGCAAGTGATTTAACAATTCTAGCAGGTGCTGATTGCAAAGTGACTGACAAATATTTTGAATATATATTTTCAAAGTATTTCCCTGGACAAATTTAAATTGACCTAACAATTCTTTTACCACGCCAAACTAAATTGGCTATGGCACAGTTTCTTGGCTTTAATTATTGCCTTTACCACTCCTCGTAGCTGGAACACTTGTGCTTTTGTTTTACAATTAATATTTCAATGAAAACTTGTAAGGTACTGTAGGCATAAATATTTAATATCTTCCCTCCATGTTTCTTTATTGCTGAGCTTGATAATAAGTTAGTAATTCAGACTGAAATGCAGATAAAACAGTAATGTGAACAGTTTAAATCTGCATTTTTCCAAAGCTCCTGTGGTCAAGATGACTGCATTCTAGCAAGAATATTGCTATTTAAAATTGTTTACCTCTACACTTCAGCCAAATGCTGCTGTATATGATAAATGAGGTAAATAAAGGTGCCTTTCGGGTCCCAATAACTGCACAAGAAACCTAATCATTCTCACTAATATAAAAATAATTTAACAAATGGAACAGTGGCATAGCAGCCTAGAAAGAAATTTCTGAATATGGCACCACATATGGCCAAGGTCTCTTCAGGCATAATTCAAACTATTTTTTTTAACTTCCCTGTTTTTAGTAGGTTTGTTTCATATTTAATGCAGAATAAAGCTTTGTGTTTTCAAGGTTTACTGTTGCTTTTCCAGAGTTTACTTAATTTTTGGTCTGGACATGAAACATTATGATTTGTTTTTCTCCCACAATAACTGGTACCACTTCACCTTGTGGGTAAAAAATGTTGAAATTCATGGTGTTGTTCCTCAGGAAAAGGCAGACTGCTGATATTAGACTCAGATTTTCATCTCTTTAGAAACACAGCAATGTCACTTTTACCAAACAGAACAATGTCCTTAAAGGCAGGGCTTACCTGCCTTTAGACAGGTAAACACCTCTGTCCCACTCTCGTTTCCTCCTCCTCCTCCTTTCCTTCCTTCTCTGTCTCCCCGAGATGATGGTAATTTCTGAGCAGACGGAGATATTACTATTTAATAAGAGCAATCTTTGCACAAAACTGATGGCCTTTTTCTAGCCAGGACAGTGTCACTTGGCTTTGTGGTTTTTAACAGCATTACCATCTGAGGGGAAAAAGGGTAATCCATTGCTCTGTTAGCATAATCTGAGTCGTCTGCTATGGAAATGTGCTTTGGTCTGAGAGAATTTGTGTGGAATTTAACTACCTTTACTGCTTGCTTAAGCTGGATAAAAATCTTGGGTGTCTGTCTTGAGTGTACAGTCAGAGAGCACCAAACAGATTTAATAAAATTTAAAACTCCTCTTCAAAGCACAGTTTAGGTGCAGGTTTTGTATATTTATGTGAAGAATCAACTTGTGCCCTAATCTACACTTTGATCCACTTTGTAAGCTTTTCTCTCGTCTTGCAGATGCCAAGGTACCTCCTGTAACAATGCAAATAAAAATAGAGCTGATGGGACATGCAACTTTATTAGAGCCTTGGGACCCTGAAGACACAGTTATCCCAAAGCCTACTGGCTAAACCACAACAAAAGCAAACATAAGAACCATCTGTGAGAGTGTGTCTCAATTCCAGCTGTTTGAATCCGACCATTACTTGAAATCTATGGATGCTTAAATCTCCTTGGCTTCATTACATCTGAATTGTGAAAGAGGCTGGATGTTGCTGGTGGGTTTTTCACAACCTTCTTTAGATAGCTCCTGGCAGCTGTGCGGATGAGTTTTCCAGGTGGGAAGGTGGATGTGCCATTACCGCACGCTACTTACAGTCACAGCTGCAG
Source organism: Picathartes gymnocephalus (assembly GCA_013390045.1). Taxonomy (NCBI): domain Eukaryota; kingdom Metazoa; phylum Chordata; class Aves; order Passeriformes; family Picathartidae; genus Picathartes; species Picathartes gymnocephalus. The sequence continues at coordinate 369,419 of WEKY01007689.1, forward strand.
CTCCTGGGTTCAGGTTCCCACCTACCCCTGCACTTAAAATCACTTTTGTCTCCTAAAAGAACCAAGAGCCGGGTTTCATTAACACATCGTGGTGGAAGCACAGATGGTGCATTTCAAAAACAAACCAGGAAACACTTTAAAATAAATGAGGAGCTGTTAATCTCTCCTTTGGTGGTTCTCTTAACCAAATGTTAATGGGGTTGGACAGAGGCTGTGTATGGGCCAGATATTTCTGTCTTTGCTGTGCGGGGTGCAGAGGAAGACAAAGTGGGGGTTTATCTAACTGTATCTGTCCATCCCAAGCAACAATATCCCCATCTTTGCAGAGAAGGACTCTGAGCTTTCCTGATGAGCCCCTCTGCTAGGAGGGCAGAGTGAGGCAGCAGCTGAAAACCCTGATGAAGCAACACCAGTGGTCTGACCAGGCTGTGGACAAAAGCTGCCTGGGAATGCCTGGGTGGTAGGGCACTGAGAGATGTTTTCAGATGGCCAGATTAGGAAGATCCTCTCATTAGGGGCCACACAGTTCAGAACAGAGAGGTGGGTATGTTTTATGTTGACATTTTTCTGTCAAAGCCAAGTCTGTTGATGGGAAAATAGTTAGTTTTAGTGAATGTCCCATTTTGAAAAGGTTTTTTAAAATGTATTTTCAGTTCAAAGTGCATTTATAACTTGACATTTAAGTTAAAATACAAAACAAACCTCCAGATTTACTGAAACTAATAAGGCCAAAGCAACTCTTAGGTAGTTTTAAAACTACTGAAGCATTTTTTATCAATATGACCGTTTTGTTTTGACCTTTAGTGGTTCTGGTTGTTTTTTTTTAACTCAGTAACATATTCTAGGGTTTGGCCTCCTTGTCTAATTGATGTGTATTTATTTTTATTTACTTTTTAAATTCTCAAAATTTCTTTTAGGACGGCAGAGCAGTTTCTTTGAGTGCAGCTGCTCTCAACCTGTCAGGGCCTGAAGGGTGTCATGCCAGCCCACCGGCACTGGGTGGATCAAGGACACTGCTGAATTCTGGACACTGAATTCTGGAGTGGTGACACTGTGCAGGAGGGGGACAGCACTGAAATTTGGCCTGGTCACTCTGCTCTTAAAATGAGCTTCAGGATAAGCACACTTCCTCTGCAGGGGGAGCACAGTTAAGCTTTCCTGCACTGAGAAAACCCATCTGCGTGTTGAGATCCTATCAATACTACCTCACAGGAAACCTGTGGTGGTTTAACTGGGCAGTTCATAGCAAAAATAGGCACAAAAAGTGTGCCTATGGGAAGTTTTGGGTTTTTATTTTTTGCAATTAGCAGATAAAATGCTGCTTGTGAAGCAGCATGAGCCTGAGTCTGGCTCTGTGCAGAGCTGTAAAAATGTCTGTGTGAACATGGAATGAGTGTGGGTCCAGGAGAGTTTCTGATGTCTCGCTTGGCAAATGCAGACAGGTGATTGAACATCCAGGATGAACTTGTGCCCTTCAAAGGGCTCGGGGAACAAGTCTGAGTTCAGGTGTCAGTGGAAGAGAGAAGGTGGAGAGCTCGGTTTGGGTGGTGGTCCATGAGGACTCTTTGTATGAGAACGTCCCTTCCTCATCACAGTCAGCATGTGAGTGTCCTAACAAAGGTGGCAGCATGCCTGTTAAGGAGGCATCATTTTCTCATGGCTACTTTTCTTGCTGTACTATTTTTTCTGTCCTTCTACAGAGGATCTTGATTTAGAGGTATTTGCTTTACATGTGGATTTTTTGGTTTTTGTCAGTGCACTGGCATCATGCCTTCTGGGTGCTCCTTTCCCCTAGAAGTCCCATATATCCTGTGGGATTTCCCCTGGACTGTAACAATTTCATTTGCTCCTGTTAGTTTGTTTGGAATGTTGGAAAGCTGGAGTAACAATAATTTTTGTCAAACTATTATGAATTATTAAAAGGAGCACAGCAGCGGGAGCTACAGATAACTCCTCATTCTGAAAATGCGCACGTCTTATGTTATTGCTGCAGTAATTACCTAAAAATACTTAATACTTAATTACTTCCAAGGTGTCAATCTTCATAACAGTTTATTAAAAGATTCTAATGGGTGTAGCAGCTGCTTCCACAAGCAAATCTATTTGTGGCTGAACCTGACATTCTGCTCTAAGTATTATTCCACCTTGATCAACACTATTTCTCCACATATATCTTGTTACAGCTGTAACAGATTGGGAAGGGAAGGTTTATCCAGCTGCAGTGGGAATTGCTCTGCTCACTCATGACTTCCAACCACATACTGCTAGAGCCAGTAGAAATGTTGCAAACTATCACAAAAAAGAACTTGGAATGGTTGTTTATGACCCTGGTACTGGCTTATTGCTATTTCAGCTGTACAAATGGCTGGTTGATCATTCCAATGCTCCTCTTTTGGGAATTGTCAGCTGAATAGACAGCTGGTGTGAGGGGACAGTATTCACCTGTGTGATGCAGAGAGGCAGCCTTGTGGAAAGGGCTATGGGCAGGGGTCTGTGTTGTGGTGCCACTGAAGGCAGGGCTGTTCCCTGTGGCTCCCGGACAGCAGGATGCAAGTTAGAAGCACATAATGTTATTAGTTATCAAAGCAGAACTCTTTGTGCATTTTTATTGGTCTTCATTGCCAAAGTGCCTACTTGGCATTTTGAGCAGACAGCTTCACTCTGGAGCTCTGTGGAAATAGTGAAGTAAGACAGAGCATAGTTCAGGAACCCAAAATGAATTTCTCTCTTTTTTTTTTTCTGTGCAGAAAATGTGTAAAAATACCCAAATTAATAAATATATTAACTTGAAGGCAATAGTCTCTAATAACAAGCTCTACTTGATTAATATTACAATCTATTGATCTGCACCTTCAAACCCTGTTGTGTTCCTGCATTGCTCTTTTCTTTGCTTTTCTGTGTTTTTGAAACATTTGCTACATCAGGAATTACTAAGGACTGCAGGACTGTCCTTTCTCCATTTCAGCAGCAGGAGTTTCATGCCTTTGCAGCACAAGGGTGTGAGTTTAATCCTCCTACTTCTGCAATTTTTTTAGAGACCAAGACTGCATTACCATTTAGTTCCTTAGACCTTGCACTATCCTTAGTGTCACAGCAGTGGCTGAGTCACTCAATGTCCTTTATTACCTTCTGAGGTGTCCTTCAAATATCCCTACACTTTGACCAGGTTAAGATTGGTTCCAGGTTTTTCTGTCTGCTTGGCTTTGTCCCACTGACTGAATTTGGGACAGCAATAGTTTAGGCCCAACCAGAGAGGTCTGGTTGGTTGACAGTGCAGAACAGAGTAGTAAATTATGAACAGCCTAATGAGAATGTCTATTCTGATTTCTGGTAGTTTTCCGTTCATTCTCTGAGCAAGTAACAGGTGTCTAGAGACATAAAGTTTGTATTTGGAAAACCTGTATTTTTCATTTCATAAAATATCACTATGGATGCTTCTCTGTACAGCCTTACTAAATCTTCAGAGTTGCCACACTGCATTATGCATGTATGGCACTGTAGTTTGCAGATACTAATTTAACCAAGTGTTCTAAAAAATGCACTGCAAATCTTGTTAGAGGAGGCGCCTGCTATGAGGAGCACCTGAGCGGTGCCAGCAAACTGAGCTGACTTTGCCCAGGTTTTTCTGCGTTAGCTGGCCCTTGTCCTTGCAGGATATGACTAACCCAGCACAGTGGTATCTCACTGGAGGGGAGCTGGGTTTTTGTTAAGTGGGTATCGAGTTCGAGCTGGGTCACCTGAGGAGAGAAGCTGATATCAATGAGTGGTAGGCAGTGAGTTTTAATTCAGCACTAGTGGGTGAAGTTAGAGTTCTGCTGACTTCCATGAGATGAGTTTTATCAGTCATACGTGCAAATACTCAGGTTATGGATAGGTGTGTAAGGAAAATGAGAACAGTCATCAACATTGATGTCTGTGAGACTGGTAACATAGGGGTCGGCTAAAGTTCTCTTTAGCTGTTGACCACGAAGTTGTTTTGGTTTTTTCTCCCTTGAATGACATTGGCTGAACTAGGCTGAATGAAAAGTGGTGTCAGAATTACATTTTTGACCTTCTTGTGGATTTTTTCAGCACTTCAGATGTTACATAGACTGTGGCTGTTCTTCAGAGCAGTCCAGGCAGAAGAAAAAGTATCTCACTAGAAAATGCTCCCTCTTAGACTCTAAAAATGATTAAAAATGGAGATACGACTTTTTAAGTGTGTTCCTGTTCTCAGGGATAAATCTGCTACTGAATTACTTCCTGGCATCCTCATCTGCATGAAAAAGGTTTGACTTTGATGGGATTTTTTTTTTTAATTTAGAAAATATTAAAATAAGGCAGAAAATGAATTCAAAGCCAAGGAATAGAAAAAGAGAAGCTTACAGCTTAGATACAGCTTCCTAAAAGTTAAATAAAGAAAATGTGTTGTGCTGGTTCACTGGCTTGTATCTTATCTTGCCAAGGGTAGCTACCGTGAGCAGGGTAGTATTCTGCAGAAGATCCAGTTTATTCTCTCTGTTACCCTGAATAATGAATATTCTTCAGAAGAGAATGCAAATGTTTTTTCTTATTCCTGTCTCTAAAATTGGGACAGAGAGTTTGTTTAAAAGCTAACAAAAAGATTAAAATGGGATGGAAAGCCTGCAATTATCTGTGATAAACAATGCATTATGTTTTGGTTTGTGGGCTGCTAGGCTGTCACTGAAATGTTCTTCATCTCATGTAATATTTTGTGCTACTGCATTGCTTTTCAATTATACAGCTCGAAAGAAAGTTTCCGCTGACAAAAGCAGTGAAAGCACATTGCTTTTACTATTGGCTTTTGGGTTTTTTCTCTTCTTTTATAGGTCTCAAGTGTCTCTTCAAATATAAGTCCAAATGACAGGAGTCCAGGAGTTTGAAAATTATTAGAGAGATATGGATATATGCAACTAATGAAATATGCTTGCTTACAATATATCAAGACATGCAGAATATTGAGGAAAAGTCAGCGATCTCAATATTTAATATAAGCTGGAGTTAAAGTTGGGGTTTTTTTTTGCAAATACAGCATATGTTAATCTATTGCGGAGCATTCGTCTAGCAGATTCAATTTCCACTCATAATTTTTCATTTATTAGTTTCTCTTTCGCATAAACACAGCTGTGTATTCCGATCTATGCTGTTGAGGTCTGATGTGCTGCAGTATATGGGGAGCCCAAGTGATTTATTGTGGAGAGCTGGGGAATAGATGGAATGGACTGAGGAACAATCTTGGAATAAATATTGGAATAAACTTTGGAATAAATATTCTGACTTAAATTCGTCTTTGCAGAGCTTTTACCCCAAACTTTTCACGGGTTGTTCATATTGGAGATGGACCAATAAATAGAGGGGTGGTTTTGAGCCATGTTACAGCTCAAGAATAATGAGCAGTTTTGCAATGTTTGGCCCCAAATATCTCTGGTATGCAAATTCATTTATAGTGTGGCTATATTGCGGGGATCACACAATGCTGATAGCAATCTTGGCTGCCAGCACCATGCCTCTTAATCTGAGGTTTTCTGAAAAAGGGGTTTGTAATCAAGAAGCTTATAATTTTGAAGGCACAATGAGAAACAAATGAGTGCTTTATTTAAAATGTAATATTGAGTCTGCCGCTTCATATATGGCAGCTTGTTTTGAAGTGGTGTTATTGCAAAATTGTTTCAAAACAAAACCAAAAACCCAACCAGCAAACAAGGCTCTCCATCACCTCCAGTGGTTTCCTTGCTGTAACATGTCTGAAAACCATTATATATTTTATTTAAAATTTCACACTAGGCTACTTTCTTCAGGTGCAACAGCTGACTTGCACACAGCTACTGCCCAGCTGAGTTGGAAGGGCTTTTGGAGCTTACACCAAAACCTGTCTGAAGTTATTGAATAACTTTTCTTAACTTGAGCATCCTGCAGTCCGACCCCCTGCAGATGGCTGTGTCTGTGCTATCAGGAATGTGAAGCACAGAATAAAAGTGTCTGTTGTAGGCCTGAGGGAAATGAGTTCAGCCATATCCCCTTGGTTTTTTTACCCATCTCCCTTGTGCTTGATACTCATCACTCTGCTGTTTCCACTCTGTTTTCTGAAGAGTGGTGAGAAACAGACTCATTTAATAGATTGCACTGTAACTTGACCCCTCCTTTTCCCACCAAGGGAATATTTTTCCCGTTGCTGATAAATGAACTTTAATTCCCAGGTCTTGCTTGGCATGTGAGGCCCATCCTTTCTGTGGCTGCTGCAGGGCAGGGAGCAGGGGCAATGGCACTAAAGCAACCTGCTCCCTGCTGTTCCTGCACCAAGCACTGCTCTCTAAGGGCAGATCTTTGGGGAGAGATGATGCAGTTTAATAGTAGAGCTGGTGGAACTGAGAAGAGGACTTATGTCTTGATAAGCTTGTCTTGTCTTCACTTTTAATCTCTGCTGGTTGATTTTAATGAAATCTAGTGCTTATCTACAAACCTTCTGATTGCATCCTTTGGTTATCATGGCCAAATGCTGCAGCAACAGTATTTTTTAAAGTTATGGGAAATCATTAGATTACAGTAGACGTATTACCTGCTATTGTCTCACTTGTGAGCCCTTTTCTCAGCAAACAAACACTCAGCACTTGGCTAAAGGAGTGCTCCAGCCCTGTGACACCTTCGGCTCATGCAGTGGTGCTAAGAGAATCGTGTCTCAAATAACTAAAGAAATAGTGCTACATGCAGAACCTGCCTGTACCCTCTGGGGCTTGGCCTTTGAGGCACAGGCAGAGATGTTCTGCAGAGCAAGAGGAGTTTGTGGGTGCTGCTGGGTGCCAGATGCTCAAATGCACAGCCCTGGCAGGAGTCTGGCTCAGGAAATTTCTCAGCTGTGAACCATTGGAGATTAGAAGAATATTCAGGGAAAGCTTTGCTTGATGCAAATGCCGTGCCCTCGCAAATGTATTTCCAGGCACTTGCTGCTGACAGTTGTTGGAAACGGGACAGTGGGTTAGTTAAATCTTTGGGCTGATCCCATACTTCTGTATTCATAAATAATTGGCGTGCTAACCACTGCTATTAATTGCAATGGAACTTGCAATGATTAATTGTAATTACTATTCATTATTTCTCTAGCGTGTCAAAACCAAAATCTGGTAGGTGCTGAGCATTAAGATCTGACAACAGTAAGAGATAACTCCTGATTTTTGTCTGTTCTCTGCTGTGATAAGCATCTTGGCCTGTGTGTGCTGGGATGTTTGCCTGTGCAGCATGATTCAAAGCTTGCTGGGTGCAGAGGTTGGGTCCCCAACTGCTTGTAAATCACTGTATTTTCTGACTGGTGGAGTTTTGCTGGTTTAATCTCAGTTTAAATATGACCTCTGGGTTTTGGGTGGCTGCTCACAGCATTGTTATTACCAGGCTTGATGACAAGTTACCTTTGTTTTGTAGCAGCAGGTGAGGTAGGGATCTCAGAGAGATGGTTGGTACTTAGAAGAAGTTCTCCAGTTACCTCTGTAGCTCAGAGGTGTGTCCTAAATGGACAGACCCTTCATTATTTTCCACTTCTCCTGCAATCATTTGCTGGGGAAACACAGGTGTCAGCCTCAAAATGGGAATTCTACATTGAAATGCTTGGTAAATTTTACCTATTACAGTAACACTTAGTTCATGTTTTTTACAGCTGAGAGAGCTGGAAGGATGAGATGTGGGGTTTTGAACAAGCCATGGCAGGGAAAGCATGGCTGTATCAGCTGCTTACAGTAAACATGGGGTAAATTACTGCTTCATTGCCTGGAATTACTTTCAGTTTTCTCCAGGATTAGCATATGCATGACAGCTCCTGCAGAGAAGCTGATGTGCTGGAAGTATGTGTTTTTTTGCAGTAGTGAACATTTGTGTACCCATTCTTGATTATTTTCTTTTGTAAAGATCATTTTAATGAGTCTCTGACGACCCATGCAGGGGGTCCTGAGTTGCTCCCAAGGTGTGCAAGAGTTGGAGAATGAAGTTTCCTGGGGCATTGTAGATGGTTTCTGGGACAGCACCTGTATATTTAGCCACAGCCACAGGCTGAGGGTGGGTCATTGCAGCAGAATAAACAGGAAAGCAGTTGATTAGGCAGAAACAACTTTCAGGCAGCTTATTTCAGCTGATAATTTTAAGACCTTTAACAGGCAATCCATAAGTGAAATTTTAGTCCTCACAGAGATGTTTTATTTCTCTTTTGGCTTCCTCTGACAATCTTGTCTGAATTAATGTATAGCTGAATAGCTACTGAGTGTGGCCACGTAGACATTGCTTACAATATAATACTTGGCCTTTAGTTAGACCTGCAGCAATTTTTAAACATTAATTTGGTGATGGGGTAGTGATACACAAACCTACAACTCTTCACGTACAGGAAACATCTGATCTAAGCAGAATTAAAAGGGTGGATGGGGTAAGGAATGTTTTCCAATCCAGTCTTGCTGAACAGACAATTAGCAAGATCATTAAACTGCCTCATTATAACCATGATAATTACAGGATTAACACACTTCACTTCAATATCTCTAATTTGTTTTGTAATATAAGCAAGATGGAGAGATAATTCCACTATACGTGAGACTTTGGACAGTTAGTATCAGAAATTAGGGGTTCTTGGTAGTTAAAGAGCAAGCAAGGGTGAGGCAGCTGAAGGAGGAGTGTGTGGGAGCCAGCAAGGGCTGCCAGCCCCAAGTTATGCCGTAGGAAGTTCTTGGGTTTTGGATTAAATCTAGCTACTGTGCTAGGTGCTGTTTTGGGTCTGGCAGAAAATGTCAGGTGAATTCCCTGTGGGCAAATAATTGCATCAAGGGAAAACCCTGTGCAGCAGGTTTTGATAGCTCCAGTGACAAAGCTGAGGAAATGCATGTCCTGGAGTAACTTAGTGAAACTTTGTCTAGGTCAGGTCACTGAATGCACCAGGAAATCAGTAGTTACAGCTCTTCCAGTGTCTGTGGGAGCAGGCACCTCCTCCAGTGCCTCACTTGCCTAGGCTGCTGCAGAGAAACAGGGGCAGCAGGGCTGGTGCCTTTTGACACTGCTGGATGGGCTCATTAAATAAACCAGGCCCATTCCCACCCTTCCTTACGTCTGCAGCAAAAATAATGGGAGATTGACAACAAAACTTCTTTTTTGTGTTCTGCACGATGGATAGAAAGTCTGTTTATCGTGTGCAGTGGGATGCACAGCAGCTTGTCAGGCTGAGTGCAGGCATCTTAGAGAGGGAAAGAAGGTTGTTATACCTGGGGCTACCTGTGGCACCTGCTGGAATTGCTAACACCCGTGGGGCAGGGTTTGCTGTCAGTGTTTTTGTTGAAGAACTCCCTTCATGTGCTCCATCAGAAACCTGCTGCAGGCTGGTGCAGGCAGGTCCCAGCCAGGTGTTTGCAGCTGGGGCAGTGCATGCTTCAGTCACCACGCTGCTGCATTCAGTGAGATTCTGGGGCCACACAGGTGTCATTTCAAACTGCAAAGAAGTTGATGGGGCTCACAGGGAGTCTGGGGTAAAAATCTCAAAGGTAGGAGCCTTCCGGGGTCTTTCCGAAGCGTGGTACTTCTCATGCTGCATTGGAGATGTGAAGGGAATAAAACACCGGGAGCTGTGTTTGGGAGGGTAACCATGTTGGTATCCACTGGGAAACTATTTTTAAGAGAGAGAAGTCAGCCTGAGGCTTATGAGAGAAAGGTATCCAAATATAACAGCTTGCCATAGTGTGTGGATGAACTGTTAATGGATTTAAAGGAAAATTTCCATGTTATATGTTCAATACTTTATCTGTCAGAAAGGGAAAGGGAAAATAGCCAGTCTGAGTGGCTGGCTAGCAGGAGTCACCTACTTCTTTGATAGAGTGGTGAGCTGTTCAGAAAAGCTGCTGTGACTCTGTACAGTTCAGAAAAGTATGATCCTTGAGGCCAGCCTAGTGGGAATTTTCCTGAGAATCCCTTTGGATATCAGAATAGGCCAAGAAATAGGTACCTGTGTATCCATATGCAGCTAAACAGAATCATACATATCAAATAGATATAAAAAATGCTACATATGCTAATACATGACGGGTATGTGAACTCCAAAGATCATTTACTCCACATATAAAGTAGTAGGTGCCAAGTTTGATCAGGATATCAAAGGTACTCTAGGACCTGTCAAGTGTGACTCCTCCATGTTCTTCTGAAAATTTTAACATGAAAAGACAAGGCAGAAAAGGGTCTGACATTATTAACGATGACAAGATCCTTCCCCAGCACTCCTTGCTTATTTCCCCCTAATGAGCTTTGGTGGGACAGATGCTCTGATGAGGAGCTGTTGCTGCAGCAGCAGCAGCTCTGTGTGATGTTGAGATGTGAGGCTGTCCCTGCCTGTTCCACACCCACTGGCTTGTGGGTTGTGGGACAGAACCTGGGCAGATATTTGCTGAGGGCACGGAAATCCCAGGGCAAGCTGCAGTTTGTCAGCAAACAAACAATGCGAGTGCATTGCCTGGCAGTGGGGAGGGGAACTGAAGCCTATTAATGGGAGTGCAGACAGTCTGGAAGGGTTGGAAATGCTGGGAGAAATTTCAAGTGTTGGGACGCAGGTGAAAATTTAAAATGGTCTCTCTTTAAATGAAACTATTCACAGGGATGGATGCCTGGCAGGACAATAATCCTATTGGACATAATCTTGCCTTTGTTTGGGTTGAAAGGTCACTGTTTTGTGCCCTGTGCTAATCTCTACAATGCAGCTCTCGCGCATTTCAGCCATATGATCAGAGCTGGATTGCAGCATGGGGAGGTCAGAAACCTCGCACAAAACCTGTGTCCAATACACAGCACCAGGAGGATGGTCTGCTAGCGGCTGAGTAGGACAGAAAGAGCCTCAGCTTGATGAGGAGAAACACTGTTATCAGCTGTGGATGTGAAGGGTGATTTATTGTATCTGTAGAATGAAACGGAGGCTGGTCAGAAAGGCATGGGTGTTTCTCAGGGCAGTTTGCAAGGATCACTGCTCTTTGGGAAATAGCTCTTGCAAAAAACATTTTTCCTCTCACCAGGCAGATGAGGTGGTGACTGCACCTTCCTGGCAGCCCCCTCTCTGGTGCTGTTTGGTTTGTCCGCAGGCTGTACGAGCAGTAATGCTATCATTATAACTCAGCCTTGACAGTAGTGACAGCAACTCATGTGTCATTTATTTGACTGGGAGAAGGGGCATCTCGCTTGGTTTTTTTAGACAAGGCAGGACTAGAAGTTCAGCTGCTTGATGGCACAGTGGAGTGCTTTTGTCCTGAGTGCCGTGTCAGTACGAAGCTGCAGTGCTGAATCGAGCACTGAATAAAGCATTTTTGCCCCTCTCCTTCCTGTGTGTTGCGGGCTAAGGAGTGCAAAGCTATCAAAATCAGCAATTAGTAGTGAGAGAGACTGGTAGCAAACCCATAGTTTTTCCCTTCTTTCTTATTCTGACATAGTTTGTTATGTGTTCTTTGTTGTCTAAGTCGTTCTGCCACTTTGACAGTACTGCCAAAGGAAGGAGCAAGGCAAAGCCCTGCTGCATCAACTTCCATCTTCCACTGTTCACTGTAACTTTGGAGTTTTGCTGTTTTATTGTTCTCTTTGTGCTTACAGCTAAGCATTCCTGCATGATGGTTAACTGGAGCTGCAATTGCAAAGTTTATCTGCAAACAGAACAAAGCAGTCAATCATATCCATTTGTTTCTTTGCAGCTGCCAGATCTTTTACCTCTATAGTTTATAAATCTGGGGCTTGACTTGAATCCCCATTTTCTTCTCTTGATATTATTTATTACAGTGATTTATTGTCTGGTATCCACTTATATCTAGCTTCATACAAGATCTCTGTTATTTTTAGCCTGGTCAGAGGAGAATTCTTGGGTGCATGGGTCCAGTTTTTTGGAGACGTGCCCACAGATTTCAGTGCAAGTTGGATCATGCCAGTGATGAACGAGGCTGTGACTAAATTTTTACTGCCTTTCATGCAGAAGAAGCATTTGTGCCCAAACCCACTAAAATTCGTGTGCCCAAAAGTGCTAAAATTCATCTGTGTTCTGGGACCATGTTAAAGAAAAAGTGGTAAATGCACAGAGTTCCTTCTTTCTCTAAATATCAAAGCAATGTCCCCAATATTTTCTTAGGAAAAATAAAGTTAACTTGCACAAAAAACGTTGAACCAAAAGTCAGTAATCAGTGGGTTCTGTGGTCGTATTCTGGAAAGGAGAAGGAAAATCTCTTCTGTCCTTTTTAGCTCCCATTTAATTTCTTGAGTCAACAAAGAAAATAAATATGTCCACACTAGAGGAAAAAATATCCCCCTAAATATAAATCTCTAACATGTAATCTAGCATAGAATAAAAGAATTTCTGGAAAACTGGGAGGTGGTAAAAGGAATTTTTAATTTTTTGGATTTTTCTTTCCTTTTTTATTTTTCTTTTTTTGTCCTTTGTCCAAATTTATGTGAAGCTAAATCTCCAGTACCTGCAATCCCCTGCAAAGCATCTTGCTTTTATTTCGAATTGACCATGCAAATGAATTGCAGTAGCATCCTACCCTAAACAGCATTTCTGCTGCAGTCTGTGGGCTCTGCCTTCTTTCACATTTAATGTTTGAGCAGCAGATGGAGCAAAGGACCAGACAAATACTTTCTAGATCGGGGTGCTTAGAGGAAGTGACAGGACAGGAGGGAGAGAGAAGAGCAGAACGGCTGCAGCGTGGTCCCTGGGAGCAAAGGGGATGAGGATAACAAGGGCAGGGGGTAGGGGGTGCAGGGCACCTGGAGGCCCCATCCCTTGGCCTCCAGCAAAGCCTGGATGAATGCTGTGCAAAGGGCAGCATTTCTAGGAGTTCTTGAGCCCTGGGAGGTTATAGGACAATGGACTATTACTCTCTCCTCCCTTGTTGCAAGAAATTAAATGAATACTGTCAGCACTTGGAAGAAGTATATATTTTTGCTTCCCAAGTTTCAGCATCTAGAATAAAATGTTTATGAAAAGCTATCAATTTCTGGAAAAAAAAAATCATATTTCAGAGAGGCTGGGTAATATAAATATTCAAGGTTCAAAAACTAAGTTGCAAAGTATAAGAACTCAAGGAAAATCATCTTAAAGCTTGACACAAGACTTCCAAGTGTTTGAATTGGGTAGCCTGGGGTGAAATTGTTGGCACATCATTGGAATAGGTCCCTAGGTAAGAAGTCCACATGCTGAAGGATCTTTTAGGATAAAATTTTGGCAAAGTTGAGTCAGGAATTATGTTCTAGTTGGTTCCATGATAAGGATGAGGGGTTAGACATGACCAATTTCATGTGTGTTCTGGCTTTAGTGCCCCTCCTGTCCCTCTTGATTTGAAGCAACTTCTCTGTGCCAAGATCTTCCACAGAGGGAAAAAGTATTTGATTTTCAGGTGTGTTATTAATGATTTAATAGAATCATGTTATGATTTGACGTAATTCAGAAGAAAACTTTTACTCAAACTGGAAGAGAGAAAACAATTGCTGATATGCTGAAGTGATATCTGGCCTTCTATTTTATATGCACACTCTTTCTCATTAGATAAATAAACAATATGAAATTATATGATTTATTTAGGATAATGAGTCAGAAGCAAATGTAAAATTTCTCTGGCTGTTATGTGTATTAAAAAAAATCCACTACATACTTCCAAACAACTGCAAAGCTCTGTAGTTTTAAATTATCTCCTAAGCAGTGACAACTTTGGTGACTTATTGGTTCATATTACACTTATTTTGTTATCACAATAAGTAATTTTTTCTAAGCACCTCAACATTTCAATTGTAGACCTGATTGCAATTTTTTTTCAACCCATTTATATTCCCATTAAGTTTGGCTGAAGGGTGTCACATTTTCTGCTTTGCTTGGGTTCAGCGCTGACAGTTATAGCAATGAATTGGAGCAGCTATTTAATCTGCCATCAGACACCCGTGAGATCATTGCCTGCTAGTCAATAAATTAAAAATACTAAGATCTCTCCTTTTTTTTTGCCTGTTGCCTGTACTTTGGAGATGTTTGTTGCCATCTTCTACCTGAAGGTTGTGTGGTGGTTTGCATTTGGTAATTTGGTAATAATGCATTGGAAAGGTAGATAAGTAATTGTCTTCATAATACTGCAGATGTAGAATCAGATGAAAAAGATAAATGTTAATAGGAAGGTGGTTATTGAGGGTCCTTATGGATCTTGTCTTCTCAGAAAGTTTCTGTGTCTCATTCATGTCTGTGCCAAGTCTTTGACTTTGGAGCCTGATACATTGATTAAAAGCTCAGCTTAACCCTTACGCCATCTATCTTCTAATTTCCATCTTTCATATGTGACACTTTTCCCTTAAATCTTGTGCTGAATTATAAGACAATTAAGTAGCCCTTAACTTTTTCATGGCTGTTTTAAACATGTCAGGACTCCCATTTATGGGTTTGATTTGATCTGGACATCAAAAGATCAAGTTAATAATGGAAAATGGAAGTGTTATCAACATGAATTCCTTTGCCACATCATTTGCTTGGATGGTTGCTGCTGGGTGAAAACTGTCAGGATGGCCATTCCCAGAGAGTGATGGTGAATGGAATTAAATCCAGTTGGCAGCTGGTCACAAGTGGTCTTCTCCAGGGCTCAGTACTGGGGCCAGTTCTGTTTAATATCTTGACTGGTGATCTGGATGAGGGGGTTGAGGCCACCCTCGGTCAGTTTGCAGATAACACCAAGTTGTGTGGGAGTGTTGATCGGCTGCAGGGCAGGAAGGCTCTGCAGAGGGCTTTGGACAGGCTGGATCAGTGGCCCGAGGCCGGCTGGATGGGGTTCGACAAGGGCACGTTCTGGGTCCTGTCCTTGGGTCACAAGAACCCCTGCAGTGCTCCCGGCTGGGGCAGAGGGGCTGGAAAGCTCCCAGCTGGGAAAGGCCCTGGGGCGCTGCTTGGCAGCGGCTGAAGAGGAGCCGGGTGTGCCCGGGGGGCCAAGGAGCCGCTGGCACCGGGGCTGTCCCAGCCAGGGTGGGGCAGCAGGACAGGGCAGTGACCATCCCCTGTGCTGGGCACTGCTCAGGCCACTCCTCACACCCTGTGTCCAGCTCTGGGCCCCTCATGACAAGGAGGACACCGAGGGACTGGAGCCTGTCCCGAGAAGGGAAGGGAGCTGGGGAAGGGTCTGGAGCACAGGGCTGATGGGGAGCAGCTGAGGGAGCTGGGGAGGGCTCAGGCTGGAGCAAAGGAACCTTGGGGGGACCTTCTCCCTCTGCAACTGCCTGACAGGAGGCTGTAGCCAGGTGTGGGTTGGTCTCTTCCCTCAAATAACAAGGAAACCTGTCAGGGAAAGTTCAGATTTGATATTGCAACAAATTTCTTCACTGCAAGGGTTGTCAAGCATTGAGTGGGTTCTGCAGGACAGTGGTGGTGTCCCCAACCCTGAGGGGGTTTAAAAGACATGTAGATGCAGCACCTGGGGATATGGTTTAGTGATGGGATTGGCAGTGTTGATATAACAGTTGGATTCAACAATCTTAGAGGTCTTTCCAACCTAAACAATTCTGTGATTCTCTGACAGTGATTTCATCTTTCTTAAATGTGACCAATTTACTTTTTTAGTGTCCTCAAGTGCTATTAGACCAATTCATAACATTCTGTGACTTTAGCCCTTTTAATTTTCATTAGTTATAGCCTCTTTAAAAATTATTTATTACTGTATCAGGTTATTTGCAGAAACCTGTTTAAGACTGCAAGTTGATGAATAAAGGATTTCCTCAGACTTTTAATAACACTGCTAGCAGGCCGCTAGACTGCTCTGACTGCAAGACCTGCTGCAAAACCGGGGCTCAGTAAAAAAGAAAGTATTTTTTAAGAAAAGAAGGTGAAGTTTTAATGGGACTGTGCCATGACGTTTATGAAAAAGCTGTTCCTCTATGACAGCTGTCTATCAGAACAGATATAATGGTTGCATTTTTGTTGTACCCCTCTCCAACCTGCTCCAACCACTCCTTGTGTCTCACCATGTGATGGCAGAGCATGAGGTACCCATTGTGGGCACTCTCTCTGTCATGGTGGTGCAGCTCTGGCACTGCAGCACCCTCATCATGATGGAATCTCTGTCTGTCTGCAGTTTCCTACTTCGTGATAATGTGTGCTGATGAGCTGCAGTCTCTGATCTGTGCATAATATTGCCTTGTTTTCATCCAAATTCATCTGAAGAACAACTATTTCACAGACTTCTATGAGCACACAAATCTGCTTGTGGAAAGGTTTGCAGGTTGCAGATAAAACAGGGAGATAAGACAATGGATCAGAGAGTCTAACTTCAAATGCACATGAAGAGTTAGTGTATTTTAGGAACCTGCTCTCTGACTGATCTTTTTACTGCTCTCTGTGGATAAAGATGGACCTTTAAAGAAGCTGCCCAGCTGACGTTAAGCTCTAGTAAAATGTTAAGGCTTAAGGAGCAAACTTTTATTATTGTTTTCCCCTGCAGAGACAGTGGCATCCAACCCAGGCTGGGCCCCATGGGCAGATCAAGAGAAGATTTAGAGACCTGAAGGAGCAGGCAGGAGCTTAATGGATTTGAAAGCAGTAAGAGTTAATTTTCAGTTCCTATCTTTTGATACCAAGCCCCTGCTATAAATTTGTCCATGGATCATAACTTTTTACCTGCATCTGCCACAAGAAGGAAAACTATTTCTGCCCACATACTGTTTTGAAAAGGAAATAGCCCTGGACAGTAAATAAGGCATAGCTGAAGGACAACAATTTTCAACCTTTCTGGTGGCTAGATTTCATTAACTTTCCAAAGTGCATAATGGATGCTCCTATCCGAGGCTACTGATTTCATTAACAGAATTCTTTCACAGGCCAAGAAATACTGTATGTAGCCATTGTGTTGGAGGGAGTGTGGACAAATACTGGGGGAAGGATGAATGAGGGTTGGCATCTTGCTCCTATTTTGGGACAGCTGCATCTTTCATACACCTCCAGGCTGCTGGATATTTTTGGGGTGAGTGTTCTCTCAGAAGTGTTTCTGTTCCTCTCTGTAAGTACCTCATTCAAGCCATGCTGGGACTGATCTTCTATCAGCATGGGCTGATTAAGCTTCTTGGAAGTTCAGGATTTCCCTGAACAACCAAGTTTAGAGAAGACACTGGAGAGAGTAAAAATCTGCCTACAGATGCCCTCGTACCTCATAGGCATTTATATGAGCATTATTACCACCATGTCATTGCATATGCTGGCTTGATTTCTTCAGGTGCCTGAAAGCTGTAACACAAATGTGCAGCACTTAATTCTATTTCTTGGAAAATATGCTTTCAAGAAGACTGAGAGTCAATTTCCCAGTGTCACTGAAGGCTATAAATAATATGGAATGTGTCAGAAACAATTAAGAGAGACAATGGTGAACACTACAACCTCAGAAACAGACATTATTTGCAAATAACTTTTGGCTCAATTTATGAGTATCTCCATCAATAATGAGAGTTGTCATTTAGTTTTCTTAGCAGTGCTTGCTATTCCCTTGTCTTTAGACCTGAGTGGAACCAAGAGCAATTTCACATGATGCTTTTGAAAGAACAGAAGGAATCTCTAGAAACTTTATCTTTCAAAACATTTTACTACACTTTCCCAATTCTTAATTGCCAAAACCCAGCTTGTGGCCAGGCAATTCTAAGCTTTGTTTGTACTCGGGCAAAGAAACTTTTCCACTTGCCTAAACTGCAAGATTTTCTTGTCTTTGTGCTGAGTTGAATCTGAAGCCCTAAAGGTGGTGGGACTGAAATGCTGCTGCAGCCTCAGCTAGGAAGCAGTTTGGGCTGTGCTGCTCAGCCTCAGAGCAGACCATTGCTGTGGATTTGGCAGTGTGCTTCAGCCTCAGAACTGACCATTGCTGTGGATTTGAAGGTGTGCTTCAGCCTCAGAACTGACCATTGCTGTGGATTTGAAGGTGTGCTTCAGCCTCAGAACTGACCATTGCTGTGGATTTGAAGGTGCTGCAGGGCCAGCACAGCCAGGGTGACATTGAGGGTGCCTTCTCAGTTTGGCAAAATGGGCCCTGCAACTTCACCAGCTCAGGCTGCTCACAGTGATTTGGATTTTAGGTTTCTTTTACCTTACAAGTGAAGTACGTGGTTTGTAGCACAGATGTCAAGGATGAAATTATAAAGTAAACCCAGTTCCCCAGAGTTACGTGCTGGTAAATCCATTCTCTCTGTGTGCACCCCTGGCACTCTGTGCACTCTGTGCCCACCACCTGCACTGGGGCCCCTGGTGAGGACTCTAGTGAGAGGGGTCCCATGGGCTGGGGTACCTTGTGGGTGGTTGCAGCAGCACAGAGCTGCCTCCTCTGACAACCCTGCGTGTCTCCCTCTTCTCCCAGGGCAAGAGAGTGGTTTAAACAGCCCATCCCAGCATCTTCTGGCAAATGAAGATCAAACAGGCTGCCTCTCCTGCAGGCATCACCCTGGCAGCTGCCTCCTTCAGCTGTGCCCTTGGCACGCTGTGTGTGTGTCAGCTGTTCTGCTGTAAAATCCTCATGGAGACATGGTGGGGCTGCTCTTTGCTGGGAGAGGCCAGCGCTGTGTCCACCTCCCTGAAGTTTTTCTCATGATGAAATGACAGTGCCAGGTCTCCACAGAAATGGAGTTGTAC
This sequence comes from Picathartes gymnocephalus, assembly GCA_013390045.1. Classification (NCBI taxonomy): domain Eukaryota; kingdom Metazoa; phylum Chordata; class Aves; order Passeriformes; family Picathartidae; genus Picathartes; species Picathartes gymnocephalus. The sequence continues at coordinate 388,026 of WEKY01007689.1, forward strand.
TGCCTTGAAGCAGCTCTGGGGTTTGGCAGTGAAAATAAATCCCCAACTGCTGCAGAGACCTGCAGCTCTTGGTGACTTTGCAGAGAGTACATAGTGCAAGACTGCTGCTGCCTAGGGAATAGCTCTGTGTGATGGAAAACCTTTTATCACCAGGAAAAAATAAAAACTGTAGAAAGAACAGATTATACTAAAGAAACTTGAGGTGCTAAGGCAGAGCAAACCAGAATGTTGGTGTTACTTAGGTATTTGCATTTCAAAATCATATACTGCATTTTTTTTCTGTCTTGACTTAGATCAGTTATTAGTATACAAACTGATCAAACTATGTGATTTACTTATTACAGAGGCTGGACAACATGTAGAGCATAAGAGAAGCATCACAGAAATAATCATGGTCAATGCTGATATGCTTTTTTCACTTGCTTGAACTCAAGGTTGTTTCAGAAATTTTGTGTGTGCTAATGTATTTAGAGGCTGACTGAGGTAGCTGGGCTATCTGAATGTTTTCAGCCAGACATTTCTACATCTGAGAGCTGCACCCAGCAGATTTATGTCTTTTTATTGTGGTTTTTGGCATAGGACATACTTCCTGAGGATCTGAAGAGCTGCTTTTATTTTTAGCATTAATTGCTGAATAACAGGACAGATGTGCAGAACAGTAAAACTAAACAAGAAAAGCAGTTTGTTGAATAATTAAGAAAATTGATCTAAAATTGTTCAAGTTTTTCCTCCAGTCTCTTTCGTGAGATTCATCATTTTTCATTGAAATATAAAGATTCAGGAAATACTAGCTAGCAAGTAGCAAAATGATCTTGCAGAGGAAGGACTCACTAACTTTGTTCTCAGAGACTTGGCACAAGGTAGTTCTGGGCTAGGCAGAAGATAAAAGAGAGGTTATCAACATGATAGATTCCTTTTTTGAATTTGTTTGCTGAAAATCTTTGAGAAATGCCAGTGAACTCCTCCCTGTGGAAATAAAGAACCGATTTCTCTCAGTTGAAGGAATGGTTTGAAACTTTTTGTTTTCCTTCCAAATCCCATCTGTTTTTTGTGCAGCTCTCTTGGCAGTTACAGGCTCTTATTCACCTGGTAGTAGGAAAACATCTTATCTGTCCATTCTCTTTTGTGCCATGGCCAGCACGACGGTGTAACTCAGCTGTGGGTGGTGAGTTCTCTCCAATGGGAGTCTGCCCTGACTGGAAGTCAGTGGGACTCAGATTTCATTCAGTGTTCCCCACAAAAGAGAGTCTACCCTCTGGGTTTAAACAGATACCAAGAAATCTTATCCAGTTTTCATTCCAGTGTTGTAGACTTTTGGGGATTGATCCAAAATTTCTCCTATAGGGAATTAGGATTGAGAAGTTCCATTTGATTTGTTGGTTCAGGATATTTCTGTTGAGTAGCTGAAATGTATTAAAACTAGGACGTTTACAAAGTAGGCATTTAAATTAGATGTTAAGGTGTTAAGAGATATTGAAACATCTTGGATTCATTGTTTTTTGGTAGAGTGGCTGTGAATCATTTAAACATTGAGGTTCTTTATTTGATGTACTTTTCTGTTGGATCACCCAGGGCTTTTAAACAAGGGCAGAGTAATACTATGAACAAACTAATTTTCCATGGTGCCTTGTTGAAGTTTCTCAGAGCTGCTGAAAGGTGCTGTATTTACACTGGACACATCAGCAGAGAGAGGAAAATGGAAGGGATTTACTGTATAGTGGTTTATCAAAGGTCAAATATATAAAACAAATTCCTTTTCATTTCAAGTAGACAGAAATAATCCAGGTAGTAGGCTGAACTTTCTTGTACCAAAAGACAAGAAAGACTTTTTCTTCATGAAAAAGAAATAAAAATGTCAGTTGAAGGCAGGAGGAGAATTTTTTTTCTGAAAAAAACCCAAACCCTATAAAAATCAGCCTAGTAGCTAAATAAATTTGCTTTTTAACTGTGTAGAAATTTTCTTTAGTATAATCTTATTTACTTCTCTCTTGTTCTGTAGACCAGGGAAAAGAATAAATTGTGCTACTCCTGTGTTACTGCTCCACTGGAATGTTTCAGTGACACAGAGCTGTGGCACTACATTTCCATTCCCTCTTGAAAATTCAGAGCAGGAATGAATACCTTCTTTGGAATTAAAAATCAAACATTAACATTAAACGTAGGAAGAGCCACTGGCTAATGGTAAAACCAGTCTCCCAGGCTTATTTTGGCCATGCTGGGCTGTGTGTCCTGGGACCAGTTAATGAATTGCCCATGCCTTGGGCTCCACCATGTGCAGCCTGCTGTGTGGGCCTACCAAACAGCCCGTGCTGATTGTGGCTTGAGATCCAACATGTGTGAGAGTGCAAATTCTTCCTTGGCACTGGCACACAAATTTTGCCAGCTTAGAATAGGAATAGAAGTTTTTTTTAATGGCTGGATTATCTTATGATAGTCTTATGGTAATCTTATGTTAGTAACAGTGTTAGTTATCTTTATGTTGATAATGGTGCTCAAGCTATGAGGATTCAAATTTAATGTTCTGAAGAGAAAGCTAGTCAGATATAGACAAGTAAGATTATTCAGACCCAAGTGTAGCACTGTATCATTGTATTAGTACATTTGGACATAGATAAAGGCAATAAAACTTCAAATTCTCCTAAAAATCCACCAAAAATCCATTATGGTGGTGAAAGGTTTACTTGACATTTATTCATGCACACGTTAATGATGTGCACAGTCGCTGAGTGGGTTACCCAGTATATTCACGTGGAAAATTGTGTTTATTCCCCATGCTTTGATGTGAGAGTGAGTTGCTACAGGAAACTGAAGACTGTATCCACCAGCTCTGCCACCCTGATTGTGCATGAAGATCACCCAGATGTACACTCAGGCTCGTTTATTTTCCTTCGGCCCTTAAGGCTGTGCAGATAAGTAAAAATATTAACAGCATAAACATATCCAAACCCTCAGCCTGACATTCCCTCACTTATAGTAGGAGACATCTTGGGATTTTGTGGATATGTCAAAGCTTCCATGGCCAAAAGTCTCTAAAAACTATCAAATGCACGTGTCTGGATGCAAGAGGCCTCCTTCCCTTATGCGATTGTTGCTTGGCTTAGGGTTCGGTGTTTTTAAAAATTTTTCCTTCGCTTCCACCTACTTAGCTGGTGTAGATTTATTTTCCCATTATATGTATGATGTTCAGTGCCATCAGAGAGAAAACCTCAAAGGACAGAAGTTGGGCGAGGAGCTAGGAACTTAAATGAAATAACAATCCCCAGGACTTTTCACAGGTAATAGTTTGAGGGGAAGATGTGCATGTTGGTTAATGAAGGCAACCTGACTTTCTGTTCCCTGATTATTTCTCTTCTTGGAGTCCATGTGTTAGAGCTGCTTAGGGTCAATATTCTCAGTGTGACTCAGTTCAGTCTTTCAGCTCGGAAAGCAATTACTCCTTTCATTTTGTTTGGGATATCGCTGCTGCTGGCAAGGAATGAAGTTCAGACTGGCGGTATTGAATGACTTGACGGTCCAGACTCCAGCTGAAATCGCCTGACTGGTCCTGGGCAGAGGGAGTTAGCAGTAGGGATGTCATTTTGTGGCTGGTATTGAGCCAAGGTGTCCCACCTGCCTGGGATGTCTACTCTGAAATTCAGGTGGGTAAGGCAGCTGCTCACAGGGACACACAAGTGTGTTCATCTTCACAGAAACAGCTTTTAAAGTGACTTCTGGAGGGGAAAGAGTGTCTTGCAGCTTGGTGCTAGCTACAACAAATGTGGGTGAATGGTTCTCCATGCATAAAGTTTTAATGCTGACTTGATCCGCTGCAGGGGAATATGCAAAAGCCCAGCATGGGTGGATTGACAGCTATTTATTTTAGGAGCTAAAATATGAATCTTGAATGTTTGTCAGATGTTTTGCCCCATTCTTGGTGAAGAAATACTGTTTAATCAATAAAAATGAATAATTTAAATTCAATATCTTCCTGTCACTATCAATAATACTTTTATGAGTGATGTATTACTATTGTAATTCAATTTGTCAGACACCACCAGGTTTACATGACAGTTTGTTAAAATTTTAAACTTAATTTACTGTAGGCAGTTGACTCAGGCTGTTTGAATTACATTGATGTTTTATCTTAAAAACATTGATTTTCCTAAAAGTATCTTTTCTGCCTTTGTGTTTATTGCATTATTAACCAGGGAGAGGAAAACTAGGGGGAAGGCATTGTCAGAATTGGAGTTTCATCCCCCACCATCCAAGCTGGTTTTGTCAAAACAAGGAGAGTTTTGTGAATTTCTTTCCATAGAGACTTTTGCACGTGTGGCTTTCCGCCATTTCTTCTCTCCCCATTTGCAGTATTTTACCTTTTTCTGGTGGCTGGCTTTTGGCTGCTGCTCTTTTCTACCCTGCACCTCTGTGTTCTTCTGTTACTGGATTTGAGGAGACTGTACTTGCTCTGTAAATTGGGTTCATCGTGTATGGATCTCTTTTATTTTGCAGAGCTTCTTGGATCAATACAGCCTACAACGTGTTTAAAAAATAAAATTGGTGATCACCAGAAGATGACAGAGCTCTCAACTAGTGTTCAGGCAGTTAGGGAAAGCAGATTATTTTTAAAGGCATTACGAGTAATAAGTATTTCATGCAGATAGCCACCTTTTGAAAATGAATATATTTGGTTAAAATGACTGATGTTTTGTCCACTGCATAGAAAGGAATAATCAGATGATTATAGTAATGCTGATAAGAAGGTGGGAGGGACAGAAAACATGGCAGTCAGCAGCTGACTCCTCCTAAGAAAGGAAAAGGCACAGTGTGAGTGATGAAGGTGTCTTTTGAGGATTTACATCATGTGGTAGCTCGTGTTGATTCCTTTCCCCACTCACTTTCTTCTGGAGCCATAATGTAAGCTGAGTAATTTCATCCTGGAAAAGGAAAGTAGAGAGTAGCAATTTGATGGCTGCAGTGATGCTCTGGGGCAGGCCCTTTGATAGCAACATGCTTTGTATCTTTGTGTGGGAATGGGCATGCAGGGAGAAATTCAGGCCCCAGGGAGGGCCAGCACGAGGTCTGTGCACCACTTACATTGCTCTGGGCTAATTTTTTCCCACATGTAGGTGGTTCTTGCTCCCTCTCTGCTGGGGTAAATTTCCTTGGCTGCATTCTTGCACAAATATTCTCCCTGGGAAGTTGAATGTTCCAGCTCTAAACTAGAAACATTTTTGTGTTTTAGTTTTACACCAGGAAAAATGGCTGGACAGAGTCCCATTGATCTTATTTCACCATAAACATAATTTCATTGTCTGGCTTGATGTTTAGGGGTTAAAGGCCAGCAAAACCAGTGGAAAATGGGTGAAATGAACATATGCCTGTGCTTTCCATATTGCATCCTTGCTTATTATGTACACACACTGGTTTTTTGTGCCAGAGCAAACTGTAGCATTATCTGTGCACCAGAATGCCAGTGGACAAAGTGATGGGGATTGCCCAAGAGAAGAGACAGGCTGGGGCATGAACACACTGATGGATGCAGTCCTGACAGCACAGGGGAGCACAGGCTGAGATCAGCCAGGAAAAGTGACTTGCTTGTGGTGAGGCTCTTTGTTGCCCCCGAGGAATTTAAAAAAAATGGACTGGGAAGAACAAGGGGGGCTCTGGGATAGTTTTCCAGGTTGTCCCTTCAGAGTGCAAGGGTCAGCATGGGAGGAAGGTCTTTGGTAGCAGGTGGCCTGTGACACAGAGAGGAAAGGGTTGAGAGTCGAGCACAAGTAACCTCTGCAGAGTGAAAGTGGTGGGTTAGGGAAAGCTTGCTGCTGGTGTCTGCTGAGTGGATTTGAGCAAAGATGCAAAAGAAAAGGTGTTTCAAGGGTTGTCTCACACACCTGTGATGGTTCCTGCTTGTGTATGACCTCGGAGGGGCATCTCCAGGGGCCTTGGAGGTCTGTTCTGCCCCTGGGAGTGAAGCAGAAGGGAAGAGGCAGAGGTTATCTGGCTCCAGGTTGTGTGCGACACCGTGGAGGTGGATGTGCTGCATGTCTGCAGAAATTCCAGCCCCACTTACAGCTGAGAGGGCTGACAGTCAGAGAACCTCTACTGAAGGTGGCAAAATTTTAGATGTCGGCCGCTGCCCATTTGGTTTCTGTGCTGAGTACGGAGGGCAACATTAGCCCCCAGCCTTTTTCCTGAGAACTCATCAGCAGCTACATTTTATTGTTTTTGCCAGCACCACAGTCATTTTCACAGCATTCCACTGTAGCTACACAAAGAACAGATTATGAGTTCAAGTGCAGGGAAAAAAATAGCAGCAGCAGGAACAACTGAACTTTTTGAAAAGAAAGATGCTATTTTTCATGCAAATGTTCTTAGTAATGAAGAGCGAGGGAAAGGAAAAACAGAACATACATCACGCAGAGGCAAAATTGTTTCAAAATAGGACATTTTTCATAGGTTGCCAGGAGGTGTTGGCTGCTGTTTATAGTGGCTTCGTGATGTGCTGGGAGTCACTGCTTAGAGTGCAAGCCCAGGACTGAGCAATATCAGTGTCTAGCACAGGATGCCTAATTGCCACATCCTGAGGAGGACATGTAACTACTGCCAGGTGACCAACACGAAAAAAAAAGGAATAATAAAACCCACCACATGGATAATGAAAGCTTGAGTTTAATTTCAGAGTATGATCTGCTGTAGATGTTTTATTCTGAAAAAGGATGAAAACTGTTCACTGTCTGTAGCAGTATGTTAAGACCAGGATGACTAAGGGCTTGACTTGCCCTGTATGTCAGGGATAATAATGAATATTTCACTGTTGTCAGATTCTATATGAGTGAATTCATTTTTTTTGCATCTTGTTTCAGCACTATTGAAAGATTCTGGCCTGGGGACTTTGAGGGGATTCAGATTCTCTATTTGCAAGCCACAATGGAAATAAGAGGTCAGGCTCCACTCAACAATACTTGTCCTGGAGCTCTAAGGGCTGCACCTGGGTGTTTGTTGTTGTTATTGTTTTTATTTTGTTTGTTTGTTGAATTGACCCAGGGTGGAGGTGGGACCCGGATATGAAAACTCAAGCTGTCATTAAGCAGTTTAAATAGTACTATTCAGTGTTCTACAAAAACTTAATTAGCTGAAGTTGCCCATTTTGGTGTGTTCTTGTAGAATTTACTTTTAGAGTAAGATTATTTCAGTGGTATTAGGGAACTAACCAAGAAAGGAACTTTTGTGAAGCCTTAGGAAGGGTCTACAGCACATTTATGTACCTAAAAACCTTTGTGCATCTGGCCCTGCTGGAAAAAGCAGGACTTCATGTTAGGAGTAGTTGAAGAAACACTACAGAGGTTGCTTTGGATGCACTTGTAATCAGAATTTTTTCTGACGTTATTAGTGAATTTGAAATGCAAATATCATACCAGTTTTAATTACTTTGCAATTTAATATGGGTAGGATTTATTGCTGTGTTTTGTGACCTGTGATTTATTTGGTTTACTGTATCATGCCTAATAGATCTCATGGGGTAGTGCAAGAAAGAGCACATGTTGCTATAGTAATTATATGCCCAAATCTCTAAATCTCCCTTATTCATTAACTTCTAAGGCTTCTACTGCAGGTCTTACTGGTACATACATGAAAGACACCAAGTCAAATTCATTGCAAAATTAAAGCTGTTGAAGCCCCAAGGCATCCTCCTCTCTACAGAGTCCTGATACAGTGCCAGGAATGCCGTGTCTGAGAGATTTCTTGCTAGGGGCTCAAACTAGTATTTGGAATAGGCCTTTCAAGCACCTCTTTAGATCAACAAACCTCTCTGGCAAATGTTGAATCTCAAAAGAGTCTTAACAGCACTTTAGCTTTTGCCCAAGGAGAACAAGATTTGGTCTTCACACACGACTGCAGCCAAGCCTCCTGCACACAAGTGTTAATGCCCAAAGCTGCTCTGCTGCAAGCTCTGCAACTGGCATTTGGTTTCTTCATTGCTCTTCTGTGCCCCACGATGCAAGTTCTGGAGTACCACGAATGTAGTGAAGGATGCTGCAATTTACAGCAGCAAAGGTGGGTGCTGCCTGTGGGGTGTGTCCTTCCAGAGCTGACCCTGTGGTCTGGGAGGGCAGGGACACTGCAAGGCCAGTCTGGCCTGTTGAAAAAGCCAAGATATGCCCAAATGAACTCAATTTCATAATTTGATCCAACACCAAGGACCTGGATTCCATTTTTTCTATGACTTCTCTCATTGTGCATAGGATGTGTAGCAGAGAATCCTTCTCCATTAGAAAGGTCTCCTGTGCTGAAATGAATGCTTTTCAAGTGCATCATCTTTGCTTTAGAAACCGTGGATTAAGGACAAATGTACTGACCTACCTGTCTCCCAGGCTTCAGCAGGTGTGTGAGCAATGCTTTGCAGAGGAGATAAGACAGAAAGCCTTTAAGAGCCACATAAACCTAAAACTGGCCTCTGCTTTATTATGCTCCTTGTACTTTTATGTGGCCAATTCTAAAAATTTTCCAACCCCTGTGTCTGAAGTGATACAGTTAAAGCGTGTGTTTTGGGGTATCCAGATGGAGGTTTATTTGTCAGGCTGCAAAGAGAATTAGGAATTAAATGCACCATAATTTTTCCCCCTCACTGGAATGTTTACAGGATGTAAAAGGTGCATTCAGTGTGTGAGACAGTGATGTGAGGGAAAGCTTTCTCTGACAACTTTCTTTAACTCCCATAGTGCCCCTCTTTTATTTGGAAGGAACAATGCCAACTGATAATGAACTACTTTCTATTCAAGGCTTCAAGTCAAATATTCATTCCTCATTAATAATTCAATGTGACAAATTTATTACCTTGAAGGTGCTGTGAGGCAATTAGACAATGGGAAATTGTGTCTTCTTTTCAGCCCACTTAATTGGCTTTCAAGTGTGACATTCATCAAAACCTTGACTTTTCATGTAAACTTTCCATTATGCAAGGCATGGTTCTGACGCTGGAACTACAGGCATTTGGGAAAATTCACCTGGGGGGTAACTTCATGGGTTGTTTTTAATAGCAAAAAGAGTGGGAAGGACAGTGTGTGAGAGAGTACAAGAAGTTTTATTTAAAATCAGCAGAGAAATTGTCATCACTAGGTAATTTCCACGTGATAAAATGGCCTGTAGTTGCAATGTAATTTTAGGAGTTAGGGCTGTTTGCTCTCTCTCTCTCTCTCTCTCTCTCTCAAGTAGTGTTACAAAATTACCAGTAAAATTAACATCTTTATAATTTCTTTCCCATTTTTATGTATTGTTTGGGATGTAACAGAATGAATTGGCTTTAAACATAATCATTTGTACTCCAGGTATTTTAAAACACTTCACATAGTAATGACATGTTGTTAAACAGTAATAGAAAAGAGATTACCTTTCTAATAAGGACCCTGGGCAGAGAAATCATTTGAACGCTGGATTTCATATTCTTCAACTTCATTTCTAATGTGACTGCCTTCAGTGTTGACCTTTAAAAGACTGCCATATGAGCTCTTGAGTCTAAGGATCAGCTTTGACTATAGTAATTTATTTTGCAGCAGTTGTATGTATGTTTTCCATTTCTGACATTCAACCTGAGTTTTTGTTATTTACAGGGCTTTTTTTTTTTTGTATCATGTAACTTATATATGGCTGCAGTCTTTCAAGGACACTCTTAAAAATGAAATTGTTAGTTTCAAAGGTCTGATTTGTCCTTGTAAACTTACACACAGTTGAAAATAGAACAAGTTGTTTTAAGGAGGTGCAAAATTAAAAATTTTTTTTATTATTTCACTTGATGGTAATGAATTTGGTTTATTGAAAATGCACATCACTAGCACCTTCTTCCATCTATAGTGTGCTTTTAAAAAATGAATGTGCTTTTAAAAAGCCAATAAAAAACTTACATTTGTCACTTTGTGGATTTCCTTTTTAGCATGTATCCATCCTTTCATGTTCTGTGCTTTCTCTCCTTGAAACACTGAAGGACTACAATGGATTTTTCCAGCTATGAGTTGAATGTTGTTCCTGCATGGAAGGATTGTGGCTCAGTGTCTGATCACCATTCAGGAGGTGAGTAGGATGGAGAAGGATAGAGAACAGGCGTCTCAGGCAGCGGCTGTGCCTCGTTGCTACTGCACTGGCCTTTGCCCTGTTGAAGTTGCTGGTCCTTCTCACCCTTCACATTCCCATCAACAAATGTTTGGGGTTTTTTTGATATTGCGTCTTGCCAAGTTAATGCAGAGAAAGCAGTTGTGTCTGTATTTGAATGCTCCCAGTTAGCTCACTGGCTTGCAGGGTGCTAACAGCCTGGATGAAGGACTGGTTAGATGGAGACCCATTTTTATCTTAGGACAGCGGTGAACTCTGCCTTTCAGACAAAACAGAGAAGGAAAGGAACTGAAAACATTTGTGATGTTTGATCCAATGCTCAATAGCATAAATGAGATTCTACTCCAGCTAAAGAGGCATGCAAAAAAAGTAGACATAGTCAGTTGTAAAGATGATCTTTTTATATTCTCTGGAGAAGCTAAGTCCACTGGGATGTCCTGTTTGCAATTATTTGCTATGAATAGAGTTTCAATAAAATGAGGTGTATTTCTTTTTATAGGCATACAGTTCATGTTTTTCAGGCTTCTTTCTACATGTAAACTGTCCAAATTTAGTATAACCTGTTATTGTTTAGCCTTCTTAACCTTTACAGAGACCACATCACTCATACAAGTCTTTTGTAAGCATCAAACATTATAGAGATAAGCAGTCCTAAAATACATTTGTGTTTACCATGTACACATGTTATTGATACAGGGAAAATTATTAGTCTCAGTGACATCTGGATAGAATGGAGAAAATAGCAATTCATGATTGAAAGCCACAAGGCTTAGTCATTTTTAGGGCCTTTTTTTATTATTATTATTATAAGTTGTTAATGGCTGGAATAGAGATTGTATTGTGTTAAAATTATGATTTCATTTCAAAAATGCAAAGTCTGAAACAAAGTGGTCTGTAAGGACAGTGTTGACTTCAGGGGGAGCTTAACATTCAAGACATATGTTATTCTATTTGGAAATCTAATTTAGGCTCCAGTCCAGAACAGTTAGGCATGTCTTCAGCTTTTACTACTTCTATGGTGATATTTGCTATGAGAATAGTCATACTGATGGATCAGAACTTCACTGAGATAATGACCTAGTTTAATTTGTATTCCAAGAGAAGACCATTACACTCTTTAGCACATGCAGCTTGTACACCTGCATATCTGGCAGATGTAACAATGCATTACCAGACTCCTGAGTACTTACTGGTATTATATTCTATTGGAGTGAAAATGAGGTAGTACATATGCAAGAGAAAACCTAAATATTTATTATTTTCACATAATATTTTATTTATATGTATCCAGGTTTCTTTCTTAGTGAAAATCTGAGGCCAATGAAAGTCTGGAGTAACTATATGGTCTTTAATGAAGGTACTGCATATCGAGAGACATTCAGCAATCACCAGAACAGAAAAGATGCTAAAAATATTGACAGGTTCACTGGTAAGTGCCCAGCCCAGCATGGCTGGTAGGTTACTGTGCAGCATTTTGCTGTTTGGAAGGTGGATGGAGTCAGAGCTGGTAACGTTAATATCTTGAGAGCAGCCTTCTGACTTGGCAAAGCTGAATTGGTTGAAATTGCTCTTTCAGGCTGAATGGAAACCTTAAAATAGTCAGGTATTTTGGCAAGTAGATTGAGGAGAGTGTGTATTTGAAGTGCCTGTTTATGTGCTTTGCAGAAATGTTGTGGGTTTTAGTGCCTCTGATATCCAAGTCCCCTTATGAACCTTGGTAACCCACCTCACGCCTCTGACAGCTGCAGTAGGTACAATGTTCCACCTGAATACCTGTTGGCTTAATGCCAGTCTGGATCTAAACCTATATGAGTTCTTTACCAGCTATTTGTGCTCTATACTCTAGGTAGTGCTGCCAAGTATCTAAAAAGTTCTCAGAATAATACCTTGTGTTTCCATCAAGAGATCTCAAAACATTCCTTGATTAGGCAGATGTTATTTATCTTACCTCCTCTAACACTCAGCCTTAGAGAGGTAGGGAGAGCACCTATTATTGACTGCATATGTTCTGAACTTGCAGCATTAGTTAATATGTACAGCCTGCATGAGGTCTTGTTTTCCTTTGGAAGCAGGCTTAAGGTATCCCTGAATTGGATTGGACTGGAGCTGGTGTTTTGCCTTGGCTGTGTTTCCCTGGGAGCCCAAGTCATTTGCTCACAATGATATAAAAAACTCTCTACAAGAAACAGGACCTTTGTCTCCCAGTCTGTTTCAGACCATCCTTTCCTACATTTCTCAGAGGTTTTCTACTTTTTTTTATTGCTTAGCAAACTTCTTATGGAGCAGATGAACAGGTATTCAAACCGTCAGAACATTTGTTAATAAAAAATAAATATAACTCAGTTTTTAAACTGAGTACGAAATTTAGCCTGATAGAGAATGAAAATGACAAGGAAAATACTTGTAATAATTCTCACACTTAAAACAGGTTATTTTTCTTTTGTTAAAAACATCTTACTAAACACTCATTTTCTAAAGCTTTTGTCGAATTAAACCATGATTAACATGTCAAAATCAATCTTCTTCCTTTCTTTCCTTTCCAGTCAATCAAAAATTTTCTATTGTCAACAAGAGAAGGGGCAAAAATGAAGGTCAACATTGCATCAGCCTTTTCAAAAAGCTCTGCATTGTAAATTATTTAGGGGCTCAAATCAATCCATTTTTTCTTTTCAGTGGTTGGACAATAAAAGCAAGATTTACTGCAGCAAGTGAATAATAAAAAAAGAATTAACAGAAAACAAACAAAAAGCCGTTCACTTGGCAACCTTCTGCGTTAATCAAAACCTGAAGACTAAACTGAAAGATCAATATTTGGCTTCAAGATGAAACATAGCAAAGCTTCCATTAAAAAAAAAAAAATTGGAATAAAAAGAAACATAGGCTGTGTTAATCGAAAAGAGGCAAATACAAAAATCCATATAGTCTTTTGGTTATCTGTGATAAAATGGCCCCATTGGAGCTTGACAAATTACAGTATTTTTATGCACATATCAAAGTTCAACTTGATTGTCTCATATGGGGGAAAACACCATCTGTCTGTATTCTAGAAATAATCTGCATAATTGACTTCCAAACAAGCCTCAAAGAAACAGGCATTTATCACCTTAATTGTGACAGGCAGAATGTGTGTCCCTGCTATTTTATCAAGATAATAGTAATAGCACTGTGGGTACCTGGTATCTTGTCTTGCCCTAATTTTTTTTTTTCAATTTGTGTGGGTGGGAACTGGATCCTTTGACTTACAACTACTCTGAAGAGAGGAGGAGTCAGAATCACCTAGGACAAAAATAGCAGGGTGAGACACCACCAGAGGTGGGGCTTGGTGTGCAGGACTTAAGGTACTTGAGGACTTGCCGGAATTTGGAGAGGGGAGCAAAAACTATGGCAGGAAATTTGTGAGAGGACAGCTTGAACACCATAGGCACATCCACAACGTGCATAGAGAATCCAGTTAGGAGGGAATCTATTTGGGTTTTAAATCCAGAGGTGCAAACTCCAATTCAGTGCTATGATATGCCAACAGCGAGCTTTGGCTTCCAAGCTGAAACATCCTGGACAGCCTTATTCAGCTCTCTCTGTGGCTGAAGAATTTTGCTCCTATGAGCCAGCAGAGGAGGCAACTCTCAAATTTGAAACCAGTGAGTTCAGAGTAATGAAAAATATTTAAAATTGACCAGTAGGGAGAAATCTTGACACCAGCATCTGAAAACATGAGGGTGCAGTGGATGTTATAACCTCTCTGCCGCATGAGTACCTAAGCGCCTCACTCCATAAAATTTTGTAATAACAACCCCTTTATGACTTACACCTGGTTATAACATAAAGGATTGATTAGGTCTTGAATCTTACAAGGAGGGTAGACAGCATTTAAAATATATAGCCTAACAATATATTTTCACAAGATGAGCCAACACATTCTCCTGCAAAGTCAAGCTGGCAAACACGGCCAGGACTCAGGGCAGTAAATAAAGGGATCTGGTCATGGCTGGGCACGCTCATGTCCTCCAGACCATGTGTCTCCTCTTCATAGCCAGGGATGAATTACAAGAATGAATAGTAACTCTTCCCACCATGCTTGATTTTATTTATTCATTCGGTCTCCTGCTGAAGGATTGCAAGGAAAATAGCCCACTCTCCCCCCACCCTCCATTTGGCAAGTTTATGTTAATGTGGCCCAGTATTTACAAGTGGGGCATAAACAACTGACAATTTTATGTTGCTAATAAACAAAGTTTTTTTGTAAGGAAAATGTTCTTGCATTATATTCAGAAATCCAATTTGGAGAAATGCACTTGCATGTAGGAAATAGCAGAGCTGTTGTGTAAATCTAAGCTGAAATACTGGGTGTCGTACGCACACACAACATTAAAGAAATTACTGGGAGAAATAAAATCAGCACCTGTGAGCATGGCTGGAGGTGATGTTTCCAGTGGTGTGGACTAGTTAATACAGGCTGTTGGGGAGAGGATAACAATGAGGTGGACAAAAGTACGATGGTACCATAAAAATCAGTTAGAAGATCTGGAAGCTGGTCTTCTCCATATCAATAAAATTAGTCTGAGGGATTTTTTTTCCATTCACTAAATGTTGAGTTTCATTTACTACATCATATCTATTTGGAAAAATCTAATGTTTTAATTTTTTTATATGTATGACACTTCTGTAAATGAAAATTATTTCTTTATGCGTTGTGTTTTGACATGAAGGTGGAGGGAGAAAACAGAAGAGGAATGCTTTAATGTGTCATTTTTAGTTTTATGTATTTATACATAAATATATACATTAATACATGTATACATTATGTGTGTGCCCCTTTGTGCCACATACATATGTTACACAGATCTAAAAAGGTATGTTGTGTCTGTAGTTCCTCTCAAGTTTCTCCCTAGCAGTTTATGTGCCCTGTTTCTTATAGTAAAGTTGTAACACATCCATCCATTCTGGATTTCCTTTATATCTTGCTATGCCCTGAGGCATCAGAAATTAGTTTTTATGTCTTTTAGATGAGTTTATGGTTCATCTGCATGCAAGAGAATCTACTTGCTACATAGACAAGAAACTGGCTTTATTGTGTCAGGCTCACTCAGCAAAGTCTGACCTGATACTTGAGCGGTTAAGTGCCCCTGCATATACTTCTCGAGTTTGAACACAGGACACTTGTGGAGGCCTCCCGCCCCCAAACCTGCTGTTGTCATCTGGTCCCTCTGTGTTGGAGAGGCTCTGTGCCCTGCTGCCATCCCCTTCAGGGTGAGGGCTCCTTAGGGGGTGCCGCAGGGACACCCCCCTTGGGGCTGGTCCCTCTGAGCTTGTGATGAGGAGCAGCCTCAAAATTTACAAACTCTCTGGAAGCAGGAGTGTGGCTGCTCTGTCACCAGCCCAGTGCCAAGGACAGGGGACATAGGTCTCTTCTGCAGCTGTGGGCCAGCCAACACCCTGAGAACAACCCAGAGAGGACTTGACACTCCCTGTAGCAAATGCAGACGTGGTTAATAAAATACTCCATGTTAGTTTAATGACAAGGAATCATCTGAGGCTTGCCTTGCCTTGAAACTCTGCCTCATTCTGCGTGAGCTCCTCTGAAATATATCTAGTGCACTGCTGGCACCCAACAAATGAGATCTGAGCTTTCTTTTGTTTTATGGGGCTCCTTGTTGCTTTATGTTTGCTTGGTAGTATTAGAGATAGTCCTATTTGTAGCTTCAGCTGTGTTAGTGGAGGAGCCCATCTGAACGTAGACTGCTGCTTTTTCTGTAATAAAAAGAAAAAAACCCCTTAAATTAGCCTTTTGCTTCACAACCAAAAACTTTGAAACCTGTTTTTGTTGTGACATTTTTCCTCAGTGCAAAAACATAAAAGTTATTATGCTTTGATTTGCCTACTGCAGGTTGTATGATTTTCAGGGAAGGGCTCTGTCAGTTTTTTTTTTGTTTTTAGAGCACTCTGTACACCTTAAGTATAGTTTAAATAATGATAATAATAAATAGAAATATGCCATTTGACCCAGATGACTTTTCTTTATTACAATTGCTACCTAAAGGGCTCCATTTCACACACTGAACATATGGGAAATGATGTTATTTTTTTCTCTGTTTTGTGATTTAATGTTGTTCTTGTTTTGCAATAAATCTGTAGAACCCCTGTAGGCTTTTTTTTGGATTGCTTTAAAATAATTTCCAAGTGTGTAGTCATTTGTTACAGAATAATGTTTGCTTAATTTGTAAATGTGGGTGCCTGAGGATTCCCATTTCTGCATATTGGTGGAAGAGTGGGACTGTGAGGCACAAATATCTACTTCAGTGCCACTTGAGTGTTCAAATGGGGAAGGAATATCATAATTTATGTACTAGCATTTGGAAGACAACTTGCACAGGGCTAAATCTGCCCTAGCTCTTGTCTGGCAACACCACTGTAATGGATGGCATGGTGAGGAATGTAAGTCAAATGATGTTTTATTTCCTTTGTATGATATAACTCTTATATAAGAGCCTGGATCCATAGCTCCACACTGTTTTCAGACTTCCATTTATTTTTCTAACCCATTTCAATCTGTTCACTGGATGTCACTGCATTAGTGATGCAGTACTTTGCTTCTGTCTCTCTTGGTTTAGCTTTACCTTTCCAACCCAGCTGGAGGTATCTCCCTTGCTTCTTCAGAAAACATAAATCCTCAGCTGGCCTCAAAATCCTCATGTATACAAGTAAGGTGCATACTCATTCTCCTCTGTAGGGAATCGTATTCAATGAAGTTTGTGGTTAAGATTCAGAAAGGCATGCAAATAACACAGAACATGCTACTGCAATGCTAAATACTACAGGTCTTTTTTGGAAATCTATTTCAATGCTCCTTTTGTTGTTACCCTAATCCTGCCAAATGCTGAGTGGCTTTTGAAGCTTACACATATCTCATTGATATTAACGAGAGATTGTGGCACACTGCATAGTGAAAAAACAAAGGTTCATAATACCCAGAACACTGAATCAATCACAATAAAATTAGAACAAAAATATATGAGGTAACTGAGAACAAACATCTCTATTAAGCACCACATTGTCTTCAGAGATCTTCCCACAGTATCTGAAACACAGAAGATGTCATTTCCTACAACCCAAATAAGACTTTGGCTTCATGAAGGCAATCTTTACTTTGAATCAATTTGATCCTAGTGAATAAATGCTGGAGCCCCTAATGACAGGCAGTTTATTCCCCTTTATTTGCTATAGATTCTTCGCCTGCTCTCTGCAGTTCACCACTGACATTGCAATAATTTACTACAGAGTCTAGAATATGCTGTTGAGACCTGTAGGATGTAAATTAGAGAGAATGTGTTTATATGATTCTACATGTCAAATTGCGTGATAGGATCATATAAGCAGAAGTATTAGCCTTGTATGAATTCTGTGTCATTTTTTCCAGGCCAAAAATCTTAGCATAGGATTAAAACTCTTCTGTGGCCCCAGCAGTGTTTCTTACGTCTGTTGATGCATGGTTGCTTCTTCCACTGGTGGAAGACCTTTTTTTGCCATCTAGCCAGTTTCTCTTCCCAGCTGTTTGCTTGCCATGTCAGTCTTACAAGATCTTTTACCACCACTGTTCATTGTTGGCAACACAATAAAACCTATTATCTGCTATATCTGTATTACAAGAGTTACTGCTCTTTCCCTTGTTTCACTGACATTCTTAACAGGTGTCTCTCTGTTTTGGGTGGCTGTTCTAGTTAAGACTGAACATTATTGATCTCTAAAGCCTTTCAATTCTGTAGTAATTCTGCAATTTCAATAGCAGGCTTTGAGAAGCTCAAAGCTGTTATTTCAAGTTTATATGCAGCAGTATATGCTTCTAATGCTTGAAAAGCCATTGGGTCTTGGATGTGAAATGAACAAAATAATTCATAAGGCTTGATTGGGGGTGTTCATGAAATGTCAAAGCCATTTTAGAAAGCCATCCCAAACAGCACACTTTGAAATGTACAGGCTTGGAGACATGTGCAGATTCTTCCTTAACCTGCGTTTTCTAAACCAAAGTTGTTTTCCAGTTTCTTTTCTGTGACAGGTGAATTGTGTTGCATTCTTATACTATAAGATAATTGCAGAACATGTCTTTTTGGTCCAGCTGACAAGCAATTTGTGACAACGATAAATTATTGCATGATGCTTAGAAGGCACAGGTACAGATCAAGCATTTCAAAGACTTCTCTTGTTTAAACAACTTATTAAATTGTTAATGACTCTGGAAGTTTTGCATATTTTTATTTAAAAGGATAAACCTGTATGTGTACAGTGTGTTTAATGATTAATTAAAACTTTAAATCACTTACTGCAGGCAAGTGCTACAATATTGCTTGGGATTATGTGAACATATTTGTTTTGTCCTAGATTGAAATTTGGATAAAATTGTTAAACACATTTTGTTAGCTACAAACCATAAATTTTGCACACATTGAGCAATTGTTATATTTTTCTTTGTCTGTTCACATCAGTTAAGTAAATATGATCCTGGTTAGCTGAGGAGAATTACTCAATTTGTGAGCTTATTTGCATGACACATGGGAGGAGAGAGCTGTATTTGGTGGAATACCAAAAGCATTTAATCTTGAAAAAGTCTTGCCTATGGGTTTTGAATACAGATGTATTTAAAAATTGGATCCAAGACTGGATTAATTCTAGGAGTTTCAGTATCTGAATCTGCAGGAGATACCAAAAAGGAGAGGGCAAGGGTATGTGCCCTGATTTCAGGTGAGTACCTGGGTATGTGCAGGGTTCCCATTGCTGCCACGCCTGTGTCAGCATGGGCTCCAATCTAAGCACGTGCTGCAATGTCTGCTGGAAAGCAGTGCTGGAAGTCAAGGGAATGCTTAAACACAGGCTTAGCATAGGCCATGCTGTGTCCAGCACCACGGGGACCTTGCTGGGTCAGGAATTCTTCTCTGCCTCATTAGAACAGACACAGAAACAGCCAAGGATCAGACTTGACAAATACATTCACGTTCACTTTGTGAAGCACTCGATGTGTAGAAAAGGATCTAAGGTAGTGAATAATTATTTGGTCAAAGGTAATTTTGCCAACTAAAGTAAAAATAATGTCTTTCACCTCACAACAGAATGCATCTTACTTTCATTTACATCATCGGTAAATGGATTTACTAATTTCCAGTAGATTATTTTGCAGTCGTTAGGATGGGCTACTTGGCACTCTGCTGCTGTCACTCCACCCAAACACAGAAGGTATGTGCACACCAAATGTAGGCTGAATAGCAATGAGGGGTACTTTAGAGCCTTGGTATTAATATTTCAAATGTTTTTGTTTCGTTGTCTTACTTAATATTTTATTATCAGATTTCTACTCATTATGCGTATGGCCCTATTCCCTGTGTGAATTGATGAAGTTATGTTGCAGTAAATTGAAAAAGAGAACTATACATACAGGATGATTTATTGTTAATATGAAATTCAGCATAAACCTGCAAATGCACTAGCAGAAATCCCTAGCTATTTCAAAATTCATATTATGAGAAAGACAATCAGATGCCCAACAAACAGAACATCTTGTACTCTATTAATCCTGCAGTGACAGATCCCTTGCATGCATTTAGCTTTCCAAATAATACAAACATATGTCACCATTTTGCTTTTATTGATTTTGGACTTTCAAAGTACAGCTACAGCACAAGGCATTATGAAGACATTTATTGCAGAGTTTGCTTTGATTTGTTGTAGTCAATTGAAATTGTGTCAAAGTAAAGTCTTTAATATTAAATATGATGAATTCCCTTAGGCCTTAATCCTGCAGAATCATCCAGCTCAAGGTGACTCCTGCCAAGTGGAGCACAAGAACACTGGGCTGGGCAGTGCTTCCCGGAGCACTGTCCAGTAGCCTGCCAAGGCAGGGAATTGTAACTCCATTCACATCATACAAAATATTGCCATTCAGAAATATAGTAAACTCAAGCTACTTCCTTTTCTGCTGTTTCCATTATTTGAAGATTGTTGCTGAATGTTTTTCTTAGATAATCTTTTCCCCCCTAGTTTTTGTTTTCAGTCAGCTTTTGGTCAATACATATCCATTCATTTGGGGGCAAAAATAACATTTATCTAAAAGCGATTTTCTTTAATGACAAATGTAATGACAATAGCCATCACTGTTCTCAGTCTTGAATTTCCTTCCGTGCTTGGAGAGTTGCACTAGTACCTCTGAAGCTGGCTGGTTGATGCATACTAGCATGTTTGCCACACCTGTAGCCACACACCCAAGTCTTCCTCTTCCTCAATTCTCTCCACAGTTTCCACTTTACAGAAAAACTCTTGTAGCTCTTAAATGCTTGGTGTTCAGCTTTCATCTTGTAGTTCTTGTGTGATACTCAGTTCCTCCTTTGAGTATTGATCAGGTCTGATAACCTGATCTCATCAGCTAATGATTTTTCATTAGCACACTCTTACTGGTAGCCTTAAATATATTAAGTAAAGAAAAGCACTCAGAGCTCTTGCAAAACTTTCTGTTTTCTTTTCTTCACCTTAGCTGTTCTATCCTCTTTTCCTTACATTAGTGTCCCAGTCTTAACTAATATTTTCCATGTACCATCAAGTTGTCAGAGGTGCAAACTGCATTCTCTTCAACTAGCAGAGTCCTGAATTTATATTCCTTTTTTTTTTTTTTTTGAGATTTCTGCAAAAGAGGTGGTTTTAGCTGCTCTGTGTCTGCCAATATGGGGGGTTGCTGATCTTGCTTAATTCTGTTCTACATCATGGAATGAGGAACTATTTTAGAAGGGCAACTATTTGAGGCAACTCTTTTCAAAACATAATTAGTTGTTTCAGTTTTCAACTTGTCATTCAGCTTGGCAAGGGAAACCAGATAAATCAGTTTTGAGTTGATTCACAGTGATCTCATGTAGTTGCCCAACTGTTTGGTCACAAATGTTAAAGCAGAATATTGTAATTGTTAAAATGCTGGTTTTTATCTTAGAAGAAGGTTTCTAGTTCCAATAATACACTTTTACACGAATATCTGGTGGTGTTTCTTTACACTGGGGTAATCTTACTATTTGGAAACTGGATAGATGCAAGTTCGGGGGCATTTCTTGCAATCCTGTTGTGCAAAGTCATCGTAGCACAGCAGCAGCAACTTATGGGGCTGTTGTATGGAATAGGCTGCATGGAGCAATCCCTGCAGACTGCCAGTTTATCAAAAGGCAATAAAAAAAAGATTCCACTGCCTACCTTTGGTTTTACGTAGCCTCTAGTGCAGATAGGACTAGCAAGGAAAAAAAGAATTGGAGATCTTGGCAAGGGAAAAGTAGACAATAGAATGAATTGAAATAACATTTTATCAGCAGGAAATTAATGGAGTTTATCCCTTTAACTCACAAAGCCCAGCCAATGCCAAGCTAAATTTCACTGTAGCTTTTGTTCATGAACAGGAGGTATAAAATGTGGATTTCTCCTTTCAGGAATCACTCTTAGAGCTATGTTAAATCCCAATCATTTATCTATTAACCTGGGCTGTGGCAATATTCATTAAAGTTTATTTGTGTCCTGTCAGTGACTAGAGCGAGAGCAACCTCTGCTGCTGCCTGTAAACATGTATTTAAATGGGGTGAGGTGAGAAAGACAATAGCTTTTGATGCTGATCCCATTCTCCTTGCCCTGGCAGCCTGGTCGGCAGATTTCAATGGGAAAGTGCTTGGAGTCAGGAATGCACCACTGAACCCGTCAATGCTGGCTAAGAAAAGCTGGTTTGATCCACACAGTGCCAACACAGTTTATATATAACATTAAATTGCTCATTATCACTGGGCTGTGCTGGACCTGGCGAGGGAGGAAGAGGGGACAGGGCCTGCACTGAGGGAAAGGACAGCAGGGCATCCTCTGCCTCAGGCTTATGATGCTATTCTGGATGTCCTCTTGCTGCCAGCCCCTGCAGAGCTGTGGGCAGAGGGGAGCAGGCTGCACTCCTCTCTCAGGCAGGGGGGATTCCTGTCATTTCCCTGTTTTTCTGCAGCTCAGACTACCTTTCCCGGTGTCACACGGCAGACCTGTCCCCGAGGCAGAGGCCTGGCGGGCACCCAGCGGGTCAGCTCATCCCCTTCTCCCCGCAGCATCGGGCAGACGTGTGCCCCTGCTCTTCCACGCTGTGACAGACAGTGACTGAAGATGGAGTGACAGGAGTCACTGTCTGTCCTGGTGCCTTCACTACTTTGCTTTCATGGAGGGCAACAGTGGGAGGCAGACACCTGGTCTGGCAGCTGGTCTGCTTTCATGTCTGTGTTTGTGGGTGTGAGCCTGTGCAAAGTGCAGGCCTGGGGTTTTGGGTTTTGTTTGTCTTGGGGCTGGTTTTTTTTCTAAGTTGCCCCTGATTTCTGACATCCGTGAACTAATGAATTTCAGTGTGTTCAGAGCTGGATTCGTACATGTGTTGACAGAGGTGAAAGTCATCTGAGCTGTCCTGAGCAGTACAAGTCTATTAGTCAAGATAAAACTCTTTTTTTTTTTTTTTTTTTTGAGATTAGGTCTAGTGGCACTTCCAAACAATAAGCACAAATGATATTTTGATAATTGCGTGGTGGTTCGGCAAATTAAATTTCTTGCAATCCTGAAGGGAGATTTTTCCTGGTGGAGAACCTTCCTTCCCCCTTCCACAACCACACACACGCACACACATACCTTTTATAAGGGAATCATATCTTGATCAGATAAAATAGCCATCTGTTGCAGGATACACCAATTCTGATTTCATCCATCTGAAAATGAGGGACCTTTTTTAGCAGCAGTTGGTGCCTTTTCCAAGAGCTCTCCATACTTCCACCAAATCACTGTCTAAAACACAAAAATTGGGAAAATACCATTATCGGTTGTTTCATAAAAAGCATATTTCCAGGTCAGCTGGAAAAATATTCTTCAAAATATGATTTTTGTAAATGCTAGTCTCCTTTTCCATCTTTTTCAGAAGTGCATGAGGGAAATCACTGCGACGAATGGCCCCCATTGCTATCCCAGATGTTTAGGTTGATAACAACTGTGTGAGCTTTTTTTTAATGACAGATTCCATGGTGGAGTAAGTGACTGCAAAAGCATTATTATTCACCTGGGACAACTGGTTACTTTTAGCATAGTGTTTGTTGATTTGCCATTTAATCTAGTTAGACCCAATTTTTCCACAGCTCCAAAGAAAAAAATAATTAACCCCTCCATAATACTTATAATATAGGGGATAGTTAGAAAATCCTGCTGTCAGTTATCATTCACTTTGACAGAAAATTAAGTATGATTTTCAATTACAGTTACCTTTTTGACCTCAGCAACAGTTGTAAGTTAATTCATTTTTCTTTTCACTGAGATCCTACTCTGTAAATACTAATGGAAAATCTTTCTGAATTGTCCTGTTGGGATGCTGAAACTGTCATAATTTCATGATAGTTTTGAAACACGTAAGTAAAAAGCTGGATTTGTTATTTTGATTATTGGAAACAACATCAAAACAGAAATCAAAGACACACCAATAGGAAGTGAACTGAAGATAGAAATGAAAATTTGTCATGGATCACTGGAAAAGGCCAACATTATTTCCACCTTCCCAGCAGGGGAGATAGGACTGTAAGATTCTCAGCAGGTATAAAACATCCAGGTTGGTTTAGTGTGAGTGTCAGAAATATTTCTGCTGTCTGAAAGTGTCACCAATCACAGAGAAAATCAGATGGCAATTCAGGACTGGCTGATGTATAGAGAGGAGAGTAGTGGGGTTTTTTAAAATCCATTTTCTAATTTATTAACAGCGGTGAGAACAGTAAAGGGAGTGAATCCATTCAAGTACATCCAGGGTAAAATCAATTAAATTAAATAATCAGACAGGCAAAGGCTTTTGTGGGGTGTCAGCAGGAAGTGCAGCACAGAAGACCAGTGATCACAGAGTTTTGCCATGTGTGTTATGGTGAACTGGGTGACCTTGTGTGGCTGCCAGACACCTCCCTCTGTTGCTTGCTCATGGAGAGTAGTTTTTTGAAAGTTATGTGTTGTTTTTGTTTGTTTAGGTGGGTTTTTGGGGAGGTGGGGGTGGATGGCCCATAGCGACACTACTGAATTAATTTTTTTGGAAAAAAGTATAGTTTTCAGAATTTATTAAAAAATGTACATTTCCTTTCTGAACACTAGATTATAACAAAGCAAAATGTCACTACAGATTTTAGTGATGCTTAAAAGAAAATACTGAGGAAAGAAAAAAAGGGGAAAACCTCACAAAGTTTCTCATTTTAAATATTCTGAAATAGAAATAACTTCTCATGAAGCCTCAGTCGTAGTTACAAGAATCATGACATGAGTACCAGTGTGGATCACACACTTATAGGATGGTTAAATGGGTAAGGTGGAGTGTAGCTGGAGGATTTTGGTGAAACTGCAGCAAAGCAGGCTCCCCTGACTTCACAGCTTTCCTCCTCATTTGCCATTATCTTCATGTTTTTTTAGGAATAGAACTGTTATACCACCAGCTTGTTCCATCTGAACCAGTGAGGGGCAAGAAGTGTAGATGAGCCTCAGCTGGTGTGTTATGAGCCTCACTTGGTGTGTTATATTTATCATCTTCAAAGTGGTGCTTGATTGTGATAGAATTAGAACAAAAGCAAGGTAGGAATTTAAAATGAAAAGAAACGACTTTGATTATCTTCAAATGAGCAAAATGCAACAGTGTCTTAGAGACATCAAGAGTGTGTTTCAGTGATGGAGTGCCACGGCTCATTGCTTGACTCAGGCAGATGAAGCCTGAGAAAGCCCTTGTAAAAATTAGCACAAGAATAGAATCATGGAATCATAGCATATCCTTAGTTGGAAGGGACCTACAAGAATCACCAAGTCCAGCTTGCATAGGACAATCCCAAAAATATCTGCATGGAATATCCATATGGGTTTGTTATCTTCTAGAATTCTTTCTAACTGTGTTGCATGAGCCAGACTTTTTTTGAGATATGTTACTCTTTTAAAGCTGCTTAGTTTATTCATCCCAATGTTATGACAACAGATACAAACCTGCATGTTTACTAGGCCTGCACAGAAGTCCAAGTGTTTGCACAAACACAGCCCAGAGGGGTGAGTTCACCTCTGCTCATACACAGCTCTCAATATTAAAGCATTTTCATTGCTTTCAATGAGAGAAGAATAATTCATTTTTACCATTTGAGAGTTGGGTACTTCTTTTATTATTCTTTGAATCTGAATTGCCTCTCCTTGAAAGATGCAAGTGCTTTTCTGCTGACACGTGTAGAACGGTAGTGGATGATAGCCTGTTGTGACATTTATATTTCTTCTTTGACATGCAAGGCTTTCAGAGCGTATCTGGCTGGTGCTCTAATCCCCTGGGGAAGTGTGCAGATTTACAATTCTAAACCTCCGTTCATCCAAATTTTGGCATTCAGTCAAACAGAAATTTGTCATAGTTTATAATCCTTGTTAACGAGGAACATCAAAAATTAATGCTCATTAGGGTGCTCATTAATATGCATGGTAGTCTCAGTTTTGACTTAATTAAGTGAAGCACCACTTCATAGTGGTATTGTGCCACTGCAGTAAAGGAAAGTTCAAACCTGTGCTGCACGAACAGGATGGAGTACTGCTCCCTTTGGACAGCATTACCCCAGGTTTTGTTGTGGGGCATTGCTCAGCTGCTGCTCTCCTGCTTCCTGACAGTCACTGAGAGCAGCTGCTGTGGAGCTCCTGTTGATAGTTGTTATTCAACGTTGTTGCTACTCGAAGTCCTCAGAGTTTTCTGGATACAGTGCAGGACGCAGAAGTAGTTACCAGATAGATTTGTTGATGTATGTGCTTGCCGTTACATTACTTTGATAAAGATTATTTCTGGGGAGGCCACGGGGGGGTTTTCTTCTTTACAAAGGTCTTACAGGTCCCTGAAATCCCTAACACAGTTTTAAATCAGCATTGTCAAAAGCATAGTTGTGAATATTGATCTGACTGGCACATGTAAGGAAATGTGTTCTAAGCAGAGCCTGTGGCCCTCATGACTGCTGTGTTCTGAGCTCAGCTGGATACATCAGCTTGAAACAGCCTCGGTGATGTCCACTGGACTCTGCTGAGCTCTGCTGTCTCTCTGGAGTGGGGTCAACACAGGTAAATGCAGTTCAGAGCATGGCAGGACTTCTGCTTCCTTAGAGTATTAATTAATTAAACAACTGCCATTAATGCCTTGCCCCTCAAGCCATGGGAAATGAAAGTGTAATTAAAAAAAAAAAAGAAAAGAAAACATCCACCTAGGGATATGAGTTGGTGAGGCAGGATTTAGCACACAGGCAGCACACCAGCCGAGAGTTTCCTGGCTCCATGTCCCCTTCTCAGTCTGCCTGCCCTGCCCCCCTGTGGTCTCTCTCCTGCCAAGGACACACTGGGCCACGCAGTGGCCATGGCTCTTGCCATGTTCTCCTGAGGCAGGCATTGCATTGCTGTAACTTCAGGAGAGGGAGGACTGAGAAGGAGACAGGGTACAAACTGGCAAGATGTGAGGAACAGATAAAATCGGTACTGAGACAGTACTGAGGCTGCCACTCAGGGGTGCATTATTCTGATTCGGATCAGCTAATTGATCAAGCGTAGGACAGCTCTGGGATGGTAGAAAACACTGCACCAGACCAAGGTACAGACCAGGTTCCCCTTCCCCGTAAGAAACCCCTACTCTGGTGACAATGCTGGGACAACAGGCTCAGATTTTTCTTCTTTCCTGTTGGAGGTTAGGAAATTTTTTTTTCTTTTTTTTTTTCCTTTCTCTAAGGGAATTTTCTCCCATTTGTTGCCTAGGAGATGATAACAATAATACTTAAGAGACAAAAGAAACTACCAAGATGGGGGGAAGGGGTACAGCTGGCTGCAGTCTCTTAGCTGAGGGCCTTTCTCTTGGGAAGGGCAGAGATACCGAGAGATTTTGTCCTTGGGGGTGAGGGCTTGGCTCAGCTGCTCGCTCTCTTGCTCTTGGATTGGAAGTGAGCTGGTTGGGTTGCTGCTGTGGGGAAAATTCGCTGCCACCGCGGAGTTCTGTCCTGCACTGCTTTCCCTACCATGCGAGTGAGCTTCCACTCGTGAGAGCAACTGTTTAACCGCAACCTTTCCAACATCCGACCTCACTGAGAAGAGGACCCAGACTCCCGATCCCTTTCTGGAGGGTGCGTCTCCTGGCTGCTTGTCTGCCCCGCTGCTTTCTGCTGCTGCTCCAGGGCTTTTTTGATACACTTTAACCCGACACCCAGTGTTCACTGGCACCCACCGCCGCTTCCGCTTCTGCCACCACTTGGGCCTTAGCGCTAGACTTTGATTTGCCGTCCCCAGGAGTCTGCTTGCCTCTGCCGTTCCAGCTGTTGCTCCGAGGGTCGCCATCCAGAGGGGCCCTGACACCAGCTGCCCTGGGGGTTTGTAAAGGAAGCCGCTTTTCTCTCTCGCCCGCCATTACCGCCTGAGGGAGACGCGGCCGAGCTCACGGCACAGCGCCCCCTGCAGGTGCGGGGGAATCATCGCCCCCGCCCTGCCCGGCCGGGAGCCACCAGCGCCCCCTGCCGGCGGTGACCGGAACTGCACGGAAGGGGAAGGTGCCCGCAGCCCAGAGAAGGCCGGGCCTGGGTTTGGCTTCTGTTCCTCGGTGCTGCCGCTGCTGTTGTTGGCTTGCCTTGTTATATGTATACCTATACATATACATGTATAGTCTGGTAAAGAACTGTTATTCCATTTCCCATATCTTTGCCTGAAAGCCCTGTAATTTCAAAGCTATGATAATCTGGAGGGAAGGGTGTCATATTTTTCATTCCAAGGGAGGTTCCTGCCTTTCTTGTCAGACACTTGCCTTTCAAACCAGGACATCCCCCTATTCAGCTTTGTTGTCTCACATTCCTTGATATAAATTTGATTGATCTAGTGGCTGAAGGGCCACACACAGACAAACTGCCCACTTGAGCATCAGACCTTAAAGTAACAGAATGCAATTGAATTCTACCATACAGTGGAAAAAGCCCCAAACACACTCAGTATGCCTCAAGTTTGAATGCCAGTGGTCAGTGTAGGAGCACAGGTGATGACAGACCTAATTCCTTTCCTGTGTCACCCTGGCTTTTTCTTGGACATTGCTTCATTGCCTTTTTAATTAAAAGTACTTTGCATACCAGCCCACTTTGGGTGATAAACAGGCTGAACAAGGAGTGGAGATTGTCTCTGCATTTACAAAGCACATCAGCACAGTTATTTAGCAAAAGGGATTGTGTGATTGTGACTCACTGAGATCTCATGAGGTTCTCAAACTCTCATTCCACCATGGCAATCAACTGGCCCATTTTTAATAGTCGGGTCTATAATAAAACAACATGCATGCAGGCACACTAATTAATTTAGGCTTTGACATTGGGATATGTGCTTTCTTCATTCATCCAGGTACTTTTACTTTCTTCTAAATTCCCTTTCACTGCATTTCAGGAGGAGATTAAACAGTGCTGGCATTAAAGGTGCTGGTGGAAATTACTTGCTTCTGCAAGTTATGGAAAGGCAGGCTAGAAAATACAGCTTAAAATACAGCTTCTGCAAGTTATGGAAAGGCAGGCTAGAAAATACAGCTTAAAATGGCCCTGCATCCCCAGAGAAAAAAAGGTAGAATCTTTCAAAGAGAGGTGATCAAATACCAGCTACTACCTGGCCAGGTGAAAATGTTGTAGAGTATAGATTGCAATTTCAACACAGAAAGCACGCATCCTGTGAAGTTTTAGAATACATGTGATCTGTAGAATTCAGTGCTTTTTATTTCTACTCTCCTTTAAAATCAATTGATTCCAAAAGAAGAGCATGGTAGGGTTGGGGGAGCAATCAATGTCAGATGTTCCTGGAAAAAAAAGAAAATAGCTATGAGGTGGATGAAAAGTCAGTTGATCTTGATGAGCATAGCCTTTCCATGCCAGGATCCTTTCAGGATGACATGGTTCACCTTCTGTCTAATCACAAGTGATAAAGTCTGAATCTACCTGGAAAATGCTGGCAAATGAGTATTTCGTCACTTTATTAGAACAAACATAGAACAAATGCCCCTTGACCTTCTTTAGGCAACTTCTTTCCCCTGTTTCTCCATTTCAAAGTGACTAATGGGAAAGATGGATGCAAATGACTCTGTGTAGGGCTGCAAACACATCTTCCCCACATCTTGTTGCACCACTGGTGAGGCGTATGGCCACTCCCCTCTGATGGGACTCTGTGGATACTCTCAGAAGTCTAACAGAGAAAGTTTAAGCATATTTGTTGTAGGTTTTGGTGTAGAGATAAACTTTTTCTCATGTTTTTACTAGGATTGTTGTGAGAACAGTAAAATACAAGAATGTAAACACACTTGCACCTGGTCATTTCCGTAAAGGGGTTAGAACTCAGTTGTTATTCACAATTAACCAGTAGCTTTAAAGGGGTGTTAATGATCTTAACCTATAGTATATGTTCATATGATGTATCCTATAAAAAGACAGACATTTTTGAAGTAAAGAGCTTATTGCCTTCTGATCAACCTAAAGTCTATGTCGTTTGTGCGATACAACAGCGACAGGACTCCACTTTCCTGATTCAGCAGGTTTGTGCCCCACCAACCAGCTCTCTGTTGGGGGAACTAGAAGGAGAAGAGAGGCCACAGAACTGTCTAGCAGCTTTGCAGCAGATGTTTGCAGCTACTCACCAGAATGTTGCTTTGAAACAGTGTTTTTAACACACGGGATTTAGTCTATTGCAGGGGGCATGGTGCACATTTGTACACCCAGAGATGTACCGCAGGGCTCAGTGCATGACACAGGCATAACAACAGGAAAAGGTTGAGACATATAACAGGCAAGAACTGGAAACTTGGATATATTTTCAGATTTTGGAAAAGACTGCTACCCTCAAACCAACATCACGTTAGTGGTATATGGTTGAGTAAAATAAATTCCCAACCCACTTTTCCAAATTCATGGAGTCTGGACAGTTCAGAGAAGCAGTAAAATTTTCACGTATTTGTTTCAGCCTTCTAAGGTTTTGTCAGAATTTGTCTTTAAATAGGTCTTTGTGATACTTTCCATTCTGACTCCTACTGCTGACAGCTCAGAGTGTCCACGTACATCCGTTCTGTGTCGCCTTCCAGGAGCATGCAGCACATCAGGAATTGCATGTCAGTGGGCTGACACAACTTATGCAGGCAGCTGCAATCCGTAGATTTGCACTCACTGAAGAAACCGAGAGCTGTTTCACTTGACTTTCATGAGATGTGGCCATTACCACCTCCTCCCAGTGCACCCCGGCACAGAAGTGCTAAGAGCAGACATCCGAGTTCTTTGTTTTTCTGCCGATCTAAGGAAACTCTTATTAGTTTTTCTCCCAGTGAAGGCGTATGCAGCCGCTTTGCATGCAAACAGCAATTACTGGCAGGATAAAGGACCTTAGTTGGATATTGATTTTAAGTCAGGGAATTTTCTCTGGCTGAGAACTTGTAGGATTTTCTGAATACAATAATATATAAGGAATGGCATCAACGCTTGACATTTGATGCTGTCAGAATTCCTTTTCAGCCCCTTTTCATTAAATGTGATCCTTTTAACAGGGTTGTGTTTTGTTTGGCTTTTTTCCACTAAGAAAGCAAAAGCATGCAAAGGTGTAGCAGTGGCAAAGGAAGGAAAGCTTGCATTTTCTTGAAAACATACCACCTGCCTGCACCATCAAATTGAAGACATTTGGCTTTTTATAGTTCTGAACCATGAAAATAATTTTCAATATGCTCTTGAATACTGGTCTGTCAATGCCTATATCTGCGTGTTTTCCTGTTTGTTTTTAGGTACTTTAAAACACTGGTTTATGTTAGTTCTTTGTCTGCTTTCAGGGATCTTTACTCAGCTGAGCTTGTCAAAATGTCTCCTACAGGTTTTCCAATTTCTGTCTCCATTTCCATTAGCACTTTCAGATGAGTGTCACTTGGAGTTGGTGCCTTGTCAGTTGGAATGATCTCTGACCTTTTAATAACCACTTTGAACTGTTGGCTGCACTGGAGATATGCCAAATAGGGGAGTCAGTTGATACTTGCTTTACAACCGCCTGCCACTCTTATTTAGGGACAGAGGTATTGATACAGCCCCTGGGAAATTTGGGGAAAGGAAATACTTCTGATAAAGTTAACAGACAATTTGATGTCAGTACTGATGTATACAGATGTAGCTAAAAGAGGAGATGTGTGGATGAATTAATTAGAAAATTGTTTTCCTTGTGACTACCCAAGGGTATCCCTATGTGCTCAGCATATAGAAGTATCAATTCAGAGGAGTCATGTTTCCTTATTAGTAAACCAACACTTTTGTACTAAAATTCTGTCATTGGAGAAACCTGTCTGAAGAGATCAGCAAGTTGAATGACACAATGCAGCATCTTTCCTGAGACTGAGCATCAGGGACGGATAAGCAATTTGTTCTCCTCTCAGCACCTGCAGGCTGATGGGTTGCTGCCCAATTTCTAAGGCCATTGCTGTTAAAAAGCCAACACTTGCCAACAGTTATTATATAATGCCCTCTAAACTACTTCATGTCTTTCTCTTTCCATGTGTCTGCCTACATTAGCACATGGATGTGTTCCCTCTCTACTGGTGTGCTGCCTAAATGTAAAGTGCAGGCTCATTTTGTCGGTTTTCTAAGTGTTGATGGAGTATGCCAGGTGGTGATTACCATTTTTAAGATACAGACTTAGCAATGGAGAACTGTTTTGTACTGCCTAGCAAAAGCTGACTTTAAAAACTCTCTGTATAAAGCATTACAGTTCTTGATCTCTCACCCCTGATATTCCACACTTGTTTCCTAGTGAGGGCAAGGTAATTTCTAAAATTACCAAATTGAGATAAATGCTACAGAGTTTCAGTCCTGACCTTATAACATATATTTCTTTTTCATAAAATAGGAGAAAAGTAAAAAAGATTTTGTAGAAGTTCCTTTTCACTAATGTTCTATCTTGAGGCATTTAGCTTAAGTTAGCAAACCTGTGTTCCCATATTTATCTAACACAGATGCATCAAGTAAAGCTAAAAAGCTGTCAGGTGGCATCTGATCATCCAAAATTGCAAATCACCCATCACGTTAGAGTCTTTCAGCTGTATTCCTCACAAAGACAATCAGGTGGAAGTCCTTAGTCGAATTCCACCCTAAGTTCAGGCAGCTCCTTTACACTTCAGCAGCTCTTTCTGCTGTGCACCTCAGGGAAACTATTAAGCAACACACAGGTAAGAGTATGGGCTGGGTTATCTACAAATTCATTTCAGTGTATTTTTGTGCATCTGTGTGGGCTTTGTGATAATGTGAAATAGGGGGAACTGTTTGGTTCTCTTTCTTACCTTGCAGGGAAGTTCATCCTTTGTGTTTTTCTTTGCCTCCACTTTTCCAGGAGATGGTTAAGATGTGCGTTTTAGCCTTACACTTTTCTCTGAGGTTTCCTTGGTCTCTTCTGACCTCTCTGTTAAGGGAAGAGATGTGCCACAACATAATATCGGTCAGAGCCATTAACACTTGTCATACTTTGAGATGCACTAAAAGGTTTAGGAAAATAGATTTTGCAGGGCTGGAGATGGTCTCCAGGCAGTCGCCTCAGAGAACGGCTGTTCATTTGCATAACTGGTTTGAAACACAGGGTGTTAAAAAGTGTTTGAGGCTCTCAGGGCAAAGAGCACTTGTGGGTAGCCCTTGTGTGGACTTCTTGCTAGCTTTCTCAGTTGAAAAGGGGTTGGAGGAAGCATGTAAGAATAGAAGATACCAACAAAAACCTTATTTTTCATTAGAAATTGGTTGAAAAAATGTTTCTAAGTGCCTTTGGTTTTAAGAAGTCTTATCTGATGTTAATATGGCTTCCAGTTTATACAGATGTTCCTATCATCTACAGCAGTGGGTGATAGTGACTGCCTGGTGCAGTGTGGCTCTACTTTCCATTTGGGCAATTGAGTTGATGTTTGTAGGAATTGAGTGGATGGCAGAGGGACATGGGTTATTTCTGTGCTCCTTTCTAGTGGCCTGGCATCCTTGCTTTGGCAGGTTGTGTCCCTAGAGAGGCTCTACTGACCTTACTGTTGAGAGGAGAGAAGAGATATTAACTCAGACTTTTGACTTCAGTGGAACTGTGGGTTTGGGTGTCTGAGAAATCACAGATCAGACATTGCCTCCTAGTCTTTTTTTGAAGTGTTTGTCTTTGCACTTGAAGTGGGTTTGTTCCACATGGTTCCCTTGACTTCTGAAAGGTTATTCCTGGCTGATGGCAGAGTGCTTGAGCAAAGTGTCTTGTTCACATTACATATGTGGGGCGGGAGTGCTGAACAGTCAGTTGGTTGTATAGAGTTATTTACAGTTGAAATTTGACATTAGCCTCAGGTTTGTTATGGTTGTATTTCATAAAGCAAATAGACATAGCCACAGAACACACTATGCTGTAGCAGCTCTGCATAAAGGAATAGGTAAAATATTACTGAGCCCCTGAATAGAGAGAACTTGTATAGCTGAATTAAGTTCAGAGGAGCAAATGAGATTTTCAAGGCATGAGGAAGGGTTACTTTTCATTCATTTTGATGCAATGTGTATCCAAATCCCTTTGAGTAGCTCAACCTCATTTCTGAACCTGTGTGCTCTCGGTGACTTGAAAGAAATATCATCTATGTGAGAAGATGGGGTTGGCTCTAGGTTAGTCTCAAAGAAACTGGAAAACTGTACCATGCAGCACAGAAAATATTGTAAACTACAGTAAATAATAGATTATTTATATGATGGATTGCTATCTAGGCATAGATAAAAGGAGGCTTAGTGTACTTTTATGGACAAAATGAAACTGTGTGCTGCTTCCTTTTCTCCCCCTGCCCCAATTTTACAGTGCTCAGTTTCTAAAGAGGAGAAAAAATTCTTTTAAAGCAGTACTCTTATTGTCCTAGATTGTTCATTTGTTCTGAGTCTTCCATAGGATTTAGTATTGCTGGTGTTATTTTAACAAGATATTTTAAAATACCTTTATTGAGGTAATAAATATATGTTGATTACTTGCTCAGGGAGAACGTTTTGATTTGTAACAATTTTTCCAATGCCAGTAATCAGTAGATATCTCAAAAGGGTATCATGCCATTTGGCCTGGACAATCTGTAGTTTTAGAGAAGTAGTTGTAATATTCATAAGTGAAAGTAAACATCATGAATATTAAACCCCAGCTGAAGTATATGAGTCTAATTAAACAGTGAGGGGAGCTTTGGCATGTGTCTGCACCTGAAGCTGTTTCTTAGGAAGACTTATACTTTGAATCTATCTTTATTAAGGCCTTGTCCAAATGATAAATATACGCTGCCTGCTTGGTATCTGCCACTTGGAAATAAATCACTTTAGGATTGATTTACTAACAGCTTTCTTCACTCTGTGTCCTGCCACCCAGGAGGACACACTGGAGTTCTTCACAGAAGCACACAAACAAGCGGAGCTGCTGAGAGAAGAAAGCCAACAACAACGTGACAAAGCACTGCATGTTCAGTGGCACAGATGTCATCATGACTGTTATGATTTAAATCTTGTGGAAATGCACACATTACAGGAATTTTGCATAGGGTCTTCTGATAGCCTTGTTTCCAGCTTGTTCTGCTTCAGTGCAGAGATGAAATATGGATGTGGATAGGTCCACTTCCTAAATTATAAAATGGCATGTGTGGAGCAGCCCGGTTTTGCAGTCTTAGGTGTGATCAACCACTGGGATATAAACCAGGTGAAACTGAAACCTGGATTGCTTGCTGATTTTGGGGGCAGCTCAAAAAAAAAAAAAAGTTTTGCACTATGAAGCTATTCAAGACAGAGACTGCTGTTGTGCAAGTATGAAGTGAAATCCAAAATATTAAAGCTTCCAAATGTTAGCAGCTTTACTATTTGCTCCTAAACTCTGATTCATCTTTATTGCTGTGGCTCATCTGATCTCTCTGCAGAGAGATGCAGGTACAGTGTGAGAACCTTGGTGGGGAAGTGGCTCAGGCAGCACTGGGCAGCAGCAGGGAACAGCCTGGCACAAAGCCACCCTCTCTGGCAGTTTTAGCCAGGGCCTGAACTGGGACCTACAGCAGCCTCTGTGTCACAGTGTCTTCCACCCAGCTCCTATGGGGATTTTAATTTTCTTTTGAGAGAGAGCAGTAGGACTGCATTGCTGTGTCAGTATAAATATAGTCAAAGTACTCTGAAAGGAAAGGAGGACTCCTTGCAAAGACCTCATGGTTCTTACTGGCATCAACCTAAGTGAGACTTAAATGTTCTTAAATTATCACAGGCTCAAGTGCTCTGTGGAACGGGGGTGATACCTGTGATATGTTTAAACCTGGTGCTTGAGTAAGTTTTTGGCTGAGTCTGGATCTAAAAATGGTTTTATGGAAGTGATTGGAGAACTGGTAGAATTGAATAGATTGTAGGATCTTTTTGTAACTTTGAAGCAGTGTAGTGCTAGTTGATAGAAACATATCCTTTCTCTAAAATACTTTCAAAAGCTTATTATGTTTCATAAAATTCCTTTGAGGTTTGCCATAGTACTAGTTAAAATGGAGTATAATATAGTGCTTGATAGGTCTGCTCTACAGCCTGATTTTTGTGATAGTACCAGCTCTGTGTTTGTGACATTGTATTTTGGAGAATAAGAATTACACTGAAGTGCAGCAATTTTCTTTTACATACAAACAGAACTTCAGAAATCACCTCTTTAACCTGAAAAGCCCCAGGAGCCTGATTTCAGAGTAAATCAAATAAAATGGTTTTGAATTTTTGTCTTCTACCTGGTACACACAGCTAATCTGAAAAATCTCACTGGTGTTTCTCTGGGAAGCTGTGTTGTTTAACTGTGTGATAGCTGAAGTCAAAAATCTTGGTTTGGACAAATTTGCAGGAACTTTGAGAGAATTGTAGCTAAAAGCCTTTGTGAAAGAGTTCAGGTTGTGCACTTTACCTTCTTTCTGAGTTGAGGTTGTAGCAGGTGACTTCTAGGTTTAGGAGTCCAGTAATGAGCTCCACTGATATTACCTGGAAAGAAGCAACTTGTGCCCATGTTTCACATTAATTTGAAAACAAGAGGACAAAATTGCAAATTTTCAAGATACTTTTTACAGACACTTTTGAAATATGAGGGAAAAATTTAAGCTTCTTTTCCAGAAAAAAAAAAAAGCCCTGTATACTCCATTCTGTGATTTGCATCTCTTTTTTTAAATACATGGGGAAACTTCTAGCTACAAGATAGCAACTAGAAGATCCATGATTTTAAAACTTAGAAGCATTTGACTTAAGTGTTTTATCAAATTAACAGTGTATGATCAGGGCCATGAAAGGTGAGCATGAAGACTGAAATAATCTTTTATACCACTGTGGGATTCCTATTTTTCCACTTATTTTTGACTAATAATGCTGGGCTGTGCAAGTAATGCTTCTTGTTGGAAAGAGAACATTTCTATTCAGTACTCCTGGTAAAAACTCATCTGCTTTGAGCAGGGATGGAATAAGGACAATCAAAAAAAAAAAAATTTTTAAAAATTTTTTATTTTCTACATATTTGCTTAAGAGCAGTGTCAATATTGAAATGTTATTTCCAGGTTGTGGTTGAATCCAGGGAGTTGTAACGAATGAGTGGTGAAGGGCAATTGTCTCCGGAGTGTTTATGGGAAAGCATACGTGTTTCTTTCTAATTTCATTAAGTATTGGTTCCTGTAATACATGCTTCCCTTAAAGGCAGCAGCAAAATCAATAATAATGATTGTTACAATGGATTGTGGATGTGTATGTCATTTCCTAACTTTTCCAGATTCCTGTTTTCCTTTGCTGATTTGCATATCCTGAAGGCTGCCTCACAGCCTGGGCCATTGTCTCTGGGGAGAGACCTGTTGTGTTCTCAATTTGGCAGCATTTTCCATCAGATTGTCCCTCCAGTCCTGACTGCTGCCAGGAGCTCTGTTCTCGAGCTGCCCTTTCTGAAAGGCCATTTACAAAGAACAGCTGACTTTTCACGCCAAGATCTGGAAGTGATTCTGCCCGGTAGCTCTTTTACCCGAGAATCTGATGGCTTTTTCCTGGCTAATTCTCTTCTGTTCTTAACTACACACAAGAGGCTGAGGAAAAAGGATAATGAGAAGTAGAAAAAATTGTTAATTTAAAAAAAAAGGTAAACCCCACCCCTTCGATCTGTTAGCTGAGGGTTTTTAATCTCCCGAGGCAGGAGCAGCTGATCCTCCTCAGAGGGCAGCTGCGGTCCTGGGGCTGAGCTGTGCCGTGCCAGGGCCATGGAACTGCTGCTGAGGGCAAAGCACTCTCAGCATCCCTGATGGGCCAAAGGACATCGTTGTCCCTTTGCAAACTCCCTTCCTGAGACAAAAGACAGAAGCGGTTGTTGCTCTCACATAGTGGAAATGCATGGCAGAAAGGCTCCCAAAATTTTTTTTTTTTTTCTGATATCCTAGAAATTTGTGACTTAAAACAATCTGAGGCTTTCTAACGGTGTGGTTATATGACCTGCTCAGGTCTTCCCAAATGGGACCCAGCCCTCCTCTGGCTGCCAGCTGTTTCCAGCGCTGCTCAGCCAACCTTTCCCAAAGCGGTTCAATCTCCAGCTGGATCAGTGAGCTAAATGGGCCTCGTGTGATGTGTGTGCAGGGATAGATGGAAGGAAGGGGCCTCTGTTCCTTCTGGCTGCAGTGGAGTCCTAGCTTGAGAACCCACATCCCACACCCCTCAAAGCAACTACTGTCACCGTGGGCTTCCTTGTTCATTCCTTGGCCAGTCCCAACACATCTCTCATATTGAGACAGTTCTCTGGCTTTGTCCTGCCTAAATTGATGATAATTAGGTATCAGCATATATATTGTGCCCTCCTGTATGGCTTGGGTAATTTCTGTATGGATTTAATTAATTAAGCCAAGTGCAAATGTGTAAATTCTGTATTTGTAAAAGTGAAGTGCTGGATTCCATTTTCAGAAAGGTTTTATACTCTGAAACTGTTAATGTATTTTCTCTGCTATCGCACTTTAAATGAACTCATGAGTTAAGAACAGTGACAGAGAATAAATTATCATACAGCTGGTAAGAGTGAGATAAATAAAAGAATATACATAAAAAATAAATGGATTCTGTCCCTGTGTGTGCAGAAGAACCAGTCCTTGATGATGAAAGGCTATTAACTCGCTTAGTGTAATTAACTGTTTTAGCGCTGCTTCAGGAAGAGAGGTTTACAGTTCTTTTTTTTGAAGTCAAATGTCACAAACATGTGCAGTGTGCAATAACAGCTCTTTTGCACTGAAAAATTACTTGGGAGATAGACAAAGGAAGAAGGTGGGAACAGAAGGTTTCATCTGGGACAGAAGGGTTATTTCAGTCTGTTAATTTTTATGTTTTTTTTTTTCCTGCCCCCCCCCAAAAAAGAGATCTCTTAGCTGAAAAAAATTGCCAGTGAAACAGAGAATTTGAAACTGAATTTGGTGCTCTGAACATCATCTTGCAATAATCTCCAGGCCAGTGGGAAAGTCCCCGTGTGTGTGTCATCCTAGGGTCAGTCAGTAAACATCCCACATAAAGAGCACATTTCATCCTGAGATGAAGGCAGAAGAAAAGATAAGGCCAGCTCATGATTTTCATCCCAGTGATTCATGGCATATATTGAGTTTGTGAAATCTGCTGCTTGAAGTCAAAGGAGGGTTGTTAGAAAGCCAGTGAGTTGGTGTCGTGAAGCTTCTTTGCTGTCTTCCCTGTCCTGCTGGCTGTGAGTGAAGGCTGTAGGAGAGACACACGATGGGGAGTGCTGTGGTGCCCTTGCTCAGGCGGACACCTCTCTTTTTCGTCTTCTGGCAGTACAGATTGCCTAAGAAAGGTGAAAGAATAGCCCGTCTTGTTTCAGTGGCTGGGTGTGTCTGCATCTATTGATACCAAGATTTGCAATTCAAGAAGACTTCTGTTTTACTGATGAATCAGCCCCGGTTTTGGCTTAAGAAAATAAAGTGTATGGGATGATAGTGAGTGTTTGCTTGCATGCCTATGTCTTATCTGTGACAAAAGCTGTCACACACAGAGGCTCCATGGTGGCACAGGGATAGTATTCCAGAGATAAGTAAGATCCTATAAGCTCCTTGAGCAGAGGAGGAGCAAACAAGCTGGTGTCCCAGTGTGAGAAAGCTCTTCAGCCGGGCCCGCTCCATCTGCACCCAGGCGGGGCGGAGACAATGATGTTTTGTTCCTTGTGCTTTTTCTGAGGATTCCTTTACGTTCTGTGATGAAGGTGTAGGAGGTTCCCTTCCTCTGCTGGTCACTGGCTGCATCTCTGAGCTGCTCTTTGCTGCTTCCCTCATCACGTGAAGGGATTGGAGCTGGGTCGGCAGTGACTCCAGCTAAAATGAACATCTAAATAGCATAGGGGTTTTTCTTCATTCTTTTCAACTGAATTGGTTCAGTAGTCCAGTTCAGCAAAGCCTCCCATGACAAAGAGACAGCTTTGCAGGGGCCAGGGCCCCTGCTTCCCACAGGAGGGCAAATCCTGCTCACTGCCTCTACTCTTGCTTGCCCCACTAATCGCTGCCTGTCTCTGAACAATGGTAGCAAGGGGGTCTCTTGAGTCATGGGGCTTCCTGTTTCTTTTAGAATTCTGTATCATGGTGGAATGCACCTTGTGCTCTTCTGATGTTCCCAGGCTGTGTGAGGTGGCAGGAGAGGTGAGTTTGGCTTACCTGATGAAAGGTGAAATCAAACCTGCCCTTCACCAAAGAAATAAGTGTGCCAATCCAGACTGTTTAAGCCATGGTACAATGCAGGTGAAGATCTAAGATTCTGGTTGCAGAAAAAGGGTGTAGGAGGAAGAGCATTCTTGCCAGAAAAACGTGGACCTACTATGCTGTTTTGCCTTTTTCACAAACACACAAAGGGGACTCTAGCCCCAGATATTTATGTGCCTTTTCTTTTAATTCAGAAAATGTGCACACACATATAATTTCAATACTGAAGTTTAATAAATGGATTCTTGAAAGTAGTTCCAGATTCTCTGCTGAAAAACACTACAGAAATGAAAAGCATTATTGTTTTTAGTCAGTGTCGTTCTTGGTGAGGGCTCTAAGCCCCGCATTGTGCTGAGATTTTCTACTGAACAAAGCACTGATCTTATCTTTTCTCCTACCAGCTTCCTTGCACTGGAAATTGTTGTGTAAGGAAAGCATGGACTCAGGATTTAATGGGATTTAAATTGAAATGGTATTTAAATTTAGCTTGAGACTTATTTCTTAACCAGATCCTTGTGGGTAATTTCCAGGTTAAGGTGAATATATTTCGTGTGTCACTTAAATTTCCTCTTGTCCTATGTCTTGAATTCCTTAAGAGTGAATGATTTATTTCACTGATATTTACTTCTGTCACTTTTCTTTCCAATGCTCTAAAAAAAAGGTTGTGCAGAAGGGCACAAAATCCATACATAGAAGAAAAAATCGCAGGTCTTTGCCTGCAAGGTGATGCTATTGTCAGTGAATGGAAATAATCCTTTTTTTCTTTTCTGTAAAGGTCTGATCTTTCTTCCCCCATCTAAGATAAAATAGTCTGTCTGTCCTATAAATGCACAGTGAAGTGTGATTTCACATCAAATCTTTGTCCTCTGGTCTGGTAATGTGATGTTCTATCTAAAGGATAAGAGAGCTTGACAAGCTTCAGCTCACCAAAATGGTAATGTTCATCACTGCCTGAATCTAATTTGAGCTTCCTTTCTAGTTCACTTTCTGGGGAAGCAGACCTGAGAGACTGAATATGTAGAGGACAGGCTGTTGGGAGACGTTATTACAAAGAACTGGAGAAAGAGAGCTGTCCTCTGAGGGATGGGCCACTTTCAGTCTCTTTCTCCTGTTTGCTCTTAGAAAATCACTTGAGCCCTGGGACTCTATAAAAAGCACTAAAATTTTCTGATTCTTGGGCTGTTTGGTTGAGATTTTTTTTTATTTGTTAGCAGGTCTTTTTTTGGATCGAAAGACCTTTGCCAGTATATGTGATTAATATTTTCTGTTGAGCTGTGGAAAACTGCAGTGGTGGTGTTAATCAGTCGTTTCTTCTCTTCTAGCAGGTTTGTTAGTATGCCTGCTATACTTTGTATACTTGCTTTTTCTAATGTATAGATCAAACACATTTTTTTTTTTTAATTTTCACTCTGAAAATTTGTATGAGTCGCTTTTATTGACCTCCTTACAGTTAGACAAATTTTAATTAGATCTCTTATAAAAGGAGAAAAGATCAATATCATGGGTATTTTTGTTTATATCACTCTGGGTCAAGGACATTCAAATGTTTCCAAGACCTTATTGATAATTTATGAATCATTTGTTTTAAGGTGAGATCTGTCACAGATTGTGGGTCCCTTTTCCTGGGGGCCTGCAAAGACAGTAATTATCCATTTTCTGTTTAGATCAAGATGTGGCAGCATGTTCTGACAATGGTAGTCCTAGAACGATGTGCTGTTCATTAAAGATGAAGCTGGCTTGTAGAAGTCAGCAGGGTTCTACTTATGATGGCTTCCAAAGGTAATGGGCTGAATCTTCCATATATTGGCAGGAATTTATTAGCTTCAGTGGAGCTGCTTGTATTGGCCGGGGATCTGATGTTTA
This sequence comes from Picathartes gymnocephalus, assembly GCA_013390045.1. Classification (NCBI taxonomy): domain Eukaryota; kingdom Metazoa; phylum Chordata; class Aves; order Passeriformes; family Picathartidae; genus Picathartes; species Picathartes gymnocephalus. The sequence continues at coordinate 429,709 of WEKY01007689.1, forward strand.
CCCTATGCCTCATTTATTGTATAACATTTATGTATTGTAAAAAACCACCACAAAAAAAAAAAAAGGAAATAAAAATATAAAAAATAGAATAAATACCCAGTAGGCAGCACATTTGAAAGCTGTTTCATTGGACATCTGTGCAGTGCAGGTGTAAAACCTATGGTGTGCATGTTTTTTCAGAACACTTTACATTCAAATAAACTTATGTCACACACAGAGGTGTTCACTCACTAATTCTCCTTCCAGAGGGAAAAGCAGAATTTGACTCATTGCCTGTAATTCCTGAAAAATGCATGAAGGCTTGTGAGCAAAGCCCTGTCTAAAAATTAAACAATCATACTAATTCATGTGGAGCCTGGCAGGCAGGCTGTGTCTGAGGGATCTGTCTGATGTGCTCACAGCACACAAACCTTTGGTCCTTGCCAGTCAGATCAGGAGCAGCATTTAAAACAATCACCTAGCAGGATTGCCACGCAGGTTTATAATAATGATTAGGAAGCACATAATTAAAGCCACTCCCAAGCTGGAGAAGCATTCTCAGCAGACTTCAGAATGCTTGTTTATTCAATAATTATGGAGCATAATTATGATAATGAGGTTAGCTCAGATTTACATATTAGCAATGCATTTTAATGATCTGATTATACAGAAGTGAGATACAATAGATTAAATTTTATATGGAAAATTTGTTGCCAGACTGGAATCATAAGACAACTCCTATCCCCAAATAGATTTATAAGAGTTCAGGGAATTACCAGGCAATAAATCCTATGGTTGTAATGAAGTAACTAGAGCAGAAAAAACTTTAACCATTGTATGAACAGAAATCCCCAGCTGCAGAACTTCTGCTGAGTGACATTAAAGAATGTAGTTTTCTTTTTCTTCAAACTATTTTTTTAAAATATCACCAAATGGGCTACAGAGTCCTTGGAGACAATTTTGTGAAGAACAGTGGCTGCCTTTGTTTCTGAGCACTGTAGTCAGCAAGTCGAGATAAAGGAAATGACCTTTCTGTTTTCTCACCCAGCTCTCATCTTTTCTCTCATCTGTCTCATTCTTTCTTCCTTTCATCCAATTTTTGCTTCTCTTGCTTTCATTCAGTGGTGTTCTCTCAGAAAGCCCTGTTATGTTTTCTACCACTAACATTTGTATTTCTATGGTTAGAATGATTGTATTTCCTTCATATATGGATTTTTTGTTTTCTTGGGCTCTGTAAAGCTTTCAAATTTTATTTTAAGTGAACAATTTAGTTTCTTTAATCTTTGTTTTGGTAAAGCAATGTTGTCTTTGACTCATTAAATGTCCTCCTTTTGCTGCTCTATGAAGTTAGTGATTTATTTTGTGCAGCATTGCTGCAAATTGGATGATCCTTAAGGCAAGGAAATCAAAGCAGGATTGCATGTGATGCACTAACTGCCAAAGGGGAGTAACTGAAATATTCTGGTTTTATTTGAGATAATTACAAGATCAAGTGGAGTAATGTGAAATAAAAGTGGAGTAATAGTGAAATTGTGAGAATTAAGCAATACTGAGGATGCTGGAACTGAGACAGCAATGCTGTTTGTCCTCAAGGCAGAGTGGTTTGTGCTGGTTTTGTCACTGGGATTCAGTCTAGGCACCAGTTTAGCTCTGCTAGAGATACCCTTTGCTCCAGCCCATCACTCTGGGTCCAAGAACTACCAAAGCACAGGGATTCCTGCAGGGAACGGAAATTGCTGAGAGGACAGGGGTGGGAAGGTCTGGCACAGTAAGAAATGACACCTTCGGGACGAGTAACACTGGTTTGCTGTCAGCTCCCAGTAGCACCCTGGGACACCCAGCTCTGCCCAGAGATTGTCCCAGCAGCTGTTACAAGCTCCAGCTTGCGTTCTCCAGCAGCAAATTCCAGTCTGAACCAGTGCATCCAAGACTGCTGGCCCTGACGTAAAGTGTCCAACAATGAAAACTTCAAACCTTAAGTACAATTTTGTATTTTACTCAAGGGAAAAAAAACTTTTTTTCTGAAATTCAGGGCACCTTCAGGTGAAGTAGGCTGACTGCTGGGATGTAGAACCAGCAAACACCTTGGATGAGGAGGAAGATAAGGAGTTTTGCCCAGGTTTAAGTTAATCTTATTTTTAAGTATCTAGATTGCCAGTACTCACTCTTTCAAGTAACAAATGGTTACAAAGAAAGTGTTTTTTACTCTTACTTGAATCCACACAATTCTGAGCACACAACCTAACCTGCTATTTTATGCGCATCTTTAAAATTTCATGAAAAAGCAGATCCCCCAGAGGTTGCATTTCCAAGCTCGTCTTTAGCGAAACCCTCTTTGCATTATTTTTCAGATACAGTCTTTGAGGTTGCATTGACAAGATCATTATTTGTTCTTTTAGACATCAGCCTTTGAAAACGCAGTCTGAAATCTGTAGTCAAGAAAACTTAGGCTATAGTATTAAATATAAGGTTTTTGTCATCTCTTTTTGCTTGTTTATATTTTCTTGCAGCATGGGTAATTTCATCCTTGTGTATCAGGACACAAGGGTTGGACTTTGCCAGATCTTGTATTTTCTTTTTCCCAGAGAGGGAAGTATAAGCTTGCACTTGCTTTGTCTTTATTTACATGCAGGCATTTCAGAGCAAACCTAATCACGCTGCTTGCTGGGACTGTTTGCCCTTGTTTTAGGGTTTGCTTGCTGATTGCTGTGAGCCAAGGAAGAAGACTGAATTGTGCTGTTTACACTGCTCTCTGACAGTGTTAGACAAGGGCATCTCTCAATGCAAGGCACAGTATTTGACTGGCATATTTTTGCAGGGGACTCTATTAAACAGTATTGGCTCTAACTTTTAGCAGCAGCACTTGTGAGAACTAAACCAGCTCTGTCCCAAAGATCTCTTATCTTTCATGGGTTATAATATTTTACTTCTGTGATAATAGCCCCATAAGTTTCCACATGAACATCTCTTCCTTTCCTCAGTATTTAAAGTGTTTAAATATTGACTAATTATAGATTTAACGTTGGATGTTTTCTTTGATAAAACTGGATGAGAAATACAATTTGCATTAAAGGTTTTCTGCTTACTACTACAATCAGTAGGAGATGAGTCACAAAAGTGCAAAGATGGCAATGTTTGTGAAGAGTGAGCTCTTTATCATCCTTCTCCACAGTTTCTTGCAGGAACGTCTCTGGTGGTTGTCCTGGAAGCAGGTTCATTGTTGCACATTCAATACAGCCTGTCCTTTTAACAAAAGAAGATATGCTTCTTTAACTCTCTAATTAAAGCAGAGACTTCAAAACATTATATATTTTCTGTGGCTTCAACCGTCTTCTAAAAGAAGAAGAATAACCCTTTATTTAGGGGAAAAAGGTCTTGGTGCCATCTATACCTCGTAGATTTTGAAGTCAGTACCTGAGCATTGTGGGTTGCCTTAATCTGATGGATGTTCATTGCTTCCACACAGACACACACATGTCACCCAGGACATCATTGCCTGAGGCTTGGAATAGAGAAGCTGCAAGTCCCTGCCAGCCACACTACAGACCTACTGATACATCTCTGAAATATATTCTTACTGTCCAAATACTAGCTTTATAGGTTCATGTAAAAGTCAAGCAATAAAAATATCTCCACACCAGGCTGAGGACAGTCATATCCTCTCTTTTCAAAGTCAAATAAAAATGATCCTGCTCATTTAAAAATTTCCCTGCTGTGTTGCCTTAGCCAGTTTTTCTTATCTATGATTCTAACTGTGCTCATTGTTCTGGTGCATCGTTGCCATATTGAGGGAGGAGAGTTTTCTTTTTTTTTTTTTTTTTTCTTCCTGCGTGCTATGCCTGGGAATGCTCTGTTACATGTTTTTTTGCAGAGCCAGCCTGCCTCAGAGATTTCCTTTCAAGCCATCTTTGTTGAGCTTTTCAGCTTTCAGATTCCTCTTCCTGAGAAAGACATGGTTAGGGGGAAGATATTTAGGATTCTGTCCATGAAAAGTAATTGAGCTTTGAGATCTTTCATCTGTCCATGAACTTCTGAGCTTGTGTGAGTTCAATGTTAGCTCTGCTGCCTTTGAGTAAGGCTGGTTAACTGTAATTGACAGTGAAACATTTTTGTAATCTTTTTGGTGTGAAAGATGCCAGGCAAGCAATAAATTACACCATGTTCTGCTTTATGAAACATGGAAAAAACTTGGTGAAAATACAACAACTCTATAAACTCACCTTCTCTATATCCAAAGCATGTGATTTCTTGCAAGATGACTGGTGAAACTTCTGTACCTCGTTGAGTTTTTAGGGGGAATAGTCTCACAACAACTCAAATATGTATGACAAATCTATCCATATACATACCCACATGCATATCTAATATGGACAACTGTAATTTATTACTTCTCTGCACTTCCAGAAGCTGTTATCCTTTTCTCCTCCCTGAGGTTTTAGGTACTGCTCAAAGAGGGTGTCAGAGGAGAGGACGATTCCTTGAGGTGAAAATGCACTCAAGGGACTCTGCAGCCATGAGAGGAACAAGTCAGGCCATTTCTCAGTTTCTGCAGTTCCTGTCTGTGGGCTCCCTCCTGGGCATTGGTCCCAGCTCAGCTGCTCTCGTGGGGGCTGCTCAGTTTCCTGAGCAGTTTCTCTTCTTGTAAATCCAGACTGAAGGGTTTTTCTTTCACTGCATAACCAAGCTGAATTTACTCAATTATAGTCAGTTCAGTCTACGGTGAGGTTTCCCATGCAGCTGTGGGGCTGCAGTGACAGGGAGCACTGGAATGTGCCCTGATCTGGCTCAGGGGCAAGGCCAGCACATCAGAGCACGTTCCAGTCAGACCTTGCCTAGTGCTGCCCCTCGTGCCAGGCTGACACTAGAAAGACACTTGATTTAGAAATGAAATTGCAGATTTACGTGAATTTGTTGTACAAAAGAAATGGAACAATGAAGTTATCAAGAAGAAACTTGGGGGCTCTCTAGAAACAGGGGTATCAAGCACCCACTGCCTCAGGGCTGCTGTGCTGACCCCAGTCTGAGCATGGGGTTGTTTCTCCAGCCAAAGGCAGGGAGACAGGAGGGCCTCATGAAAATCAGGGCCGCCTATTTTTCTGGGTTTAAATGAATGAAAATAAATTCACCAACTCCTGCTCTTAAATATAATTTTTTTTTTTTTTTTTACCAGTGGATTTCTGCTACTTGCAGTTCAGGTGTGTGATTTGTCTGCCCTCTGTGCCTAGGGACAGGAACTATTTCACCCTATCTCCCTTCCAGGATTGCATCTAGTGCTAGTCTTGGAGCCAACGATTGACCTGGCCAAGCCACGTAGTTTTGAGTTTTTTTATTTTTTTTTCTTCTTGTGGCCGGATTTCCTTTCCTCAGGATAGGTGGGTGTTGGTGGCAGCTGGGAGAGCCTTGCAGTGAGTTAAGAGGCAGGACCTGGCCGAGGGACGCTGGTGCTTTTAGTCTGGCTTATATCGTGCCACAACCCTGACATTAGGTGTGTGCTCATAGCTCTGATGAGCTCAGCAGTGCTGAGGACTGGCTCCAGTAGGTTGGTTGGATGAGGAAGGAGGATGACTGGAAGCTTCCTTGGTGAAAAGGAATGAAATTGATAACACTGGACAATGATGGTTTATCTGGGGAGTGAATCCAGACTCCAGCCTCCATTTCCACTGAAACATTTAAGCCATTTCCACATTCAAATCCTGTATTTTTTTCTCAGTTGCTGTAGGAAAGGTACAGAGTGGTAAACAACTGCTGGGAATAAATGAGTTTGTCATGCTAAGTGTATTCCTAGAGGAGTGCTGTGCTACCTCTTTTTTCTTGATAAAAAACAGCTGGCCCACAGTGGTTGTGGTATCTAATCCTATGATAAAAGCAGGATTTAAGTCCCCCAGTCCTAGCAGAGCATCTCATGCTGCTTTGTGTCCTGCTGTTGATGGAGAGCACCCATGGCTCTGCTGTGCACAGCACATGAGCTGCTCACTGAGTTTTGCTCCATAGGCAGGAGGTTTCTCTTCCAGCAGTGCCTGAGAGCCTGCTTTACTTTCCCTCCTGTTGACTCGGGTATGGCACAGGCAGAATAATGCCACGAGCACAGCCTGGAAGGGCCAGGTAGGGCAAGCTGATCGGGGTAGTAACAGAGTGATCCTTACAGTAGAAACTCAGAGGAAGAAATTTTAATCCTGATTAGCTGTTTGTTTGTTTTTTTTGTTTTTCTTTTCTGCAGAAGATATCTGTGAAGAATGAGGCAGTGGCAGTAAGTGATTTCATGAAGGGAAGGATACTGAAAATCACTGCCCATTGAGAAAAGAATGTTTGTTTGCTAAGTGGTTTGTGGCTTTTGAATGCTGGATTTTTGAATACTATTACAGTAATAATGAGTAATTAGAGTAATAATAGTTGTATTACATCTGGAAGCAAACAGTCATTAAAAATAATTAGTCTTAAAATTCATATGCTGCTGCACTGTAAAACAAAAATAATTTTAACCAGCAGGATACTCTGTATCTAAGGCAATGCAACTTTTTCCTGCACTAGTGTTCAATTTTTTGGATTTCAGGATTTCACAGGTATTTATGACTGATGTTCTTTCAATATGTTATCCCCATTCCCACAGCAAATTCTGTTCACCCAGTTTTGCAGACAAAGAATTGAGATCAGAGCCCAAATTGAGAATGGGTGCTTACTGATGGGTTGGGTGACCCATCCAAGCTTATGATCCTGCAAGTCTGCTTAGATGCCACCTAACCCTGAAGATGGTTGAAGTTTTATGGTTGATTGACTCATGTCTTTATTTTAGTTTTGTTTTCCAGCATAAAGAGTTCTGCTGTGGCTCAGCACAGAACTGAGATGGTGTATCCAGTTGGCTTTTGTGTGAAATGTGTCACCAAGTTAGGTGTCCTTCTATTTATTACTTCTTATGAGCTCTTGGAACATGACAAGTCCATAGTAAACGAAAACTTTCTATAGGAAAATCCATGCTGACCTGGTCCTCCTTCCTGAATATTGCACAAGTAATGTGGAAAAAAAGTGCAGAATCCTGAGTCTGGCACCAAGACCTCAGGCACGTAGTTGCAGTACCTGATTTTATCTACAAGTTCACTTGCGGCTGTGTTTGTAAGGCACCTGCTTAGAGTCAAAAGGAAAGTCTTCAGAATTGTAATGAGCTTCCCGGGTCACTAACAAGGTGAGTTAAATAGCAGATCCATTTGTTTTCTACATTGTGGTGCTTTGCCTCTTGCGAATTCTGGCTCCACAAGTTTTGCTAGAACCCTGAAGGTAGGAGTGTCTGTGGAGAAAGTGTTTCAAGAGGGACTCGATTTTTTTAAAGCCTCACCTTTAAAAAGGATAATGGATTCTTATGTGTCATAGTCTCTTCCACAACATGTCACAAAGGAAGACTTTATTCTTGCAGTACCTGCGGGTCCTGAGCTGCAGTGTGTTACCAGGTAAAACTGAGGAACTGTCTGGAGGACAGCGAAGAAATGCTGCCCCAGCAGGATTGAGGGGGGTGTGTGTGTCTTGCCCATGGACCTGGGGCCCCGTTGCTGCAGAACCAGGTCCCTGCCTGATGCCCAAACGCTGTCAGTGTTGGAAAACCTGCAGTGCCTCCTCCCATCAGGTGAGACACTGCGGGGTGCACATGTGGGTACCCCTTCCTGCTCTTGCTGTCCTTCATTGCATCTCTTTGATGATGGTCTTTAGAGCATCTTCTATCTGCCTGAAGTAAAAGTTTAGTTAGACATTTAATCAGCTGCCGCACGTACAATTTAAGAAGTTGGAAAATGCATATTTTTGCCAGTAGAATAAAATATTCTGCTAGATAGAATGTGATATTATGTGCTTTGACATGTTTTGCTTCCTCAAATACCTGACAATATGCAAAATTCTGGTGTATCTCAATAGAAAAGTTGGTAATGCAGATTGCAAGGGGAATGTGGAAAAGATAGCTCCAAGGCATTCAGTTCTTCTGTCTCCCATCTTCCAGCTCTGTTCTGCTTTGAGTCTGATATTTTCCCTTTTGTTCTGATGTCTACCTATGAAAATGATTTGAGCTGCTGACTTTCTTGCTTATCAGCATGAAACTTTGGGGATCAAGGTTTGTATCTAAGTGGCTGTGCAGGAATACAAGAGAAAGCATTTTGTGTCCCTGGGAACCTCTTCTTGTCTCTGTCATTCCTGTACGGAGATGGCAAGAGCAGTGTCACAAGCAGAGCCGCATGCCTGTGCTTCCTGGGAAGGGGTCCGCAGGAGGGGACGTCCCAGCGGTGTAGTCTCAGCTCTTGCCCAGCCAGGCTTGCCCAGGAGGGTTGATTGCTTCTTTCGGGGAGCAAGATGGAACAAAGCACTTTCCCTCTGATTCCGTTCCTGTGGCTTTTCCTGCAATTAGTTGGAAGTGGGTGGTTTGACACTTCCAAATGAACAAACAATTGCAAATCGGACAAAACAAGACACTTAAAGCTTTTCAGCCTTCATATTCCTCCTTCTCACAAACATTTGGGTGAGGTGAGGGTTATACATGCCTGGTGATGTATGGGGAGAAAGAAATTTGAGACTTGAACATGTTTCCTTCCTTGGTTTGTTTACACCCAGCTTAATTCCGATTTTAATTCTCTGTGTGATTTTTCAGAGCTGAAATTCTTTCCATCCATGTGACTTTGCCCAGACAGAAGCTCCATGCCATGTGAAGTGTTTGAATTTGGATAGCAATAGTTCCATCATTCTGGAGGACCTCAGTGAGGAGGCTTAATGCCTTTGTTGCACAAAGAAATGTGCCCTGGGAAGAATAGTGAGCCACTGGTATACATGTGCTGCTTCTATTTGTTGTAGGCTTTAGCATGCACAGTGACATTTCCAACCTAAATGCAAAAGCACATTTTGGCGTGGTAGAAATGTTGTATTGATTGAGATAATTGGTAATGTGAGCAGTAAGATGACTTGTGTGGATATGGATTCAAGTGCACATGATGCTGTAACTCTGAGTGTTCTGCTCACTCTTCACCAGGGAAGTGCATTATGTCACTACTTTTTTATATTTGATTTATCTGCATGACACTTTATATTGTGTTGCTTTGTTCTAACTCTGTTGCAATAAGGTCCACGATTGCATGAAATTGTTCCCTTACTCAGTTTAAAAGTTCATTTCTGTTCTTTCTGCATGTGTTTGTAGACCTTTTCTTTCTCCCCACTCCCTTGGGGCTAGTATTGTTTGCTCCATTTGTATGCCACTGAAATACTTGGGTATTTTTCCTCTGATCTGAAAATGCAGAAGAAATAGTGAAGGAGATTTGCTGCAAAAGCTGTGCAAATATTCAAATAAATCAGTCAGCTTCTTTGGCAAATATACTCTTGGTATTATGCATTCCTTTTTACTAAAAGATAACGGCTGAAATGTTAAAAATACTCCTTTCTGTGACATTCTAAAAGACTTCAGAGAGTGAGCCTAGTGGTGTTGAAATGCAGTAGAGTAGTTATTTGAGAACAGAGCCTCAACAAAGGGCACATCCTGGCACTGAAACGCATTTGAGATAAGAAGGAAGACCCATGTCTTTAGCAAACAGAGCCTGTGCTTAGTTTGAAGAAATGCCATGTGCATCTTCTTTAAGAAACCGCTAATTACATACCATTAGAAAATAAAGACGGGACTGCTAATCAGCTGCCGCTCCACATTCTGCAGCGTGTCTTGTTTGCAGCTCTTGGCATTATTCTTTCAGCTGTTTTTAGTGTGTTTCATTAACAAGATTGTCTACTCTTCCAGTTTGTTTACTCGAATAAAAAATAGTTTTGACTTCCATTTTCTTTCATGAAGCCCTTGGGAAAACAGTTTATTTTGCAGTGATTTAAATAGTCACAATTAAGTTGGGACTTGCATCTTGCTGTATTTTTGCTGTCAATAGAGATTGGTGTGCCTCTTTTCCAGGGCAGAACTTGGCTCAAGTCTCAGGAACAGAGAAGGGAAATGGTCTCAATGAATGGCTTATCTTTTGTTACCTCCGCAGACTGAATTAAACCTGTATAGCTGATTCCCCCCTGGAAATAAATAGTTTGGGTGAAAAAGACCTGAGAGAATGGCACAATACCCTTGGTTACAGACTATTTAGCAGCAGGGGTGGTTTGTTTCTAATTTGCAAAAGTTTCTTTCTTTTTCTTTTTTTTCCCCTTGCTTTAATGTTCTCCTTTTCTCAATACTTCTGTTCTTATAAATATTTGGTTGCTTGGTCTCAAGGGGCAATGCATTGTGAAGAATAAGCTGCTGGAGCAGAGGGCTGAGACACCAGGCCACTGGCTGCTGTTGTTTGGACCTGGTGGCACCCACAAAGGGGTCTTCATTTTTTTTGGCTTCAGCTTCCCAGTCACTAAATTGGAGGGAATTCATTTCTTCTTATAGTTTTCATATAAAATGGTACTATATGGCAGCTATGGTTCATCCTGGTTGGTTTGTGGCTTTTAGAAGAGATTTGCCAGAAACTTAAGTCCCTTGTGCTCAAGGATGGCAGTGCTTGAGCTGCACGGCCCAGTTGTTGGAGCAGGATTATAAGCAGTAGTGACCTTTTGTTGTCCTAATTGCTGGACCAATCAGCTATAATTGTGCAACGCAGGTAACATTTCTCTTTCTCCACCAGTTACATGGCTCTGCATTTGTGAATGACAGACACAGTTGGCAAAAGGGTGCCTTGCAAAGCATGAAAGCACTGCTTATCACAACGAAGGTGTTGCTTCTTCCTCCATTTCTTTCATTTGTCACACAGTCTTGGAGACTTACGTCACTGAAATTTAAATAGATGTTTCTGCTGTTTTATTTTCTGTTATTGTTTGTCAAAAATCCTTTATGGAGAACCTATGCTTTTGCCAGAAGTTGTGCCTCTTACTGGCTGCCATAGAGAGGTGCTTGGTGATTGCTGTGCTGTTGATTTGGTTCAGTGATGATCAGTATATGTGAAATTGGAACCAGCAAGGGAGGTGCAGCGATTAGCCCAAGCAGGTGTTTATTCAGCAGCAGCACCCATGTTAAAAGGGCCTGAATAAACCTCTCTAGAGGCTCTAACATATTTATGAAAGACATCACCTTAAGCATGTTGATCTTTGCAATCTATACGTTATTTTACTCAGACATGGTTTGGATTAGGCATAACTGCTTGGAAATATGGAAAGGAAATGGAGAAATGGAACAGTGATTTTTATAGTCTTTGCACATACAGCTGAGAACTGCATTGCCTGTTACCATCTCATTTTTTTAAAACTTTTGGTCTGTAATCCAATTCTTTCTGAGCAGATCGAGAGACTGAGTTTAATTTTAATTCTTCAGCTGTGCTTTTCATTGCTGTGGGACCTGTGGAAGGGTTGCTTATACACCCACCGACCTTGTTAATGCAGCTCTCCCTCTCCCCCCGCCCCTGCCTCACTCTGCGGGTTGGGAGGCAGCTCGTACCAGGGCTGCCGCTGGACTCGCCGCTCTGCCTGATGCGAGCTCTGCGTGACATTCTCTCTGCAACTTGCCTGACCGCCTTGAGGATTAGCTGACCTGAGCAAAAAGTAAAGGGCACCTAATTCCCTCTTTTCGGCTTGTTAGAGAGCACAATTACACTAACTATCCGTGCTCGTTTGGAGGGGCAGGTCGGCAAACGGAAATGCCATGCAGAGACTCTCACTCAGGAGGAAGAAGTGGCAGAAGGACAAGCAAGCTTGCCGCAATTATTCTCTTTAGGGAAGGTGCCAGCCTGAATGCTCCTGTACTATCTTCTGTTTGCTGATTCATGGCTGGAATAAGTATCAGCCTTTTTCTTCCCACTCCCCTCCCTTTCCTGGCTGAAGGTAATAATGAGGAGGAGACTGGCATAGTCAAGAAAATAAAATAACAGTATAGAACCCTCTGTGGGTTAGCCCTGATGCTTGCAAGATAAACTATTTGGCTACAATTTCCAATCCTTGCTTCCTCTGCTTGGAACATATATAACTAGATAAAGATATCTATAATTTATTTTTGGAGACTGACTGCACGTCTGTGCATTAGGATGTAAAAGTTCATGCTTGAGGAGAGGACAGCTTGCTTCACCAAAACTGTGGGCAGTGGGAGCCACTGACTGCAATGGAAGAGCAGAGACGATGTACGCCCTGTTGCAGGGGGAGGAGAAGGAGAACAAGAAGCTCTAGCCAAGTCTTTAAAACAATTTTTCAGCTTTATTCCATTTCTCTAAGGTGTAAATAAAGAATTAAGACCTAATTGTTCTCTTCAAAAGGTCAATAAACAAGGTAAAGTCTCTTGGCTTCCCATGATCTGCAGAGGGGCCAGAGCCTGCCCTGTCCTGCCACCTCTGGTCCCTGCCTCGCTAACGGGAAGGATGGAGCAGTTTCTTTGATTTCCAGGCACTGCACCACCCAAAGGTACTTCACACCTGCTCAGATACCTTTTTGATTTTACAGCACATACTGAAAAATTGTTAAAGCAGAGGAAAAAAAAAGGCTCTATTTGACTTACGCTCTTAAGGATTCACAAGAATATTTAGTAAAATTATTGCTAATACATTGCCAATCACTTCTGAGACAGCTGGGTAAAGACAGCTGCAATGGTTTCAGCCAGTGTAACAGATTAAGATGATAAATCCAACAAGGCCTTCCTAGCAAAGCTAGCACTGAACTAACATATTCTTTTCTCTCCCTCAAGAATTGCCTCCATTGATAGGTAATCTCTCCATAACAGGAAGCTTTTAAATCCCCACACAGTGTATAATAGATGCAAATTTGTGACTGTCATATGCAGTGAACTAATAAGCTTGGCTGATCAGGGAACATGATAAGTGTGACACTTTATCAGGCAGTAAAAGCTGATTAGTTTGTTCATGTTTAGCTGTCCATATGCCTCGTTATTGGAAAGGTTTTAGATAGTACTAATAATTGGAATGGATGTGGCTTCATGTCCTTCAATATAGAAAAGGAAAAAGAAAGTGAATCCAAAGGATTCTTCTTCACACCTGGAGTGAAACAGATTGAGCAAAGTAATTGTGGAGGATTTCAGAGTAACTGGATCTCTGGCTGCACCTGTAAGTTGAGTGACAGAGTTATTTTCCCATGTTGCACTTTGGTGGGGTCTGGGAGGAAAAGGACGAGAAGTTGGGGTCACTGCAGAAGCTCCTGCAGAGGTCAGCTGGGGTAGGTGAATGGGTCAAGTGAGTGCAATAGCATCCTAAGCCAAGAGGAAAAATAACCCCATGAATGGCATTGATATTATTTCTAGATAAATACTTAGAGAGACAGAAATGACTCATTCTGTAGCAACCAGCTCAGCCAATTTACACAGCTTATCATTATGCTTGAAATGGAGTCTTTTCCTGTCCTGTGTCGTAAAGCAGCACCCGAGCACAGTCAGGGCTGGGCTGTCCTTGTCCATCCTGGGCTGATGGAGGTTGTTGCTTTTTGTGTGTTGTTGTTTTTTGTGCTCCTGCAGTAGAAGGCTCTTGGAGCACAAGACAGTAAACAAGTTCATGTTCACCCACTGAACAATGTATGTGGTCTCACAAGGTTTTAATGGTAAGACTCAAAGCTGTGAAAATCCAGTTGAGGCACTGGGAAGGGATGCTCAGGTGCAGCAGGTCCAGGGCATCTGGTGGTACACAGGACAATCCTGGAGAATCTCCCAGCAACAGCTATAGTTATCAGAGGAGTGAAAAGCAGCCCTGCCAATTATACAATAATTTGAGTTAGGAAATATCAGGTGAGGCTTTGAAGGTCAGTCAAAGCTCACAACCAGTTCCCTGTAAGAATCAAGAGCAACAATCTTGTCTGGCTCCTATGTTGTATTTCCATTTTCTGCCTGATCCGTTATTTAGCACTATGAGTCTTATGTCAGGTGGTGTGGTCTAAAATATAAAGGAGTTATGAGCTCTTAAAGAAGTTTCAGCCAGCAATCATTGAATAAAGCTGGAGTGTGAGGCTTTCCTTTAGCTGAACCAGTACAAGAAGCTGAAGAATGGTGGTTTGCTGTAATTCAGGCAGCAACCCTTGCATTTAATCTGTAGAGAATTTTTAATTTTCGAGTCACTTTTTATGGACATTTTCCTTGGAACTACAAAATCCAGCTCTAGATGTAGAATGGAAATTACAGCATAGTTCAGAGAGAGGAGCTGGTGTCATTGTGTGAACTTTAAGCAACCTGTCAGAGGGTGTGAGAAGAACCTGGATTCCAACACAGGTTTGTCCATTCTGCCTCCAGATAAACAGAGCTGAAAGCAATTTTATGCTTGGTGAATTTTGCCATCACAGTTTGCTTTTACTGCACTGATAGGAGCCTGGTTTGCTCTATGAAAATTCATAAAGCCCTTGCTTAAGGCCCATCCTGAGTAATACTGGTGGTGCCTTAAAACCTGCTCTATAATCATAGAACATTCTTAAGTGTTTACCTTTCTGAAATCAGCTTTGTTTGATTTGGTGGGCTCTTTCTCTGAGACACTGAAGCCAGAAATGCATTCTGCCCAGAGTATGTTCCGGCACCTGTAAGCTCTTTGGGCATCTTTTGCTGGTAACACTCGGCATGACTTGAACAAGAGAACATCATTTTTCCTTCTGAAGCAAACTGAGAAATGATGCATCATGGATGATGAGGCTGGCTCATCAGTGGCACAGATAGAAAATGTTCTCCACCTCTTCATGCCCCTATCGTGAATTGGGACAAATTGTTCATCCAGTAATGCTTTTACTTTTGTTTAAAGCAGTGGAGTATCCAGGAAGATACATCAAGGGCTTGGGGTTAGGCCCTGATCATCCCGTTCACACCTTGCAGGTATTCCTGATTCTGTTGGATCTTTTTTCTGAAGCTTTGACCTTTGTGGCTGTTGACAGTGCAGGAGAGCTGGCCAGCATCCAGTACAGAGGAATATATTCACTGGGATATTTCTCAGAAAACTGCTTTTTAATTCGAGGATTGAAATATGTTGGGTTCACAGCTCTGGCTATTTAATGCTTCCTGTATATCCAGCAGGAAGGGAGGAGGGGCAGTTATTACCATGCAACCACATTTTTGTCTTTGTCTCTCATTGTGAGTCTTCATCACTTCTCATAATTCTTATGAAACGTTGTCAGCAAGGACATCAGAAAGCCACTTGGTTTGCTAGAGGGGCTCTGTGGTTTTTTTGATCTTATTACTTGTTCAATATGCACCACTCTAAAGCAGATCAGTTGATAGTACAGGTATGAGATGAAAAAGCTTGTACGTTCTACTGGCAAATATGAGATTTGACCAGAATTCAGATTTGTATTTGGTTTAGAAATATGCTGCTATAGTTTGCAAACTCCTCTGCATCTTTTATATCAGTGTTTTATTTCAGTGGAAAGTATCTTTCTGGTTATTTCCATTTTATCTCCATAACATTAGGATTGTTTTGTTGAAACAAATTAGGTTTTTTTAGTTAAGTTTTTTTTCATTAATGTTGAAGTCTTCAGGAGAAAAGTATATATGCATATTAAAAAAAAGGAAGTAAAGCTTTTTATGAACAGTTTAAGTACTGCATCTTAAGGCCAGGATGGGTCTTTTCTGGTCTGTCATACCTCGTGTTTCACTCAACCTCTCCTGAGCCCTTCACAGTTTTGAAGTCATCATATCACATATTCTAGGAAGACAAGTGAGTACAAAAATGCACTGAGATGTAGTAGCAATGTTTTTGGAGTAAATGCACAAGTTACTATTATACAATAGGACCCAAAAGCACTGATGGTATCTCGTTTTTTATTCACCAAACATTATCGTGAGTCATTTGGAAATGCTTATTATTTGTGCTGTTAATCTAAAACGTTGATACTGCACTAATATTGAAATATGGTGTTACAATTAAAAGGCTTGAAAGATGCATGACTGAGTAGCAGCTGAAATTTTAAGGGTAAAAAAAAAATCATACAATCAGACATGTGAAACAAAGCCAAGTGCCTCAATGGTGAAAAAATGTTACATTTTGCCTGACTCTGATACCATGTTTGTGCATAGTAGGGGATTTGATGGATGGCATCCATGTGAAAGTTCTCCAAGCCAAAAGCTCCTGCTCTCATTTTGCCTTTTTTACCTTTGATCAGATGCAGATTTTCTGTACACCTGTGAGCTGCCATTACCCAGTCAGTGGGTTTTGTACTGCCCGTGACATGTAGTCATTTGTCTGGGATAATTCAAGCCTTGTAGCGCGTAGCTTTTTCAAACCACACAGGGCCTCAATTTCTCAAACCCCCTTGGATTGTTTAAAATATGGGTTTCTTTGCAAGTTTGTGTTTGCCTCAAAATTAACAGGTGGGTTTTCTTGTGTTTTGTTCACAGAATTTTTCTCTTGTTGCTAGGCATCACCTTAGTTTTGGATGGCAAGTTGTGAGAACGTTTTTCTTAGGTCTCTGGGTTGCCATGATGGGAAAGAAATGATGCTTTTCTGCCTCACCACCTGTGAGTCAGTGGTGACAGGGGTACAAGTCTGATCTAGAGTTCTAGGTGGGCTTGGACTTGTAGAACTCGGCTGTGGTGTGCAAGACAAATGTTTCTGCAGCCAGACCAGCAAGCAATGGTGCATGGTGAGCCTGGCATTTCATAGCGTTGTTTTCCTTTAGGTGCCTTCTGGAGGTTCCCCTTGGCTTTGTGTTATTCATGCTCATAGAGTAACTACACATGACTGTACACCCTGCTGAGAGTCTGTGCTTCCCAGGGCCTTCATTTGTTCATGAAGTTTTGGGCACAACATAGAATCTCTAAAGATGAAGCAAAATGAGAAGTTATATTCTGAGTCAGAAAAAAACACAGGTAGTTATGAATATGTGGGGTTAACGATGAAAAAGGACTGGTCATAGATTGATGTCTTATAAAGCGAGGCCTGAAAATAGAAAGGACATACAGTGATATAACGGAGTAATGAAATGAAGTATTTTAAAAGAAGCAAGGTAGCTTAGGACAAGCAGCTTTTTATTTTAGATGGCTGAGGTGAATTTAGGAATGGAAAGTGACTAAGAATTTTGTGGCAACTTAAGTGAATCATGCTGGGAATTTTTTTGGCAGTGTCTTGTTGAATTTCTTTATGTGGGAGAGTTTTGGGGTAATTAAAAAAATGAATATGAAGAGTGAATAAGTAATCGGGAGTGAACACAGCCCTGGCTTCACCTAGATGTCCTAAGAGAGAGTTTGCAAAGGTTAGCTAGAGGAACTTTAAATACCTGATATTTTTGCTTTCTGTGAAATGAAATGAAAGGAAGTCTTGGGGTCATTCCATGGCAATTCTCCCTTCAAGCTAGAACTTAAGCCACCAAGTACCTAAAGTCTGTTGTATTGTTAAAAGTCTCTGGTAATAACATGCACGGGAGACCCTGGCAGTCCCTTGCTCCTGCAAAAGTGCATAGGCTAGGTGCTAATCTAGCTGTTGCTAATAACGAGTCTTCCTTTTTTTGTGAGAGATCCTTTAGTTCAGGGGTGTGCTAGGGAATGAAGGACTGTAGTCACTCTCCCTGTGGAGTCTTTGAAATTCGTGGACAGCAGAAAATGTCACAATACTGCAGGTCTCCCGTGCAAGTGTGAAAACGTCTTATAGAATTGAGTCCCACAGCCCACCCAGGGCTTGCAGACTGCGGTCAGTGCCAAGTGATGGCTTTCATGTGTATGTTTCTCATTTGAACCTGGTTTTCCAAAATGTCCCCTGTTTCAGCTGAGAAATTTCTTTAGTCTCTAGATTGTCCTTGACTCAATAGTGACATTTTCAAATCAGATGAAATTCAACTCTAAAGGAGGACATTTACAGTTTTCCAAATATTTAACCTCCCCTTTCAGATTTCGTGTTCTCGGTTTAAGCCATTTGTCGCTGATCATTTATTTTATCCTTATTTCTGTATCATAAAGTTCAAGGCATGTGTGGAGGGGAAAAAAGGGAGTCCCAGAACGGCACTGAACAGTGTGTTTATTACAGACCATCAGTGCAGTTGTTTAAGTCATTGTATTTTAGGGAGCAATGATCAAGCACTTTTATCACCTTCTTTCCTTACACACAAATGTACCCTGCAGGGATGGCGACTGTCAGAGGCTCTTGGGTTGCCCCTGAAGGTTCCTTCCCTCTGCCTGCGCTCCCCGGGGAGCTGCGCTGGCTGCCCGCGGCTCTGCCTGCGCGCTTGTGCCGCTGCTCTTGCTCCGCGGAGGGGGCTGAGCCAAAATCCAGCTGTCATCGGAGCAAATACCTGGTTGCCAGGACTGACTCCATGGTTTGGGAATATGTGCTCCCTCCTCTGGGTCCAAGATTTGATAAAAGGTCAGCGTCTAAAGGAGGAAGAGAAAACAGGTGGGTAGCCTCAGCCACTCAGTTCCCTGATGATGGCAGTGCAGTGCAGAGGGAAACCAGGATTTCTGGATGAGAACACCGTGGGATTACTAGCCAGCCTATTTGTCTCCATGTAGGCTGAAAAGGAAAGTTGCTGCTGCTCAGCAGCTTTCCTCTGAGGATCTGAAAGCGTTTAACGAGAGTGGGCACTGCAAATATTGTCCCACTCTTCTCCTTGGGGGAAATGCAAACCCTGCGAGCGTTACAATTGCTTGCTCAAGGTCAGTATGGAATAAAAATCTGAAATCCCAATTCTTTTATCATTGTTGCGTGTCTGGGAATTTGCTATATGCATTAAGAGCTCGCTTTTATGGGTCTGTCATGGTAATGGAATAGACGCTCAATGGGAAGAAAATAATTAGCATTTGCAGACTATCATGTCACTCTGATTTATACATGAGAATCTGACTGCAAAAACGTGTAAAAAGAAAGCCCTAACCTTTTGTCAAACGACACAGTGTGATTTATAATTAGATAATAGCTGTTGTCTCCTAGGGGTACTGACAACCTGAAATGATTTTCACCAGATTATTGTGGGATCAATACCAGCTGAATAATTAAAATTCAATACTGCTATGTCTCTATCAATAACATTGTAGGAATGATGTATGACATATTTAATTGAATTTGGCAGACAGTACACTACATGCATAGATCAGAGGGATATTTTTAGAGTTCTGTATTTCATTTCCTCGTTATACTTGCCTTGTACCTTTTAACATTCATGGTTACTTCCAAGCAATAAGACTGCTTGCTCAGAGAGCACTGTAAACAGTGACCCTGAGTTTATGCTGACCTTTCACTCTAAATGTTAAGAGTCTTAATGGAGACTTCCAGTAATTAATTCATGGTAAATGTTAAATTGCAAAACAGTGACAAAGTGGAGGAAAAGAAAAAGTTTTTGTTGCTTTTTCTTGGTGGCTGGGTTGTTAACTCCTTCACTGCTAGTGCTGGGCAGTTTGTATATCATTCAGTATCATTCATCTACACCAGAAATGTGAGGTATGAAATGATAAAGGCTGGTGAAATGTTCTATGGATTCACTGGGCATGCAGGGTTCATGCTTTTAGAGCAGTGGGTTGCATTTTGTGTTCAGAACTGTACGGGGTGTGCATTGGCAGTGTTTTGATCCTGACCATTCAATATGAACGTTGTGTTCCTCATGAGTACTTGACTATTAGCACCCAGTTATTCCTCTCTGGAGGCCTGTCTGTTATCAGGATGACAAGGCAAGGCACTTTTTGATGTCACACTGCCAAAATATCCCTGAGAATGAGAGAAGTAATATTTCCACTGGTTGTTCATCATGTCCTAGGATCAAGGCATGTCTCTTGTTGCTTACCTTGGACTGATAAACTGTGCTGAGCCCTGAGTTCTAACATTGAGTTTTAAGTAATTAGCAGCGTGATGGCCCAGAGCAGCTGCTATAAAGAAGCTGTCTGCCTCTTCTTAAGGCTCGCGCCCTGCTCAGTTTGTGACATTGTGATTAAAATTTATTTAAGGATTGATGGTTATCTTTCAGCACAGAAAAGGAGGAAAGAAAATTAAGCTAAGGTGCACTTGAATATTATTGTTTTTCCCACTGATTACTGACAGTGGCAGTTTTAGATTTTGCCATTGATCTTTTTAATGGTCATGCTGTTAATTAACTAATTTCTATTCACCTGCTCTGCCTGGTTTCATACCTGTGAGTGTGATTTTTTTCTTGCTATACCCCCTCAGCCATGTGTGCTCCCATGCTCCTCTCCAGTCTGGCACAGTGCTGCCCAAGACAAGATTTGAGTCTGCCTTGCATAATCAAACATACATTTTCCTATTTCTTTTAAAGTGAGTTTATTCACACTTATTTTCTCCATTGAGGTCCTTTTAGTTACAGTTGTCTCAATCTTTCTCTTGCCAATTCAAGGACTGAATATTTAATTTATAAATTCAAGTTGATGTTTTCATGAAATGCTAAATGTTGAGACACTAGGGAAAGTCTCGGCTGCAGCTTTCAGGTGTGAACTCTCTTAAAGATGACAGGCAATGGCATATGATTCTGTGAAACAGTTTTTTTGGTCCACAAGGAGATGGGTTGAAGATACAAGATTCAGGATTGAATGTTGCTTCTTTCACAGCTATTGTAGACAGGATTTTATTCCTCTGAAGTTCTAATAGTAAAAAAACCAACCCAAACACTGGAAAGATAGATGAAGAAAGTTGTGATGCACAGTTACATTTATTTACAGACTCCCTGAAGTTCTGCATGGGACACTGGTACCATGTTGTGGCCTTAAGACCTAGTTTCAGATTTGGAGCTTCTGCCATGCCCATCTTTTGCTGTTTCTCCTTCACTGCCTCTTGCTATGGTTCCTGGGTTGTCTTGTCCCCTGGAACTTAATGGGAGTTTGGTTATTTGAGTCCAGTGAGACCAAGATTTTTTCCTCTTAGCCTTTGGTCGTTTTTCAGGATACTTTGTGAAGTAGTGCAGCTGAGAGTTTGTCTTTTTGGTTTTTCATTTGAATACAGATAGACTCAGAATTCACTTTTTCCAGGGCTTTCCTGCAGGAGGTGTACTGCAGCAAGGACTTTTGAGCCATGTTTCTCACTTGTCCTTAGTTTTTCTTAGCTGCACTGATTAAACAGCGGTGCTGAAGGAGTAGCATGAAACCTGTCACAGCTTAGCCAGAACCTTTGGGGGATGGTTTGTGTTTTCAGAAGTGGCACATTCTTGTTGGGAATCCCTCTCAAAGGTAGCCTTATTTGTGGTAGAGCAAACCATGTCCTGTTCCTGCCCCTCAGAACTGGCTGCCACCAGCTGTGTCAGAGCGGGAGTGCTCAGAACTCAGTCAATGCACTGCCATTAACAACTCTCTCTCTTGCTCTCTCTCTTGTTTTCTTCTGAAAGTAGTCAGCATTTATTTCCCCCCAAGCGGGCGGCTTTCATCCTTACAAATATATGGCTTTTATCTTTCTTGATCTGTTTTTTCTTGCAAATACTCCACACCAAATAGGATAATCTTGTTTGGCTATACAAGCCCTGTGTTTACACTGAACATCTTTCCCTCATATAAACACTGGGTAATGATCTTCTTGATCACCACGTCAAATCCCTGCTATTACAAGGGTGTATGATATATTTTCTTCTTTAAGATGATCAAGCCTCTGTTTTGAAAGGAAATAATTAGAAAAAATTTTTTGTATCCTTACTGCTTCTATGTTTCTCTGGTGATGCAGAATCTCCTAGTAACTTTTAACAAGAATGCTTTGGCTTCTCAGTTCACCTTTTTAGTGTATATGATATTGCTTCTGTTCTGATGTGTGTCCCAATGATATACTGATGGTGGATTGTTATGTCCTTAGTCAGGTAAAGAAGAAAACTTCTCTATTTTTTTTTTTTTTATAATCGACTTTTGCTGTTAAATCCCCTTCTTTGCTTGTTAAACATAACCCCCCCAAACTGTAAGCAGGTGTCTTTAAATCCTCTCACTCAGAGCTGGAAATAGCATTTCGGACATGTGAAAGGTTTTGGTGGTATTGGTGGTTTATGGTCACATCTTTTGTTTCCTGTTGTGTTTTCAGTTAATGGGCATATCACTTCAGGTGATCACTCAAAAGAGGACATTCCTTGTTTTAATGAAGCAATCAAGAAGTGGTTGACAGGAGAGGCAAGGTTAGATCAGAAAAGAGAAGGAGTAATTTTAAATAGCTGTAAGGCTGTTTTTGAGAAGCAAGTAGATGCTTCTGTAACCTGGGTGAAGAAATGAGTTTTAAAACACATCAGTAAATACAAAGAGAGAAACCAAATGTTAATATACCTGATATGATGCTATAAGAATTGTTTGTTAGAGGAGAAACACCTCAAGTGACATTTAGTGGACAGAAAAAAACCACAATCCTAAAAGCAACATTCAAATTTATGTATAGAAATTCAAGTATCTCTTTCCTTATAAGGAATGTAGATCAACTATGTTAATGAGGTTGCATTTAAACCCTTTGAACTTCTTCTTTTCATGTTAAACAAAGCTTTTTCATCAGCTGTTAATTTTTTTTTTCTACTGTTACTCATTCTTATGTGTGATACAGTCTCACCAAGACCTGACCAACGCCATGGTGTGCTAGGCACTACCCATGCATGGCAAACACTTTGCTATTTTTAAAATAAAGTCCAGCAAAGAAGCCTAAGGAATAGAACAGGACTGATTTCTGCCATACTTCAGATTTTAGTTTGGTCACTTTATCTCTCTCTCAGTGAACTAGTAAATAATGTGCTATTCACACTGGAATAATAGGAGCAAGAGCCCAAAAATCACCTGGTCAAACCTTTTGGTGAAGGTTAGCCAACAACAAACAAATTCAAGTGCCCACTTCAGATGTTTTTATCACATAAATAACTCTTCATCTTAATACTTCAGAGTAATTGCTGGAGAACAGTCACTACATTCTTGGCATTGTGTGAAATGTGAGAATATTGCCGTGATGTGCGTGAACAAAGATGCTGTTGTGCAATCTCTCAGATGCCAAAGGTGCTCTCTTAAATGTTATATAAAAAGTCAAAAGCAAGTGGAACAAATAAGAAGCAATACAATATGTGAGATGGTGGCTAGCTCAGAAACTGAGGTCAAGCATCAGCCTTGAAGACATTCAGATATGGACTTTACACAATTGTTTTTGTTTATGGATGTGCTTGAAATGTAAGATGTGGCATTTACTTTTGGATATGTAGGGGTAAAGTTGGTAATCAGACTTAAATAGGAAAAGATGGATTAAAAGGATTAGAATGTGCTTGATTTGTATTTCCAAGGCTTATAAATACAGATTTTGATGGGCCATATGGTCTCTTGTCTCTAATACTGCACTTTATGCTCCTACCATGCTAATATCCCTAATTTTTATTTTAATTGTTTTTAAATGTTCTTGTTTATAGAAGAGAGAAAATATCCAGTACACACAGGACTGGAAAAGGCCTGTGTGCCATGCAGAGCACTTTGTGTGCAGATGGGAGCTTTATGGCAGGCAGCCTGGCTTGCCCATAGGGTGGCTCGTGTGCCAAAACTCTCTTGCGTAGACAGGGTGCTGGAGTCTGCTTCCTTTTACCTTATGTACAGTCAATGCTTTTCATTTTGAAGTTCAATGCAGCTTAATTTTCTTCATTCTTATATCCAATTCTGTGCTGTATGTTTCAATATAAAGTAGATTTTCAATTTTGTGACTAGTTTTCTCTTTATAGCATTATTGCTGGAGACTGACATTTAAATGCAGTCTCGTTCCATAAAGAGTTCAATACAGGAGGGGAAGGATTTAAAAATTTTGCCACGAGTCCTTGAGGATGCAAGGTTGAATACTGTTTGCTGAAGTCAATAGGGTTGTTGTACACAGGCTTTGTGTGTGTGAGCAAGGAGGCTGAAACAAATCAATTTCCATTGACTTGTTGAGCAAAGGAGCCATTATTTAGGACTGAATAGCCATTGCTCCTGTAATATGATGTGAAAACTTATTGTAGTTTTACTAAGAAGTAGGTTATGATGAAATTATTTGTTTAAAAGCAAAGTGAAGATGTCTTCTGAATATAAATTTTGGATGTATTGATTGAATTTTTTTGATGAATAAATTGCGTTTATTTTTTAAAGCTGTTATCAAGAGTAATATCAATCTCACATTGACAATGGAGTCTATTGGTATAGAGAATTTTCTGGCAGTTATTCAAATAGAAGAAGCAATTACAGTCCTAGTGAAAGCAGCACTGTTTAAAGAAATGCAATAGTAATGCTTGAAGCACCAGTCCCCTTATAAGAGTCTCTCTTTGCATTAGTTCTCCTGCTTGGTATTTTGCCAGTTGAAATTCCCTGTACTAGTAACATTTAAGGTCTGAATTGCTGAAGAAGTTTTTATGCCTCCCTTTGTGCACAGTTTATGTTAACAGAGTGAGATATTTGAGGTCTGAAAGGGATTTATGCTGTAAAACTGGCTAATCACATCTTTTTAGTGTTTTCTGTGCCTCTTTTCCCAACCCATGCCACAGGTCAGGGGGATAAGCAGTAGCTCACTGGAGTCCACTTAAAGGAACTCCTGTGAAAAGAATAACTGTCACCAAAACCAGTTTCTGCACAGCAAATCATTCCAATGGGGAAAAAAATAGAATTTTAGCAAAAATTACATGAAGTCCATAGAAATGAACACTTAAAATAGGAGAACTTGATTAAAAGGAGCAAATGCCACTCTAAGAGGGACATGGTAAATATAAAGTAAATTAATGTGAAAGGGCAGTGTTACATTAATGCACCCTGCATTACATTCACCTTTGGAGGGAAAAACCCACAAACAACCCCCCCAACTTCCCCCCTCAACCCAAACATATTACCTTTGCAGTGATTTTATAAATTTAAATGAATTCCACTGTTAGATGGCACAGAACATGCCTAGCTTCAGCAGAACGAGATTTCCCCATGGTATTTGTATACAATTGCTATTCCATCCATTTTGATTTAGTCCCAGAACGAATGTGCAGCAAAGGGAATTGCCTTGACAGGTGCCTGTCTGTGGCTGGAGCACGGCGTGTGCCCCCACGTCGGTGACTTTGTGCTGTAAACTGCTATGAGCGGGAACCACACTTGTGACATACATCTCTGCTGCTGCACAGTATTGGCATCCACAAATTCTCATTTGGGTCTAAGCCCCTATTAATCTGAGATTTCTTTGTTTAGTGAAAAAAGTGAACAAATGAAAAACCCTAGACCCAACAAACGAACGATTGTAAACTGAAACTAGAGATAGCTATGAATATTATTTATAGTCAGCTGTTGGGGTTTTTCTGAGAGTAAAGCATTTGAAACCTAGGAAAAGCTTTCTTGTGTTTTCACTTTATAAAACAAAATTGTTCTTCAGTGATCAAAGACCTTTAACTGCAGGTAAGTGATGACCTGAATATTAGAAATGTGGCAAAGGAAATGCAGACCTAGAACTTGCTTCTTGCTTGAAAGAGAGAAACTGAATTCAAACTGGAAACAAAACTCTATCCTTTCACTTGCTGTAGGTGAAAGAAACTCCTCCAAATTATTTCAAGTAAGAATCCACTCCTTAGAAACCAATATGTGTTTTAATTCCTGTTGTTTCCTGCCAAAGCAACAGAGGAGAG
Organism: Picathartes gymnocephalus; assembly: GCA_013390045.1. Taxonomy (NCBI): domain Eukaryota; kingdom Metazoa; phylum Chordata; class Aves; order Passeriformes; family Picathartidae; genus Picathartes; species Picathartes gymnocephalus. The sequence goes on from WEKY01007689.1 coordinate 455,110, forward strand.
AGATAAGATATGAACTGTCATTGATAAAGGGTGTTTTGATGACTGCTCTGGATATATTTTGGTAAGTTCTGCATGGAGCCATAGCTCATGGTCCGTTTGTTTCCTCCTTGCTCTCTCATAGCTTGGGGTTACGGTTTGAATGCCCTAGTTCTGGAAATGCCCTACAGTGAAACCAAATTCAAAGGTTTACATTGTATTCTGTATGAATCAGCATGAATCCACTAGAATATAAGAAGTGCATGAGTTTGAAGAGTAGATGTGTATGCTTTCTTTAATGTGTTTCGATAAATCCTCTGTGGTTACAAGGAGCCAGAGTAACTCTTCTATTGGCAACTTCCCCAGCTTTGCACCATCACAGAAAAGAGCTGATCAAGCTGGCTTACTTGTACTTGATTAACATATTCTTTTGACATTTTGTGTATGCAGCATGTGTTTTAAATTTTAATAATACATAGACCTTATGCTGCTTGTTTGTCAGAATTCTCCTTAAGAATTCTCTGCACAGAAGAAAAATTGAGTGAAATGTATTGTAAATCAAACAATGCCATTTGTAAGCCTCTGCTTTCAGAAGTTAATTATTATTTATACAGTAGAGCCTCTGTAACAACCTCAAGAGTTATACCAGGAAAGCAGGTGAACTTCACACTGGGAAGAGGCCACAGAAACATGCAGTCAAAGCAGCGTTGGTGGAAATGAGCTGCAGGTGTTCTTGTCTCTCAGGTTGCTGTTAGTACAGTGGATCTATGCTTGAAAGCCCTATACTGTTCTAATTTAAAGTAGTTTTGCCCTTGATTTTTTGTCATTTACTTTGGCAATGAACCTAAATTACTGTAATCATCAGTTTATCTGGTAAAACACAGAAGGGTGAGATGCTGCCATGCACTACTCACCACGCACGTCAAAATCTGAAACCCTAAACTGAACAATCCTGCTTTTACTTCTGCCAGAGATGAATATGACAGTACGACCAGTTACAGAGATTTGAAGAGGAAAGGATTTTATATTCTCGCTCTTTGTGACTTTTTCCATATATTAGCTCAAGTATTAGCTTATCCTGTGGACAAAGACAGGTTTTCCTTTCTTATATGTGTCAAGTGTCAGCTACAAGAGGAGATGAAACAGGGGTTGAAGTGCTTAAAGGATGGCAATAAGTTCCTGCAATGCAATGGGAATTAGGTGGCCTCTGTGGGAGCTGATAAATGACTCTCCATGTGTACAGTCAATGGAGACACATGGACACAGCTCTGAATCTAGCCCTAAATTCATATACATCTGTCTGGTTTGACGCAGATTGTAACATGAAGATAGTTTTCACTGGTTGGTAGGGTTGCCAAGTTCCCTACCACGTAGATTCTGTGAAATTGCTATCTTGGTGGTAGTAAGCAGACAGAAGTACAAAGCACACAACAGCAAAGGCAAGCAGAGCGTAGAGCCGTGGCCCAGAGGAAGCATAAAAGAATTTTTTTCCCCTGGATCATATAATCAGATCTGTGTTAGCTGGTCACTGAAGCAGTATCACAGTGACTTTCTATGGGTGTTTAATACAAAACCTAGGACACCACAGAGCGTGCCAAACCCATTAAAAACAGCATTTGGAAAAATGAGTGTTGCACAGTACAGCCTTTGAAATTGTTTCTTATAAGTTATCTCTCACTAATCAAATGGAACCTGTGAGGGAATGAAAAGAACCAGCAGGATTCCTGTGAAGAGGTATTTACTTTAAGAAGAAAATGGACATCTGTGTTGTTGTTTTCTACGACTATAAAAATCAGAGTAATTATAAAAGGTATATTTCTGTATGTTACATTTGAGTAGGCAATATTTAGTTTATCATATTAAGCCTTTCCACACCCTGCCCCCCCCCCCAAGTTACCACCAGAAGCATCTGCCTCCTTTATCATTTATCTACTGACTCTTGCATGTTAGTATGTTTGTGGATTTTTGTTTTGTAGGGATGATGCTTTGCTTTATGCCCAGTGAGAGATTTGAGGCTGTGTGTACAGGGATACATGAAGAGGTGTCAGTAGCTTTTGTGACAGTTTCTCTGGGTGCAGGCACAGCATCCAGTCAATATGCCTGGCAGTTTTCTGCTTTTTCACGGCATTGCAGAATCCTCCTGAGAGTTTTGCAGGGAAGTGGTGGGCTGGGGAAAGGTGCATCTGCAGTGCCCAGCAGCTAGGAAAGCAGATTGTATCTTTCTCTAGTGATGGCTTCTGCTGTGAAGGTTGTGGAGTCACCTAGTTTTAATCCTGCCTCAGGGAGGAGGCACAGCTGTAATGCTGAGGCTGCTGGAGACTTCAGCTGTCATCTGTTTTGTAGGAACAAGTAATCTGGCCAGTGAAATCTTTGTCCAGTCTCTGCGTGCCTGTGTTGGGAGATGGGGCAGACAGGTGGGCAGCTGGCCGTGTCCCCTGTGAGCCACACAAACCCTGAGACTGGCCTGCCCAGAGAGGACAGTGCAGAACACAACTGCAGTTGACTATGTTGTAAGAGTTGAAATCCAGTTTAGTTATCTTGTGGTCATTCTTTGTCTTCAGATGAAAGATGTTATATCTCAAATATGAATAGAGTGA
>WEKY01007689.1:459353-491120 GCA_013390045.1 Picathartes gymnocephalus
TTTTTTTTTTTTTTTTTTTTTTTTTTTTGCATTATTCAGAAGTGATGAGGAGAGTTATGAAGCTGGTGAAGGAGGCAAGGGTCAATAAAAGCTAATTTGAAAAACCTATCTTTGCCAAAATGAAGAAATTAGAATATCTAGAGAAAGGATGGCTATGTTGGAACAAGGAAATACTCCTGGCTGACACATGATCATGTTCTGTGCATTTCTGTTTATGACCAGAATCTTGTTCTTGACCTAGTGTGATACTGAATTATTGAGTCATCTTAGTTAATTTGCTGCAAAGCAATTTATGGAGTCTAAAAAAAGTGATTGTATTGAGTTTAATTTTACATGGAGTCTGTTTTATGCTGTTTAGTTTTTTATGTCCTAAAGTGTGATTGTTTAAAAATATATTTGCTCTGTGATCCCCATTTTGAGCTATTGATGCCAGTGGGAATCATGTAACTGATTTAAGGGAATTAGATCAGGTTTTATATATTTCATTTCAAGTCATATCTATAGACTTTGATAATAAATTACTTTGCACTTGGATAATCTTAACACTGCAAACTCAATACAGCTTTGGGAGAGGGAGGTGAGTTCTGTTCTGCTTCATGAATAAATGGAACCATGAGTTAAGTACTAATTCTTTATTATTGACTAAATACTTGTTGATAGTGATTTTTGTGAAATAGGGTAGAAGTACCACTTCATTTTCAGTTCCCAGGTTGCTTTTCTAGTTTATATTTAAAGCAAGAGTAAAATGGCTACAACCAAACAGATTCATAAACTGAATACTCTTACGTAGAAGTAACAGAAATGTGCCAGTGTTTTAAGAAGCGGATTTAGTCAGTTTGAAGAACCCAGATTTGGTACAAGAAGGTGATCCTGTTATACTTGTTCTTAAATGAATCATCAAATGGCTCATTCTTTCATTTACATCAGCACAGTTTCTAAAGAGATCACTGAAGATTGGCATCTGCTGGTTTTTTTGTGTGTAAAAAAAAAAAAAAAGGTGTCTTAAGTGGCCTACTGGAGCTGGTGGATGGTTTTATGGTATCCTTTGCAATCACAAGCTATGTATATTAATAGCTGTTGTTTTTACATTTGGTCTGTGCATTCTGGACTGTGAGCTGATCTGGAGAATGCCTTAGGATATGAAAATCTGAAAATAATGGCAAAGCTTATTACAGGCTAGAAAGACAAAAGAAAATATCCTACTATTTCCCTTAATTATGGTCTGGTTTCCCCTTTATATTTTTTGAGAGAGAGGAGGAAGTAGAAAAGGATTTGGTTAGGCTAAAGTATCAAGGTCAATAAGTCATCAATGACAGGTTAGATCAATACATGCTAAATTTGGAGTTTTAGTGGAAGTGGAAAAGAATCAGCAGACAGATTTCTATTTTGTCTGTGTCTGCAAAAGGAAAGAAGTGTTGGAACCTATAGGTTAAGCCCTGCTTGTAGGCATCTGCTGAGAGGTGTATTGAATTTTTGAATCCTGAAGTATTTAATGGGAATATGAATGACATGACCACTCTGTTCCTTGGATTTATGATACATTGTAGTCTGTTAAAAAAGGAGGAGGAAACAGATATCAAGAATGGAGGAAATGAGTGCTGCTTTCAAGACTTCACAATAAGTTATTTTTGACATCGCGCTGTAGAAAGTGAAATTTTCTGAAACGTAAAACTTTGAACTTGGCAGAGAAAACTAATGAAAGGATATGGACACACATTTGAAACTCAGACGTGGAAATTATTAGTCAGAAGGTCAGGAATGCATTTTTCCTCCGTTTTGACCCTTTATCACAGAAGAAAGCTCCCAGTAATATGCATAGGTGACTTGTCTACCATGCCCCCAAGAGAGCAGAATTTCAGAAGACTGCTTGCTTGGGCTTAAAGTGCATTTTGCTTTGTGCATTGAGTTCAAAGCAAGCCTGAAATTGCAAGTAGAACTCAAAACCGTTGTGGTTTCACCTCATTTTTACACTGAGCCTATTGAGGTTTGAGTGATTTAATCCTAAAGCTGTAAATCAGGGTAGGTTCACACAGAACTTAGTAAAAGGTTATTTGAAAGAATTGCAAACTCCAAAAGATGTCAGAGAACTTTGGCTGAGCTTGTTACTTGAAAGTAATGGAGCACGAGGTCAGGGGACTTTTCCAGGATTTTCAAAGTTGCTGGGGAAATTTTTCAGAGCTCTGCTGTTATTAAGTTTGTGTCCAGCTGCATTGTAGGTGCTGTCTGGGGTCAGAACACCAGTGCTGAGTTTATAGTAGGGAACATTCATGAATCTCGTTATCTAAAATGCCCTTGACCTCAAAGAGGAGAATAAAAACAAGGCAAAAATGTTAAATGTAGAGTTGTGCATACAAGGCTGGAAACTCTGAAACAGGTGGAGAGAGCAAGGGGAGTGGTGCAAGTATTTGCACACCGGGTGGAGTGGAAGTTTTCCAAGTCAGGATCCTTGGTTTCTGGCTGAGGCTACAGTGTCACTACCTCGACACGTTTCCTCGAGCTCTTTTTCTGCTGTTACTGCCCATGTAGTGGCAGCTGCTTGTTTCCCAGTTTAAATGGCCCAGGAAATGTTTTTAAATGGCTGCCTTGCAATGCTTGTGTTTAGCTTATATTATGATTAAGTGAAACTTTTTCTCCTGCTCTGTGGTAGCCATGACAATTCTGGCATATTCCTCTAGCAAAAATGAAACTAAACTGTCAGATGATTAAATCCCTCCTGGGGTTCAATAAATTTCTCTCTAAAAAGCTCCCCTTCTCTTTCCCCTCCCTCCCAGTCCTTCTTAGTCTTCACATTAGCAGCAAGCCCTGAATTGTGCTGTTTGCTTTGGGAAACAGCTGTTCCAAATCTCCTGTTGAGAGCATCAGCCCAAGGAGGTGTGGACAGTGTCATTCCCTGCTTCCATGCCACACGACTCTGTGTTGTCTCTACTAACTACTTGCTCATTTATGGTTATGGAGCATTTTAAAATTGAAATAGATGTTTCCTTACTGATTGTATGGCTGTACTGGGACCACGTGGAGCAATGCTTACTTTGATCAGTGACTGAATTTTCCTTCCTCCTCCATAAAAAAAAAATATGCAGAAAATAACTTCAAAAATAATTATTTTGTCCTAGAATGACTTTTTTTTTCTTTTGAATAAGAGCAGTAGTGTTACATACAGGTTTAAAATTTTGTGTCTTGGTGGAAGTAATCCATATAGATGACTCGATTTTAATAAATATATTTACCTCTTATATTAATAACACTATTGTGGCTTTAAGTAAGCTGTATAAAACACCCTTAAATGGGTGCATCTGTAGAAGAACAAGGTTAAATCTTGAGGAAACAGGCAGAAAGTTGAGTTGTCAGAATCAATTGTTTTTTAAAATCTTGGTCAAACCTGTCCCTGAATATAGAAATGAAACCTGAGGCACAAGTATGTGTTTCTTGGGGATAATTTTTGCCTTTAATGAATAAAATAGCTGTTTCAGAAGTAGACATAAATTTTGGATCACTCTCTTTTAATCAAGCTTGTAATAGCTACACCTCTAGAAAATTACCACCTACAGAAAGAGAACTATGGAAATGAATGAGTGTCTTATTAAGTTATTTCAGCCTTTAAAAACAAAAGCTTTTAAAAGACTGAGACCTTGCTCCCAGTCATGCTGACATCAATCTTGGATAACAATACTGATGTCAATATAATTACAAGCTTCATACTTGTGTCAATGATGTCAAAATCTGGCTTGATATCCAAGACTTTCTACCTCAAAAGCCAAATAGATTGTTTCAAAATTTCAGGTATCGCTCTGCCAAATTTTATTTTCTAGAGAAATTCTTCCATTACTTTTTCAAATCTATGGGACCTAATTATAGTAATGGCAAGAGCTTTTTCTTTACACTCATAATTAGTATTGATTATAATGTGAGATGAAGAGTCCTCTGATAGAATAACATTACTGTCTGATTTAATAAAATAATTGCTATCTTTATTCATAAATATTGTGTTTTATTGCTTTCTGCTAGTGTGGTACATGTGGGATTCATAATTTATTTCAATTAAACCAGCCATCAGAGAAGGTAGTGAAATGTGATATTAGTAATGCTGCTTTTACTGTACCACCGTAGATTTTCAGGAAATGGACAGGACAATCCTCTATGGGACTAGAGCTCTTTTCCTGCCTTTAAAAAGCACCTGGTATACCTGCTGATCAGGTCTAAATAGGAAAGGAAAATTAATCTTGATGGCTTGAGGCACTTTCAACCTGAGTACCAGGAATTTGAGCTAAAAGGAAGAAGTGGGGGATGAAGGAGGGAAATTAGAAATTGAAAGAGAGTGAGCAGGAGAGAAGACATGTGAGAGGAGTTTCTGAGGTCGTGAAGAGAACAAAGGCTAAGAAAGAGAGATGGTGTAAAGTGCTGCAAAAACAGTAGGAAAAGTACAAATCCATTTTCTATGCACAAAATACTATTGGGCAGACAAAAGGAATGGAAGCCAATAATAAACAGAGGAGAATAAAAAGCTGTTTTTCCTCTGATTCCCACATCTGTGGGCTAAGAGCAAATTTCCCCTAATTTACACTTCTCAAGAAATGTAACACTCCCAAGCTTTCTGCATCGTTACTTCACACACAGGTATTGCAGCCCATAGTCTGAGTCATACTCTCCCTTTCAGCAGATCTTGGAGCTCGTGTAGCTCAGGGTGAATAGGAAATGCACTTGCTGGTGCCTGTCAGGTCACTTTTGGGGTCCTCTGGATGCTGCACCTGAGTTTTGCACCTGAATTCTGCTGGGACACAGACTGAAGTCCCTTGCTCTGACTCGGTTTGGTGCCAGGGTCGAAGGTGGCAGTCATGGGCCTGAGGTTCACTAGCAGTGGCTGTGGGCAGCAGACTCCCTTAGCAGCTACCTGGAAGAACAGTGGAGAAAAATTGGGGTGATTTCAAGACTGGAAGGAGGAATGTTGTTAGAAATGTTGGTCCCAATGTGTGTTTAGGCTGTTGCAGAGAAGTAGCTGCTCCAGCACTTTCCTCCCTGTCTTCTTCCCAAGGGCAAAGCCTCTTGGAGACTGCATCTGGGTTTTGGGGGAATATCTGATGAGACTCTTCCTTCTGTGTTTTCCTGCATTCAGCTTGGCAACTTTTTAGTCCTGGCATGTAGTTTTTTCAATGGCAATTATAGCACTAATAGCAATTGGCATGGAAATTAACACCGGAAATAAATGCTTCTGTCTTATGCTTACGTCATTTTACAATCTTGGAAATTCTCAGGTGGCCAGCCAGCTCTTCAGGGCTCCTGAAGGACAGCACCTCAGAGCACCAACAGGGGGAACTTGTAGAAACTAGTAAATTTTTGTGGTGCTATAACAGATCATACTGACCAAAACACGTTTTTCCGGTTGAGTGTGATGCACTCTTGGCATCACACAGCTTTCACGCAGCCTCATTTAATGCCCACTATTTTTGTTATTTGCAAAAGAGATTTGTGATTTTTTTTATTGTGTTGGAAAAGACTGCTTTGTTACTCTCTGAAGTTCAGGGAGATCAGGAGAGAATATTGGAGATTGAACTTTTCAACCTGGTGGCCCCTGCTGTCTTGGCAGGCAGCAGTCTGACAGCAACACAAGTTCAGCAACAGAGACAAGTAATGAAAAATGTGGCTTTGCAACATTTCTCTGTCAATAACAAAGCTCATCTTTTTGTGTCAGCGAGACATTGCATGCAGCACACATTTCAAATTCAGTTAATCTCAAAATAATTCAAAAATCAAAGAGCTTATTCAACCAACAAGACATACCAGATTGACTCACTGTGTATTCATGTAGGGGATAGCAGAGAGAGAGAGAATTCGATATCAGAATCAGAAAAGCAGCTCTAGTTTTTGCTTGGTCTAAATTGTTTTTAGACTGCACAAGCACATTGTGAATGCTAAAAGAGTTACCAAAAGAATATTTTATGATTTTATTGTTTGCATTACCCATCTAGGAATAAAATTGACAAAGGTGGCAGTTGTACATGTGACCATGTGCTCTTTCTGCTCGCTGCAAGATCTTGCATATTTTTAATGCTATTTCAGGACTGCTGTCACCACACACCTGACATTCAAATCTGGTGTCAAAGAGCATGTGCACACACAGTGATAGGGTAGAGGAGCTTGTTGTGACACTGGTGTTTGCTCACTGTGGTTCAATGCTTCCTGTTTGGAGCGTTGCATGGAGGGTAATCCAGACACTGCTAGGAATGGAATTGCTGGTGACAAACCAATATGTATTTATGACAGGACACCTGCTAGACAGTGCCTATAGTGGGTGAAGGCATACAATTGGCAGTTTGTTAATGAAAAGAATGTATTTACCTGTGAATGTGAAGGTCAGGATGCAGGACTGCCCCTCAGATTAACAGCAGGATCCCATGGACCCCTGTGCCACTCAGCAGGGAGTTAGGGGAGTCAGCATGTGCTTTGGGGTCACTGGGATTAGGACCAGGAGCTGTGGGAATTGGCACTGCAGAGTGTGCCCTTGCAGCTGAGCACAGGGAATAGTGGGAGCCCATGGGCACCATTGCTTGTACTGCTTCCTCAGTTCGCAGCCTGGACTGAGCTGCTGTGGGATGTATAAATCAAAGGCTCCCCTCACTGCTCCAACTAACAGCTCTTCTCAGCAAGAATAGATTATTTGGCAATAAATTACTCTCCTCTCTTAGGCTCTGAATTTATGTAATTCACATTTTATCCTTTATATGTATCTTAGAAGTTTTCCAGACACTGAGCACTGAGTTGCTGCAGACATGCAGCATAGTTCCACTGCTCTCCTGCATGAAGTGTGAAGGGCTTTTATTCTTGAAGCTTGTAGACAGTTGAATAAACTATTTCTTTTCACTTGTTATCAAGGTTTTGTTTGTATTTGCAGAGCATAATCCAATATAAGTCAATTAGAGGCCCCTCTTTTAATTGTCAGTCAAACAGTGATGACAGGAACAGTCTACTAAACACTTACCTTTATTCAGCAGGGAAGGGAAAAGGCAGGATGTGCCATGAGATGACTTCAATTTCCATGGAGATTTCAACAGGAGGATGGTGGCAGCTTTGGGGCCACATGATAAGCATTTAAGTAGCTAACAGAAAAGTAATGAAAAAGCCCACAAATCCCATATGATTTCTGGGTAACCTGGAAAGATGAGTGTTTTTTTCTTTCACATATTTCATACAATATTTCATTACTGATTGCTGGGGCTGCTGCAGGACAGAGATTCTAACCTCCTTGAAGCAGGAGCTCTTGGGTCATGCAACTGAAAAAAATATTTCGCTAACTTCTAGCCTACTCAGTAGGGAAGGAAAAAAGTTTGGGATTACCCCTGAACTGTACTTTTAAAGAGAAGTCATGTTTTCAGAACAGGTGGTTTGGACCACATATGGGGGAATTCCCTTCTCTGTCCTGTTGTGCAGCGACCAAACATCAAGAGTTACAGGGAAAATAAGATTGTCTCCCTTGGTCTCCAAAGGCCGGATGTTTTCTCTAGTCTGCAGAGAACTGCAAACTGCTTTAGGAGTATAGCATTCCTTGCATGTCTCTGTATTATTTCCAGTATTTTGAGATCTTTAGTTGTTTGCAGAATTGAGGTCAGCAATGATGTGTCATGGCACAGGGAGCCTGATAAGGCTAGTATGCCAGTTTGCTGGGATAACTGTCCCATAAACCTGGTGCATTTTGATAAGATTTATTCAATTTCTCTTCATGAAAGACTTTTTCTTACCTTGTAGTACACAAAACTACCTAAAACTTCATCAGACTTGTGCATCAGACTACCCAGGCAGCTCTGTGGCAGATGTCTCAACTCACTGGAGTCCGTGGAGTTGTTATAAACTGGGTCACGCCCATTAAGGGAGAACGAAAAATAAGAGGAGATTACAAAAGCATATTTGCTGTTGAACTCTTGCTTTAGTTGTTCCCTGTTGACTTGAGTGCTGCTATATGTTCGTTATGTAAACATCAATTATTTATCTTCCTTTGGCAGCATTCCGCTCTTCCTCCCGCTTCCAGGTGATCGTCACGGAGCGGTGAAGGAGGGCACAGTGTGCAACAGTGGCCGCTCAGCTTTCACACATAGCTTTTATGTTTTAGCCATGTAGGTGGGGGTCACTTCTTTCCTTGTTCACAGAGAGCTGGTTGGCCCACTTGTGCACCCTGTGCAGACTGCATGTGACGTGGAGAAGGTGCACCGAGCAAGAGCTGATGCCTCCAGTAGCTCCATTTTCTGCCCCTTCACTTTTCACAAAGGGCTCCTCAGCAAAGCTGGACTAGGCTGGTTTCTAGACTTTTGCTCACACAGTACTGCAGGACATAGGGCCAAGTGCCTGTCCCCTGCCTGCCAATAAAACAAAAGCCAGTGAAGCTCTGTGTGCTCTATGTGGGCATTGATTCTGGAGGGTTACAGTTGTTGATATTGACAAACTCAAATTAAAAACTGCTGCTGACTGTTCCAGCTCTTTTGTGAGTGAGGAGGACAAAGAGTGGTGCTTGCTTTCTAGAAATAATGTAGAGGAATAATCCCCAAAATTTGGGCAAAGCATTAATGGGACGGAAAATAAATCAAGGTTCATTCACTAGTGATGATCTTTTCAAAGTTACATTTTTCTTTTCTGCTTTAAGCTCAAAGTTTTAGACTACTTCTCTTTGTTACTGTCAACTACAAGTGCAATCAAACCTTTTAGCTGTCTAGCTGGAAGCACTTATGTTTTGTGTAAAAGACATAGGCAATTTACAGCAAATAATAATGAAAATGTATTATAAATGTTAGAGATTCTGAGCAGGCAATGTGTTATAAAACTTTATGCATTTCATACCTGTTACACATGCACAGCTCTCTTCAGATGAAATGACAAGGCCTAGTTAACATTATTTCTTACATCTTCTTTGTCACAAATGGTTTTTTCACATCCCAGCACACTGTAGTCCATCCAATGCCACTTGAGAAATACGTACACTTTTACATAACATAGGGAGATTTCTAGAGGTTCTGTAAAGATTACTTATTACAAAAGGTTACTGATTACCTTGCAGAAGAGAAGTTTGGGATGTCAGCTTACAAAACGTTGGGGAAGAGATGGTTCCTAACAAAGCCTTGAGGATTTATCCAAGTGTTTTAAGTTGTGCCACCCGGAAAGGCTGAAACTTCTAACTGAATTAGTAAAACTACATTAAAACAATATAGATTTTAAGGTTGTTAAGGTATTTTTGTTTGGAGATGATGGCTATTGCTTTTTCTGAAATGTTAGGTCAAATATATGAATATTTAAAATTTCATGTCTGTGCGCCAAATTCCTAACTAGTACAAGGACCAAAAAAGGTCTGTGGAAAGTGAGTCTCTCCGTGCCTACAAAATGTACATAGCATGCTTTGTCTTGGAAGAGGGCTCAGCTCAGATTTGTTGCTCTAGCTTCTGCTAAAAGTTTAAAGTTTGTAACAAAATCCATCATCCAGTCCTTGCTGCTGAGAGTGATGGAAATCCCTTCCCTCTGCTAATGACGTGTGAAATTTGGAGTGCACAGGTCCATGTGATGCTCTTTATTGGCTGCATGGAAAGAGCAGACTAAAAAGATCCACTAACGTTGCTCTTCAAACACACTGTCCTTTGACATATGTGGTTGGAATGTTAGGTATTGGACTAGAAATATGTGCAGGTCTGAAGAATATGCTTTTATTATATTGTTTCTTGTGTTTTGATATTTTTGTTTCTCATGTTTTCAGGTAAAATATCTGGCATTACTTGTGCCAGGCAGGCCCAGGTGAGTGCCCTGGGCAGCTCTGGTTCTGGTGTCCCAGTTGTGCTGAGCTACACTTGGCCTTTGTGAATCCAGGCTTGGACTGAGTGGAAGCACAATGTAGAACTGAGTGTATGGAAAAACTGACAAAGGAGAATATCTAAAGAAAACTCATTTCCCCAATTCCTTCTGCTCATTCCCCAGCAGACATTAGGAGTTGGTTCTTGCAGTATAATAAAAGGAAAACTTTATAGAAAGGCAGGGCTACTTAAGTAACATAACTCATTTCTATCCTATTCGGGTATCTAAATGTGTTTACCCTCTTTATTGAGCAGGGCTTTGTTTTTGTTTATGGAGACAAACAATTACATGACTATCTCTGAATTCTTTTGTATTGTAATGTACATAAATTCCCCTGCAGGTGATTTACTAATTAAAACAAAGTTTGTAATTGATAACTTATTTGATCAAACACACTTTTTCACCAATTCACCATAAATACTTTGTTTTTCAAAATTGTTCACCAGATGAGTAAGATGAATAATTCTCCACATGTTCTTTGGTCACAAGCAGTTATAAGTGAATTCCATTGAAAATTAGAAGATTTATTTCTTTTGATTTAATGGACAAATCCCATAATGTTGTTGCTGGTCTTAGACTTCATCTAGTTATGGGGTTACACTTCCATATGTCATTGTTCAGATTTTACTAGAATTTTCAAGGGTATTGAAGAGAAGGAAAAAACATTCATGTGTCTGCTGAATCTTTGAGCAACTAAACAGTTAAGCATAAAATATTTCCAATAAGACAGACAGATAAATGATAAAATATCTTTCTAGTAACAACTGAAAATAGGAAATATTATGTGAAAGGGGCAGGAAGTGTTTCAAAGGGCACTTGATAATAAAGGGTCTGCAAGTGTTACTGGTAAGTGATTTATTGATTTGTTCAGTGTAGCATGCAAGACTGTACTGATTTATACAGAGCATATACAAGAACCATGTCATTACAAACTGCAAACCAATCTTTAAAATTAGTTACTGTCCAATAGGTTTTGGAAAGATATACCTGTCCTGCTGCCACCCAGTCCAGAGCACAATGATTAGTTGAAGATGGAAGTTGATGTGAGTAGATCAAAGCTCAGTATATTAGGTCAAGCGATTTTAACATAGATTTATGAACCAAGATTCTGGCTGACTTTGTGTTCTCTTAGGAAAGAAAAATTGAAGTACTCCAAGGATTTTTCTCTTCAATATCTGTAACTTTCTTGAATTTTTCTATTGGCGTTTCCCTTTTTCTCTCTCTCTCTGCTTTCTCTAGGTTATCCAAACTCCCCTTTTGTTTTTGTCTCTACTCTTGGGGTGCCACTCCATTGCAAGCTGTATATCTTAGTGGTGTCTTTAACAGTCCCCAGACGTGTGTATTAGTCTTCATTTCAAGATGCAAGACCTGCTTTTTGGTTCTTGATGTTTTATTTTCAGTCTGAATTGAAAACCCAGATCAGCATTACTGTAGTTTTTTCTAGTTTTTTAATCAAATTCCATCTTGTTTGTATTGAGTACATATAATAAGTTACCTGAGCATCTGTCACTTGCCAAGGATGGGAAATTGAGGCCTCTGCAGCATTGATTCTGCAAGACATAAAGACCTTCAGCTTTAGAGGAAAGTCCGTTGCCCTGGAAATTTTTGCTTGGGCAAAGAAGTGCCTTTTGGCAGATTTATGATCTTTAGAAGCAAAACTCTCACGACACAAAATGAAAGCTTGTGGTGTATGTGTTTCTTAAAAGAAGACCAAGAGCTGTGGTGTTCCATATTTCTCCAACATAAAAGCTTTTACTTGTCAATGCTTGACGATCTGAAAATCCTCTGAGCCCTTAGCACTCCCCAGGAGCCCGGAGTGCTCTGGAAAGCCCGTGGCACTCCCGGGGGTCCGCAGCGGGCTCCGAGGAGCGGCAGAGCCGGAGCACGGCTTCAGACGGGGCTGTTCCACGAGCAGCGGCACAGCTAAGGCAGGGAAAAGGCAGCAGCTCTGCTGATCGCTGTTCGCATTTGCACAGTGCCCGGAGCCCAGCCCCGGGCTCTGCTCTGCGCTAACGCTGAACACCCGGACGAGACAGAAGCGCTCGCTGAAGGCACGGGGACAGCAAGCAGAGCGGCGGCAGTGGATGGCACGCCAGCTCCTGCCATACAGCTCTCCCAGGCTGGCCATTCCCTCGCTGTATCAGCAAGGAAATCTTTGTGCAGAGCGTTGAGGGACTGTAGGAAACTTTGGAGATGTTCAAAGTATGTTGTTTCCTACAACGAAGGACACGGTGGCAGAGGATGAAGTTGCTTTTGTATTGTCGTAGGGAGTGGATGCTGAAGGTGGAAGTCACTGTCTGAGGATAAGTGACAGCCTGTTTTGCAGTGCAGAACTAGAGATGACAAGGCTGGGACAGGCAAGAGAAAGCTTAGATAATGAAGATGCTTTTTGTCTGATGGAACATAAAAGGAGGACAAAATAATGCCAGAGAGGACAGCTGATGCGGTCAAAGTGACAGAGTAGTAAAATCATCTTTTCAAAAATATTGCAAATGCATGTGAGCAGGGACAGAATTGCATTTGTCAAACCCCAGGAAATAAAAAACTCCATGTGGTTTTAATAAAGAGAAAAGGTGTTTGGAGCCCAGAGAGAGCTTTTCCAATGTGATCTGATAAGAAAAGTCATATCTGAGTTTGTTATGTAGAGAGCACCTGCAGGATTTACACATAAGCTGAATTTGGGGATGGAGAAAAGGATGGGAGATGCAGGTTATGCCATGTTATGGATTGTAGCAAGTGGCACTGTAATGTTGACAGTGACTGAGGAAAGAGGAAAAAGATTGGAGCAGTCTTGCTCTGTTAAGCTAAAACTAATGAGTAGATATGTCTGAAAATCAGGTTTTAATTCAGACAGGATATGTTGGAGCAGAGAGATACTTGTGTGTCGCTAGGATAAAAATATAAATTGAATTTGTGTTTTTAAATCAAGCCTGGGCAGCTAAAGTTGACAGTTCCTCCCTCGCAGGAAAAGGAGGGGAAGGTGTGTGGGTTTCACTGGTGGAAAAATTGAGCTGGAAAACATGCCACAGTCCAGATAATTTGTGGCAGGTCACCAGGTTTGCAGTGGTTTCATATGGTTCACATGATTTAGAGAATTATGACTTTGGAGCAGCCGTGGATTCCTTTGTGCTGTTACAGTTGCAAAAGGTAGTTAGCTGGTCTGTTGCTGCCTTAGTGAATATAGATGCTGGCTGTAGAAGCAATTCGAAGTCCTGTTTTATCCTTGGGGAGAGGAGGAGGTTCACGTGGCAGTATATTTTTCTCACTGTATCAAGTTTTCCTCTGGCTGTTGAATATAATTTCTGAGCCCAGTGTGTATCTTATTTCCTCTTTGGCTCTGTATATGTAATTTTAATTTGTGTCATAGTCTCAGACTGTTATCCTTTCTTTGTTTTACAGTGTATTAATGAGAAACAGGAGGGCAGAGGAAACCAGAATATTTTTGGTCTAGTGCCTTCAATTTAGTATTCTGCGTGCACTTCATTAGCTGGAGCTGTTAACAAAGTGGGGTCTTTTTTTGTTTGTTTTTAATACAGTGTGAGTTCTGAAAAATGCATGCTATACGCCCACTAGGTAAAATGCATGCTGTTCCTCTGTGGCGCTGGCTTCTGGGCTGAAAAATTCCTATTGCCTCCACTGGAAGCACTCTCTAGGCTGTACGAGCTGGATCCGAGCCCGCAGTGGTGCAGGAGCTGATCCCAGCCGTGGCGCTCAGCAGCGAGTGCATGCAGCTCTCCAGATTTCCAGAGCAGGTGCCAGGATGGATTGCAGCAGGCACAGTGCTCCCAGGGAGCTGAGGGCAGGGGCTGCTCTGCAGGGCACGAACTACAGCATCCCAGCTGTGGCTGCTTGTGGTAACGTGGGGGACAGGAGGGCGAGGCTGAAGGGATGTTCATGGCCTTTGTTATGACATAAGTTTGTATTTTTATTACAGCTGACCTCAGTATGACATTTTCTGCCTTGATGGATGGCCTGAATGCCACTGAGACTGGGCTTTTTGAACTTTGAGAACCCCAGGTGTTAGAAAACCAAATTCTGGTCATTGATGCCTGCTGCACTCTGGCCCTACTTTATCCTTTGCTTTCCTTTTTGTTAGGAGTGATCTAAAGCCTGCCATTAAGCTACCTAAGGCTGGAGTCACCATTGATCCTGAACTATCGTTTGGTTATCATTTTAGTTGCCTCACAAACCCCATACTCCTTGTTCTCTGGGATAGTGGAAAGATAAGCCCAGTGCTGCTGCAGGAGGATGTGGTGCTGTTAATTAATTTCTCTGTTATGTTCCTCCTGGGCCGCTGGAATGTGGGGCTTTTAACTTTTCATGTTAGAGCTCACCTGCAATCCTGCTCCTGGCATTCAAACTGTAACACATTATTGCACTGCTTGGAAGCTGCTCATGTTGCCTTACAACACGTTGGGGTAATTCTAAGATGCCACACTGAACTTCCCGGCCTGGCTTATGCCACAGTGAAAGTATTTTCATGTGTTAGAAAAATGTATTTGCATTAAAGTTGTAGTTCAGATTGTGAGCTGGCTTCTGAAATGAGTCTTCCAGTAATCCCCAGTTTCTTTCATTTGGTTCACAGAAGAGCCTTGGAGAGCAAAGCAAGTACCTTACTCTGTGATACAAGTGGCCTGGGAGATGAGGTGCTGCACGTACCCTGTGCCTTGGCTCAGAGCAGACAGCCCAAGCTGCCTCCCCCCTCATCCCCAAATGCACACAGCAGGATATTGTCCATCAAAACCAGCTGTTTACTTTAGCAACCCCCTTTGCTGTGCTGCATTACCTGTTACCATGTGTGTATTAGGATTCTGCGACACTTGTGTGGTTTGGTGGGATTCACTGCCCAAAGAACTACTCTTGTAGGTTGTTTTTTGGGTTGTTTTTCCCCCTCCCCCAGTGAATGCAGAATTCATAGCATATTATCTTAGCCATATGGTGTTATTTAGTGACAAATTACCTTTATTAGTTTTGTGTTGTGTTACTGGCAGTAGTTTGTCCCATCTCACACAGTCAGCTGCACATAATTTGGAAGAAGTTTATTAATAGTTTTCTAGTTTATGCTTAGACTCTGTGCTAGATTTCAGGCAGAAGAGGTATCATCTTTGAAAGCATTAGAAGGTGAAAGCAGATAATGAGCAAAGCCTGCCTGCCATGGTAAGTCCTGCTGGGTACAGTTCTGGTCCATGTGGCTGCAGTACCGGAGCATCTGACACCTCTAGGGAGAAACGGGAATAACCAATTTTAGGACATGGACAACAAGGAACAGTGTGAATGTATGACTTGCTCAGGCAAGAGGCAGTCTGTATCAACACAGGGAATAAAGTCTGAGCCTAAGATCAGCTCAGACTAAATGCCTGAATCACTAGATTGTCATTTCGTCTTTAATGGTTTCTCAGTGGGAATGAATGAGAAAAAAAAGGGATTGAAAACAAACAGAAATCAATGTTTGTGCCCTTATGTCATTGTGTTTCAAGTATCTGCTATTGTCTGTGTTATCTTTCTTTGCCTCTGCCTTAGCAATTTGCATAGTACTTTATTATGTAATTTTAAGAGCCTTTACCCTGCATTAGGCTGAATTAAAATCCCATGGCACTCAAACTGTCTGCTTGCTGTACCTTCTTATGAGACACTTATCTCAAGGGAGGGAGTTCTGTGTTGCCCTAAACATTTCTTGAAGCACATTCACTGCTGTTTCTTAAATCTGAGTGGCAACAAACAGCATTATCTCAATGTATGACAAAACAAGAGCAGCAGGATTTTGGGAAGGAGCCATCCATACTGGAGTTACCAGAACTTCATTGTGTCTGGATACAATAGGTGTAAAACTGACCACCTCCACATTTCTTGCCACTCACTTTGATGTTTTACCAGTCATGGACTGAGAGATCTCATGTAACCAGTCAGTGCATTTGCTTTTGTTGTGCATAACGTTCAGATTAATAATGATAAAAAGGGTTCCTTACACAATTTGCAGAGAAATAATTGTTTTTACCTTCAGCTTCTAGTGTCAAGGAGCCGCCTATTTGGCATTAATATTTGCATACTGATCAGTTAAAATGCTAAAATTAACAGAAATTGCTATGCTCCCAGTTATCTGCTCCCTATGAAAAAGACAAATACAGTCTTACAATGTACTAATGGAATCACTAGGAATGAAACATTGCTATGAAGGAAAAGTCCACTCATCAGCATTTTCCTGACCAGCTCCTTTTTGCAGATAGGCTAATGCTTTCAGAGTTCTTATTAAGCTTATTTACGTACTTCCATTTTCTCTGCATGAATTAGAAAAACAGATAAGAAAAAAATCCTAATTTAAAGTATAATTTATGATAAATTTTTGGCACTGCAAAGGTTGATCATGGGCAAAATTTAAATACTGGAACTTCATTTCATACTTGTGATGTCTGCTGTGACAATGGAGTTTAACTGCAGGACTTCTTTTCCTTCTGAAAATACTAATTGGATTTTCAACAGGATGTTCATGAGTAAAAGATGGTGCTACACAGTGAGACTTTTTTTCTTTAAGTAGTTCTGCTTAATGAAATGTATAAAAATCTTATATTGTTCTGTCAAAACAGAAGTAATGTACTTACTCTGTCTCCTGCTGTGATCAACCAATCTGGTAATTTAAATCTAAATGTGCCATAATCTTGAACACCAGGAGGATTAGAAAAAATGATAAAGAAAACACCCACATTTCCATTTAATAGATGGCCTTTTGAGCTCATTTCCAATTTAGTGCTGTCCTTCCTTGCCGAAAACAAAAACAAATTTCCTGAAAATAATATCAAAACAGCAAAAGTGCATCAATTAAACCGCAAGATTCAACAGGGCATCTTTTAATGGGCCATTAAGCCTGGGGTGTATTGTGAAATACCAAGGTAAAGGGCAGATTACTTAAAGTGCCCACAGAATATATTAATGATTCATTAAAACATGCCATGTAAACAAATGGTCATATCATAACTAAGTGGCCTGATTATGCAATCATTTTTAGTGGTATATTAAAGGAGGAGATCTACAAACAGCGAGTTAGAATTGGATTAAGCCTGTTAAAACAAAGACTAAAGTTATTTTTAAAGCCTGAAATACATAATGTCTACAATTTTCCCAGTAACATCCCACCATAATTGAGGGAAGCAAATGTGTTAAGCAAATAATTTTCCAAAGCAGTAATTTGATTAAGTGCCTGGCAATGTTGCTATAGTTAAAATTAGATTTCTTATTGGCAATCCTAAGGCTGGAGTCACCAGTGATCCTGAACTACTATTTGACTACCATTTTAGTTGTTTCACAAAACTTGTGTTTTTTGTGCTCTGGGATACTGGAAATATAAGAAGACCAGTGCTGTTGCCAGACTGGCAGTTCATCTCTGTTATACAATGCCAAAAAAAGCATTAAGTGAACCCTCCATAAAAGGAGGAGGTGTCTGGAAAAATAAAGTTCCAAAGAAGGTATTTCTTCCTTTTCAGTTCACATCAAGTGCAAGAGCAGCAGTCTACGAGGAGCAAGTAATCCCTGCTTGTAGAGGCATCTAGCTTTGTTTCTCAAGGAATGGGTTTCATTTATCTTTTACAGGCATTATTCAAATGGAATAAAAACTGGCTCTGAGACAGGGAGATTGGAAGGAAAATTTCTGTCCCCCGTTGGTGAGTTAGCTCAGGTGCAAGTGTCTAAGACTAAACCTAAGCTCTACTATGTGTAATTGAGTGAATGGTAGTTCTTATGAAGGGACTTGTGATAAACTCTTCTATTTTATTTGGCTACATCGATTCACAGCAAATGGATTGCAATGAAATTTAACATTGCAGCAATTTCCTGCATAACACCATCCCTCACACGTTTGGAATCAACAGCATATAATGGTTGTGATGCCCATGTCTCCCAAGAAATCATTTTCACTCTGTAGTTGCCATCATTTATATGAACCAAGACAGTAAAAAAGGGAAGATGGAAAAACCACATTGAAAACAACGTGGGCTGCATGTTGGTTTTTCAGGTTCCTTCCAACACAAACCATTCTATGGCTCTATTATGGGTTTAGATAAAGCTATTTAATGTGTGGTGCTTTCTGAGTTTGATTGAGCTCCTCTAGAGAACATAGATTTGTAAAACTGTTGTTTGTAAAAACAAACTGTAATTGAGGATGCTGGTGCCTGGACATTGGAAGAACATTGCTAGTAAATGTTGGTGATAGTGAGATGGCTTTTTGCCTGCTCAGCCCTGAAATGTACGAACCCAATGAAAAGGAGCTGTGTGTATTCAGTTCTAGTTTCCTTTTGCAGAACTAGAAACTGACCAATACATTTTTATTAAAGCATAACTCCTTTCTCAGTTGGTATTTCCTTTAGTACAGATGGTTTTCCTCCATATTTTTTTTTTTCTGTTGGGGATGAGAAGTTAATTCTGTTTTTTCCAGACAGTTTTTTCATTTTCTTCTGATCCTTTCATTTCCCCTGAAAACCTGCATTTACAGCCTTTCTCCTAAGTACTTTGCACCTCCGGAATTCTCTACTAGTCCTTTTTTTTTGTCCTGCATTTCTGCAGCTCCTTTCCTTTTAGAGAACTGTGTTTGTTATGCTTTTGCCTTCCCCTTCCCTCTGAATTCAGTAGCAAAACTGCCAGTAATTCCTCTTAGAGCCATGCTGACCCTGCCCTGCTCCCTGGGACACAGTTCTCTCTCCACTTTTAAGGGCTGTGAGCTACTTGCAGGATTTCCTGCTCTGAGCAGCCTCTTCTTTGACCTTGTGCAATGTGTTAAAGGTTGTGTATAGTATATAAAATAAAATCTCACCTGCAAAGTAAGCCAAGTCATTATTGTCTAACCCTGGTGCTCTGCAGGGTCAGCAAGAGGCAGCTGTTACTGTCAGAGTGTGAGGATGATACTGGAGTGCTCTGTTACCTCTAGAAACCAGTGGAAAATGAAACCCTTCAGGCAGCAGCAGTGTTTCCCTTTTAGCACAGAGCAATATTTGTATACTGGAGAAAAGTGCAGCACCATAATTACAGTGTTATCCAGCTTTTACAAACAACTTGTTTTGACGTGATCACCAAATGCTGGGAGGCTGCTGAATTGCTGCGTGGGGTTTCTGGGATGGAAAAGTGCTCTGCTGGCTCAGGCTCGAGTGTTCTTCAATGACATTAACTCCCATAATGTTCTTTGCAAGTTTAAGTGATAGAAGTTTTATAACCGCCTTGCTTATTGGACTTACTGGTCTTTTAGAAAGCCATTTCCTCACTTCATCAGAAAATACTTGTGGTGGTGAAACATAAAGTTTTCTTCAGGAGAAACAGGGAAGAGCAAAGGTCAGAGAGTAGCTCTAGGATCAATCCAGTTTTGTGTTTTTGATAAGGTGGTGATAACTTTCAGATCCAAGTGTCTGCAAAGTTTTCTTATGGGCCTGAACTAGAAATGTCACCCAGCCTCTGTCTCTAATTCAGCATCTGCCTGCATTTCTCTCTTCTGAAATGGGTAAAATCCTGCTTCAACCAGGTAATGGGCCAAAATAGACCAGCTGTGCCTTTTCCTTAACTTTTTTGAGAAGAATTAACTCATTCCTATTCTTGTTCATCATTGTCTTTCCTCAGGGCATGCAGCCCTCCTCTTCTCTGAGTCCAGGGCTGGATATAGCCCACTGCTACCTGTGCTGCAGCCCCTGCACTTCACCAGACATGTGAAACGATACATCTGAGCCTCTCAGGGATATGGCAACTGCAGCAGGCCCTGATAAATCCCATTTTATACCTCCCACCACCACAAATTAATCCAACCCAGTTTCTGGTTCTAGCATTCATAAACATTCCTGTTCAAAAATGGTTTTTAGACAAACCTTTCAGCTCAAACTGAATTCAATGTTTTGGGTTTTTTTAAGATTGATGATGGTAGGTATATAGGAGACATGGGCAGGTACCATTTTGTCATCTCAAATATGAAACTTTTTTACCTCCATTGTTAGAGGTCTTGGGAAACTATGGAAGTTTTAATAGTTTGACTTTTTTTTTCTGCTCCTCTAGTTTCCTAAGCCAGAGAGGCTTTTTGAATCTCAGGCAGATGCTGGTATTAAAAGTACTTCTTAATTGCATATTTTTGAGAGGTTATAATGGCCCAGTGATTTCCTAGATGTGCAGGCCAGAAGACATTACTGTGATCATCTACTCTGACCTCCTTCAGAGATGTAGGAATCACAGGGTGAAATCCCATTAAATGGATTAAATAGTAAGTGTAAAATTAAAAAGATAATAAAATTTAATATTTCTTCTTGGTTCTGCTCCAGGACTTAAGGTAGTGAGGTAGTGCAGTGGAAATGTACCTGATTTCCATGTTTCTGTGCTGCAGAAAAGAAACTTTTTCTCTCACTTTAGCAAGTGTTGCCTTTTTTCCTCCCCTGAGAGTCTTCTACTTTAATAAGGAAATGTTGCATGTTAGGCTATCCCTGCCATGTCTATAACAACTCTGGTATGTTATGCCTGTAGCCTGAGGCCTCGTGTATATGTGACACATCATTTAGCAGAGATGATGGAGAGGGTGTGTTTGACATGCTCAGGATCCAGGGGCAATCTGGTACCTACCTATTATCTGCCAGTCTGTGTAGATCTGAACACACCCCAGAATCCCTCGCTGGAAACTTGGGCATCCTGTGTGTTACCAAAAATGAGAGCAGACCTGGAGACACCTTGTCACGTGCCACAGAACAGATTTTTCAGCTCTCTGACTCTTTTCAGATTCTGCTTACTCTGGAAAGGATCAGGTATGGTTGCTTTCCCCATTACCTTTGTTTTTCAGCAGTGCAGTGGGTTATGCATGGCACCTGCTGGGCAGCTGTTAAAGTGGTTGTTTTAAAGAAAATAGCACCAATCCTGTATTGCAACTGTCACACTAACGAGGTAAAAGTAACTCCCAGACTGACATAATGTGGGTTCTAGTAAAGTCAATACCAAGGCAACTTAAAATGTAGTATTTGCTTTTCCTGCCATTGATTATGCATTTCCTCCTGACCTAACATGGGTGATTTATAGTGAATAGTGTGTGGGTGTCCATGATGATCCACTGTAATTCAGCAAGGAGCTTCTTCAGGAAAGACCTGAAATACTGAAGTTTGGGTGTTCCTCTGAAATGAACTTGGAGAAATATGACTCGGTGTTGTTCTGTGAATTCAAACAAAGTCTAGAAACACTTTTCCAGCTATTCCCAGTAGCATAGTCATAGTCACTGGAGGCCACAATCAGAAATGTAAATATTCCATGTTTCTGTGCCCATTCTGGTGCGCACCCCATGTGAAATGTCCCCCAGCACTGCCAGGCACAGATAACCCTGCCTGCTGCTGGCTGGTGGAGAAGGTGAGAGTTCTTGTCAAATCCTTCTTGTCAGCCAGAAAGATTGTTAGTCTTGTTCTGATTCTCTGTAGGGGAGAAAAAGTCTTTAGAGCACCGCAAGTTTCCCTGGTATGTCATTCATTACTCAAATGAAGGTCAGTTTGTGCTTAAAGGAGTGGTGAAATTAAAGCAAAATATATATAAATTTGTTTAATTCCTGTACCTATTCTAAAGTAGACCAGAAATATCTTGCTGAGAAATGAACTTTGGGTATTTCTAATCTGGAAAGCTTGATGTCTGTAATGTAGCGAGGGGAACAAAAAAGGAACAGAGACTGTGGACAAATGGTTGGTCAGCACAGTGTCTTGGTAGGTGAGTAAAGGAGAGTTTGGTTTTGCCCTGGCTGGTGGAATTGGTGACCAGGTCTAGCAAATATTTGTGCTGCACTGGTTTATTTCCAGTGGTCACATCTCAAGTTTTTGTGGACTTCATGAGTTGCTTGTAGTTGTCTGATGTAATAGATTTCCTTCAACAACACAAATACTGTGGAAATATCTACCCAGAGATGCAAAATGTGATGGAACTGCAAGAGGTGCTCACTTGAATAAATGTTTTGGATCATGCAAAAGGGGTTATGAATTAATAGGCTGGAAGAGTAAACAAGATTAGAGCTAAGTGCTTTCAGGGACTGTAAAAAAAGTCAAAGGCTAATTGCAAAGGAGTGGGTGAGGCAAGCCTGTAAGTTAGAAAGGGTGAGAATGGAAAGTGGGGAGGTCAGGAGTAAGATGGCCGGGTAAAACAAGAAGTTAAGGAAATGAGAGGAGGGGAAAAATGATTGTGGGTGTTGCTTTAGGTAGAAATATCACAAAAATATAGAGTAGTGTTTAAATTGTGGGTACAGTCAAAAGCATCTCAGAAAGAATATAAAAGTATATAAAATGGTGTATAGAATAAAAGAGTTAAAAGATTAGATGGAGTAGGCAAGAAAGATGAAAGGTGAGAAATTGAAAACACCATCTGAAGTAGAAAATTTATATCTATTGTAATACTTAAGGCGAACAGGGGAGAAATTCAAAGTGGAAGATACTTGTGAATGAGTGAAAAAGCAAGAGAAAGTAGTGAAAACAAATTCTGTATTCTCCTCTAGAAACTAAAGGAAAGAAAATGATCATATGTTTTACAGGGGTTTAAGAGTCCAGCAAGCAGGAAGGATAGTAAATCTCCTTTCATAGTCCTTGAACAGTTTGAAAAGGTTTGTGAAAGTCATTGTTTCTAAGATGCAAACTGAAAGACAAAAGATGTTCCTTATAACCAACCAGAACATAATTTCTTATGCATCTGTTTTCCAACCTTGAGCATAAATCACTACTACTGTCATTTTTGTAGCCTCCATCGTACTAGAAAATTGTAAGTCTCAAGACAGCAGCTGCAAAACATTAGGGACTCTACATTTAAACACACGTTACATTGCACACCACATTTTGTCTTGTAGCTAACTACCTTTCTGATAATAATTAATTCAGCAGCACTTAGTCTTCTGGAGAAAGGAGATGAAAGCAAAGGAACAGGAAGACTCAAGATACTGAAGCTGTTGGCTTCAGTGTAGACACTTATATGGAAAGGTTTGATTTTGGAATGCCCTGTAAGATTTATAGCATTCAGAATTTGTGATTTCTAAACCAAAGTTGCTCTTCCAAATGAAAGGCCATGGTCACATAGAGTTTCTCAATATATTTGAGAAATCCCAGATTTGAAGAAGATAAAAATTCAAGTCAAGCATTTGTATGCAATTAGAAGAACTTCAGCCACAATGTCTTCTGAAGAAATCCACTCACTTAGTGGCTTGTTACTAAGATGAATGAGGATTAGCAAATGAATGAAATATGTCCTGAAAATTAGAGTAGGAAAAATTAGGTCTTATGAACCTGCTGTAGCTGAAACAGAGATATGTCCAAGGCTCTTGGGAAACTTGCTTCTCTCTCCTGATGCCTTTGGGCCACATTTTCAAGTCTTACATGTGAGCTTGTCCTTATCAGAGAAGTAGTGTTATTTTCTGGATTGTTTCTTCTGAGGTAGCATGGAATAGCTCTTCTGAACTAACTCAGAAAAACATGGTTCAGTAGTAGTAGAATTGTAATTCTCATCTCCAAATATCCAGTAATCTTTCCTCTTATTCACCCTGCCTTTTGTTTTTCACACTTGTCTTCCGCCATTCTCCCCTGCGCCCTGGAGCATTCAGCCTGAATCGGAACAAATGTGAAGAGTGACGTTTGGACTGTAAATACAGTTTTCTCTGCTGACTTTGGGCCATTGGTAGTAAATGAATTATCTGGAGCAGCTACAAGTTTTATAGGGAACATTATGCAAGCACACAGGAACTGTTGTTGACTGTGTGAGTATCAAAGCCTATTGATTAGCTGCTACATGGGCCGTAATAAAACTATCATTATTAATTATGATAGAACAGTATATGTGTGTACAGGTAGCAAGTCACCTCTTTTATTTTTTTTCTCAATTTATTGCTGAGGCATAGTAGATTGTAAGTCACCTTTGCATTCTGAGAGAGAAAAAAAGAACCTAACGTTCCTACATTATTTCAGACTAAAGGGGGTGATGCCTTATTGTCTTCCCAGTTTCTACTGCAAGAAATTGGTATTTGTGAGCTGTTCCACACAGAAATAACTGGTTTTATAGCCTCTGTAATATAGGAGAGCACTAATCTGTTTTTCAATATTAGGTCAAGTTGCACTCATCTAATCTTGTGTGTTCCTTTCTTGCAATTTCTATGTTAGAAATTGTAAAAGGAAGCACTCTTATAAAAGATACATTTATTGAGTGAAGATTAGTTGTTTGTTGCTATTGACAGCACTAGGGATATGAAACATGTTCTTTAGAGCCATTGGTTAGAGCTACCCTTTTCTTTATGGCTACAGGTATAAAATGCAAAATATATACCAAAATGCTGTATTTTACACAATATGAAAAAGGTAATGTGTCTTTAATCTTGACCTTGTAGCAGTTCTTCTCTCTGTGGTGAACTATTTATGGTTTCTGTTATAATAAACCTTTGAGCTTCAGCTGATTTTTTCTCTGTATTGCTTAATTTAGCTGAACACCATATTGCGAATAAAATAACTATCAGTAAAAATTAAAATACTGGAGGTGAAAGGATTATTTCAAAGTGGATAAACTCTAGTACTCCTGTATAAGGTATGTATAAGCCTTTTTTGTTCGTGTAGTATCACATATACAAGAGAGCTTCCAAATTAATTCTCCTGTCCTGTATGTCCCCAAAAAGTGCCAAAGGAACTATTATTTTAGAAGGAGATGAGCTGTCTTTTAGACTTGGAGCTCTAGATTTAAGATCATTTTACTTTAATCTTCTGTTTGTTTTTCTCTTCCCTTCCTCTTTCTCCTCTCAAAAGTGATAATGCTGGAAGTACTCATTATTTTGAATGAACAAACTTTATTAAGATGTGTGAGAGTACCAAGGAATGAAGAAGTTGCAAAGGCTTTCTCCTTAATAAGGATATGGTGCAAAAGCATTGATATTGATAGATATTCTTTAAGATTATTAATTTTCTTTTGCATTTGAGAAAGGCCCTTAGCAGGAATAAACCTGAAAAATGGATTTGCAATGAGGGTATAGTTATTTTGGCTTGAACCCAAGAAATCTTCTATCTGTTGCATTGCTGGGATCTGCAGATCTTGCTGCACTCCTTCCCACCCTTCACAAGTGCTTTGTTACATTTTTGATTTAGATAATTTCATATACTTTGGTTTGGAAAGATGCACATTTCTATTCTTCAATTTAATTTTTATTAAATTCATTGATAATTAGAAACATCAAATGATTAGAGAATGGAGGTTGGCCGAGTGGTAGGTGCTTGAAGTTTGTTTTTTTCCTTCACTCTATTTCAGTCAAAGCAAAAATTTTACAAATAAATGCTTGACTGTATAATCTGATTCTTCCTTTTCACTTTTGACTGAGCAGTACTGCCT
This sequence comes from Picathartes gymnocephalus, assembly GCA_013390045.1. Taxonomy (NCBI): domain Eukaryota; kingdom Metazoa; phylum Chordata; class Aves; order Passeriformes; family Picathartidae; genus Picathartes; species Picathartes gymnocephalus. Next base: position 484,491 of record WEKY01007689.1, read on the forward strand.
CTATGTATTTATTGCAAGCTTCTTGTTTCAACTGTGCATTAAGTGGCTTTTAAAAGCGAGCTCAGATGATAAGCTTAGGTAACCAAAGCCTTGCAAACTCAGGTCTCCGGCAGGAATGTAGCAGAGAGCAGTGTCTGGGCTTTGGGTCACTCCTGCTGAGCCCTGGTCACTTTGGGCAGGTTATTTTCAATGCAGTGAGCATTGAAGGCTGAGCCTTCCGTCCTCTGGACATTCTCCTTCATCCTGTTTCTGATTTAGGTGTGGCTTTCTTTATATTGCACACCCAGATGAGAGTGATGGAGTCCTAGAGCTCATCAAATAAGGGAAAGGAAGGTGAATACCTGCTGTAATAGTCTATTTTGTTTTGGGGAGGAAACTGTTTATCTTATTATTCTTTCATATATTAGTCCTGGTATAGAAAATCCCAATACTGATACAGTTCCCTGCGCACCTGACAAAGTACTGGAGACTGTGCTGCTTGCAAGGCTGAGGGTGTCTCTGACAATTAGAATTTATTTTTAAGGGAGAAGAAAGCCTTTTCCCCCTCATCTTAGGTAGATTACAAGCCCCCAGTTCAATATCTGTTCTACATTCCTTTCATCAGATCCTACATTAGTAATTTTTCCTTAATGTAAACAATCTTAATCTTTTCCATCTGCATTTATGAGAAGCTCTGTTCTGCTTCTCTCTCCAGAGTCTTCTTTGCATAAGAACCATGAGGGACAAACTGCAGGGTGTGGAGGAAAGATGTTCTGAGGAGTAAATGATGCTTCGTTAGGGACAGAGGTTTTCTGTGCAAAAGTGCACAGGGCAGAGTTATGCCTTTGCAGAGGATACTTCTGATAGGATTACTTATATGGGCAAAGGATTTTCAAAATTATTCCCTAATAGCAACGTTTTCAACAGAGAAAATGGATTTGTCTGTGTATTTGAGATATGTATATAATACCATTAGTGTATACGCAGATGTATTCACTACAGTTATACATTAAAAATCTGGCTCTTCATTGCAAGGTCAAGAATTGGAGAACTGAGAAAGTCTAAATTTGTAAATCTTTGTGCAACCTTAATTCTGTGCATGCTGGATTTCTTCCAGCACTTATCTTCCAACCCTGAGCTCTTATCTTGCTCAAAGCCCAAAGTGCTTGGAAGAGGAGGTCGGATCATGGAATTTGAAAAACATGTCATAATCCTGAAAGGGCAGAATAAAGACTGTGTGGCAGAATAAATCTGCCATTTCTTAAGCTGAAGTGTGCGATTTGCAATCTAAACCTTTTAATGCTGTTTATTGGATGTCATTTCCTATTTATTTTGTTAAAGGCAAAGAGAAAAACAAGTCTGTTTTGAGTAATTGCAGAAGCTGTTATATGGCAATCATCAGGGTCTGAGAGCCTTCCCTCTGGCTCTGCCACATCACCTCCGGCAGCAGGAGCGGGCTGCAGCTGCCAGGCTCCTAAACTGGGGAAGAGAAGCAGTTTGTGCAGGTTGAGGTCTCTCGTTTTTTGTAAGAAGGGATGTTTGCTCGCTGTGGGGTGTCTAGGTGTTGGCACTTGGCTGCTGTCACCGAGGCTGGGGAGGATGTTCAGCTGGCACCTGCCTTGTCCCAAGAAAAGCAAATGCTAAATGGTGACCTCTGGAATTCTGACATCTTTTGAAGAAGAGAACAAACTGGCTGTCCTAACTTTTTTCACCACTGCATTTTCTTTTTATTCACATATGTTGAGAAAATACGAGATAACTTGTAGAGGGGATATCGATTTTATTTTAGATGTTGTGGAGTTTTTCTTCCTCTTATAAAAAGGGTACATTGTGTCTGTTTCTTACATATAGTACCATTTCTTTGATGAAACTGAGAAAATAATTTCCCAGAATTCAAGGTATTTATATTGTCCACAAAAAAAATACCACTTTTTGAATAACATATTACTCAGGTTCCTATCATGTCACTGATAATTGTTATTAATGGAATATGTATTATTCTTCCTAGTAGTCTGCCAAGCCAAAGAATAAAAGAGTAAGGAAGTAGAATTAATAATTCTGTTGCAATGCATCATATAGATAAGGCAGTAATTGCAAGGTCAGATGGGCATACATAGATAGATGGTTAACTGGTTGTGCTGTAATGGAAGCAGAGGCCTTTTACATGTGTTTATGAATAATGTTTCTCATAAAGACACTAGATTGATTGTCTACAAAACAATCTTCTTAGGCAGAAATGATCAACACTCATGGTAATGAAATATTAAAGATAAAATTGTGAATGCATATTAGAAGTAAGTTTCAAGCCCTTATAACTTGCTGCTCAGGCATTCCTTATTCTAGAAATGAGATACATGAAAAATTCTGATAAAAGAATATTCCATCTCTCTTTCTGTTAACATATTTACCAATCTCTTTATAAGTGATGTGCCTTCTCTTAGGCCTAAATGAAAGAAAATAAAGCTTCAAATCACTGACAAAAGGTGAAGTTGAAAAATAGATAGCATGAGTTTTTCTAAGAGAATCAGTATATAGTTATATTTTTGTGTTATAACAGATACAGAAATTAGATTTGTTGGTTTCCTAGCAACTAGGAGTCTCAGAATTTTAAAGCTGCAGATCAAACTTCTATCACCTGCTTAGAAGTACAGATGGATGTATATTAAGAAAAACAGTCTCTGAAATAATTTCAACATCAGCCACTGAAGTATTTTGTAGTAATCTAAAAATAAGATCTGGCTTTCTAGATTAATATCAACCCTAATCACAGGTTGGCAATCACTAACATCTTTCTCATGATACTTAAGATATTTATCAAATTCTATTAAATATGTGCTTTGAGCCTTTTCAGGGGAAAAATAAGACCAGCTGTTGGGAGAAAGGAAGATGGAACTCCAGAAAAAACAATTATTTTTTATAATACATCTAGTTGTGTATTTTAAACTCATTTGTTTTTAGTCCTTTCTCATGATAGCACTTTTTCATGCTTTGAAATTCAGATTCTAGTTTGGCTTTTTTGCTAAAATCCTTTGCAGCATTGGCACATAGAAATTCTGTTCTATGCAGAATATTCTTCAGGATGAGAAGATGGCCTCTGGCCACTTCTCCTGTCAGGGACAAGTCTGAAAACCTGGGCATTTTTGTTCAGGTACCCTCACAGGCACTGGGGCACAGTGCAGGTCCTTCCAGCTGTTCCTTGCACTGCCCCTGGGTCCTGGGCACGGAGCAGTGAGGTTTCCTGGCTGCAGGAAGTGCTTTGCACAGCATTCCCTCATTCACACCAGAGCACACAGCAGTTTACAGGAAACTCTCGATTCCGAGACTGTAAATATAAACTTAGTGGTGGATAACATATCCATGAGTTGAATTCTGGGTTGAATGAGGTGGATGCTTCTGCTTGATGCCTTATTCTAGTAGTCTGAAATACAAACTTCATTATTCTCAAATGGGAAGTAGGAAACAATAGACAGGCTGTAAAAAATTTCAGGAAATGATGATGAAATGAAAATAGGATAGGATCTGAGTGGTTTGGGTTGGAAGGGACCTTAAAGATCAGCTTGTTACAAGCTCCTGCCGTGGGCAGGGACACCTTCCACAGGACCAGGCTGCTCCAAGCCCCGTCCAGCCTGGCCTTGGACACTTCCAGGGATGAGGCAGCCACAGCTTCTCTGGGCACCCTGTGCCAGGGCCTCCCCACCCTCACAGGGAAGATGACAAATGACTTGAAGTCGTGACATTTACAAATGAAGGACAAACTAAATTCAGTGAATGTTGTTTTGGAGGTAAATAAGTAGTTTTGAAATGCGTTTGTGTGGTGAAAAAATAATTTCTTAAGATACGTTCTTTTACTTACAGTTTCCCTGGACCCTTGACTGGTGTTTAGCAGGAATCAAAGGGCCTGGACATTGTGTGTGAACAATAATCATATCTAGAAGTAAATAAATAGTGCTACCATTGTTTTAGGATTAGTGTTGAGGCATATTAGTAGTTGGTTTAAGCTTGCAATGTACTATGGTCTGAGGCAAATTGTTCCATAATTATTGCAGATTTATTGTCTTATTTCTGGAACCAGATGTAATATGTGGAACATGGGACATAAAATCTGATCTGTCTGAAATAGCTTTCTGTTCTTGGTGCTGCAGCTCACACTCCTTTTTATGGGTGTTGCTTTTATATTGTGTCTTTTCATCTGAATTTGAAATTTTTTTTCCAGCTTGATCAAAGCCACTTTCCCTACCTTGAGAATACATCTATTTTTTTCCTGTTGTCACAGTTGCATATGACTCTTGGGCTGTGAGGAAGGAGTTAGGAGCCTGAGACAAGGCAGGCAAGGCTCCTTGCCTTCTAAGTTAAAATTACAGTTTAATGCATTTGGAACGTCATAATACCTTTCCTACTATGTAAAGTGTTTTCTGGTGTCCCACAAGGTTTCATAAACGTGGCAACTTGATTTATTTTTGCAGATTATCTGTGTGATTTGAATCTAAGCAATCTCCAAATGTGGTAGGATCCAAGAAAGCACAAAAATCCATTGTCCACAGCTCTGTGGTTGGCATTACTGGTGTTCCATCTACACCAGGAGTGGAGTCCTGGAAGCACGGGAAATTCTGCAGTATTTCAGCATCCTGTGCTTAAAAGCACGCTCTGCTACACCCTCTGTCCCTTGGGCTGTCCTGGCCCTTCCCCGTGCCACAGCAAAGGCACTCGGGGCTGTGCCATCAGCCTTGGCCCTCGGTGCAGCCTCCCTTCTCTCTGCAGCTCTCTCCAGCCAGGGAGCAGGCAGGGCCAGGCTCACCTGCTGCACTCAGCTCCCTTGGGCTTGGATCACACTCCAGTAAGCTGGTAGCTCCTCTCACTTGTCACCACAACATTGATCCACTTTAGGCTCAGCTCCTGTGTTCAGTAGTTTCCTCCTGTTCATTTTTTTTTTTTTTTTTAAATTTTGGATAATGAGTATCATTGAAAGCTGTTGCAGAAAACAACAGAAGAATGGCAAAGTCCACCTCTTAAATTTCTGTTCTACTTGCAGAATGAACACAGTGTTAAATAAAGGTTGTTTTCATTAAGAAAGCATGAACACTTTGTAGCAAGAGTATAGCTTGTATTTATTAATTCATTTCTGCCATGCATAAATACAGCTGAGATTTTTCTTGACTTCTAGTCTGTGTAGTTATCTGAGAAACTATAATTTTGCCCAGACAGTAAGGTTTTTCCATGCAGAAACTGTTGCTGTGTTGCCCTTGAAACTTTTAACAAACTGGGTGTCAGGAAGTTGGCCTAAGGATGCAACACTCCCTACACAGTAATGTGAACTATTAAGCAAATGGCACAGAGTAATGTTCTTTCACTGAGCAAAAATGCTCTCATTTAGGTAAAATTTCAGTCTGCTGTTGGCTGTTACAAGCCAGAATGGCAAAGAGAAATAAAATGTAAAAGCAATATGAGTTTGAATCAAATTATGATGAGTCAGATGGTGCCATTACAGAGATATCCCCATAGGCAGGCATTAGGAAAATTTGCCATAGTGGTATGCTGAAATATAATTCTCTGGTGGGAAGGCCACTGAGACTCTAAAATCAACATTTAACACTTTCACAAACCTCAGACAAAAGCTGGACCCTTGAGCAGGGAGGAACCCCACTGTTAGCAGTGCATGTGCTCCACTGGGTTGGAGCGATTTACCAAACTGGCCAATTTTCTGCAGTGAATGATTTGCTTTGGAACTGATGGTGTTGTGCCTGGACATGACACGTGCAGTGTGACTCTGTGAGTGACCACAGTGACAGAACAGGGTCCTTCCCAAAGGGAAGTGAACCATTTCTGTTGCTGAGCTCCTGCTGATGCCAATAACCCCACCCAAAGCAGTCAGATTTCTTTTGTGAGCATCTTGAGAAGTGAGGAGTTTGCAGTCTGAACCATAAAGATAAGTACTGCTTTGTACTGCAGGAAAATGTAGAGTTAAATGAGTGTGACTAATTAAAATGTTTTGAAGTAGGATATGTTTTCTTTGGGCTTTTAGCTTGAGTTTGATGTTGGGTTTAAGTGAAAGAATTTAGGCACACAAGCATTCTACGTCTGTGTGTTCTACTTGGAGAAGGAATGTTTGGTTTAATTAGATGAATTTTTAGAATGCATGAAATTCTACAGATTTATACAAGAGAAAATATACACTGTGCTGTCCTAGAGGCATTTGCATGTCACTTTGCAGGCAGGACAAGGACTTGAGGAAGCAATGAATTCTGAAGCACTGGTCATCAGGCAAATATTTGAGAGGTTTGACTTTTGAGCTGCAGAGCTGCTCCGTGAGCCATCAGCTGCCTTTGTGCTTCTGTTTCTGCATTTGCCATCTGCCTTCTCCAAATACAGCCTAACCTCCCTGGGGCAAATTCCATTTTTTGCTTCTGTTTGCAGTGTCTTGCACAATGAGAAACCATTCCTGGCTACATTAGTAATGTGAACAATACTTGAAAAGAGGCATAAGTTTGTGAGTGACTGTCCAGAATTTATTTATGCTTCACACTATTTCTTGCCTTCAGGGTAGGGTGGTTCACAGGCTGACTGTGAGTGGCATACCTGGATGCTGTCACCTTGGGAGGATTTTGTTTCTCTGCCTTTGTTTGTTTCCATATTGTTTTTGTTTTTGTATTTTTT
>WEKY01007689.1:500911-595091 GCA_013390045.1 Picathartes gymnocephalus
TTTTTTTCTGGTATATGCTGAAAATGAAAAAATCCTCTGCTGTTGGAATTAAATGAATCAGGAAAAAACCCCAAAGAATACCTATGAAATCTGTACAGGGAAAAAGATTCATAATTCTTCGATATTCAGCTTGATATTCTGTGAGCTGCTGACCTTTCTTGCATTATTAAAGATGCCTTGACTAATATTGCATAGTATCTCTGGCAGATTTTGATGCTAATGTGCTCTGGAGAGTCCTCCATAGGCAAAAATTGCTAGAAGGACTAGGACAGGAGAGCTTCAAAAGGCTGAATTTGAAATATGTCACTAGAACTATGTATTCTGTGTACTCAGGTGAATGGTTTAATTGAGAAGTAAGAAAAAGAAATCTTGTAAAAAGACTGTCAGAGTGTACAGAGGGCTATGGAAATAACACTGAGGAAGAAAATGATACTTTGCTAATTACTTCTACTACAGTGGTGTTAGCCACACATCCAATAACCTTAAAAAAAATCAGAACTGGATAAAATGAAAAAATTCAATTCTTATTCTTGTGCTTGAGGATATGGTATTGCATCCTAGAATATAAAATTACATGGTTACACAGAAAAAAGATAATGGTATTCAAGTCTGAACTGAAAATGAGATTTTGAGGTTTGTATTTAATTGTATTCAAATTTCTAAAGATGTTTTCTTGATATTTTTGAGTGAAATACATTGTTTACAATTTTTTTTTGCTGATAAGTGAAATAGAAGAAGGTGAATTCCTGCAAAAATCTGTGTAACAGATACAATCCAGAACCTACTTTTGGGGAAGAAGATCAAGAGATGTGGTATTAAATGCCATGAAAGCTCTGAGATTTGAACTTGATGTTCTTTGTCCTAAAAAGCCCTTTTACAGAGAGAGTCATCATATGGGCGGCTGCAGAGCTGCTGTCGTGCTATTTCCAGTCTGGCAGAAGAGGCTGATGCCAAAACAGATGTGTTGAAACACAGCAGAATAAACACGGGGAACAGCTCTCTCTGATGTGTAAAAACAGTTGTTTTAAAAGCCTGGCCACAGCTGCAGTCTGGAGAGTCTGGTGCACAGGTAGGGCCTCAAGGATGTGGTAAGGAATAACCTCTTTAAGCGCCGGGAAAGCAGCTGGAGAGGCTGCGCAGAGCTCGGGCGGAACCTGCAAAGGCAGCCAGACCCTGCGGAAGGGCTGTGCAGCACAGGGATCCGAGCTCTGCTCCGAGGCCTGGCAGTAGAAGGCTCTGCAGGTGAGCGGCTTAGCAGGGCCTTAGTTGGGCAGCAGGGGAACAGCCCTGGCAGGTGCAGGGGGAACAGCTCCGGGAGGCTGGTGCTGGAGCAACCTGTGGGTGCTACTGCCCAGCTCTGAGACGAGGACTGGTTGAACTTTATGGCTCCCTCATGCGAATGTGGTTGCCAGTTTCTTGCACAGTGTATGTAATTTTACAGATGAAAACGTGACTGTGGGTAGATAAGTGGTCTGCTCATATTCCACCCCAAATCATGCAAATGGGCACCAAATCCCAAAAACACACGTTATCAATTTGAATCTTGCATAATTAATAATAAATTTGCTCAACTGTGGGAGAGTGATGAATCTATTTTGTAGCATGTTTACAAAACATTTTAGTCTGTTTTCTGAGGTTATTGCATTGCCACGGTGCTGTTTGGGGAATGCAAAGCACTACAGCATGAGGGACATGATAAACCCTTATTTACACCCTTGCAGATCCTGCCATAAGTGTCCGTGTTGTTTGAGGCAATAGCCCTGGCTAACCTAGCAGGTGCACTCACCATATGTCAGAGCTCTGTAACTGATCACAGACATATGTGCCAAAATTAGCAATAAAGCAATGTGAAGGCTGTAGTGGCTATAGTGGAGATTTAATCCTCTGCTGTGCTGGGCTTATTGTCTCTGCTGTGCCAAAGCATCTAAACGTGTGTTTAGCTTCAAGCCTGTCATCAGTCCTAAAAAAGTCAATGCAAAACTCAAGCCTTAAATACTCTGGACAGTAAACATTAAGCACTGAGAAGGAAAAAAATATATTGACAACAGGATTTTTCTCCCAATGCATTCAGCCACTTTGTTTGCCTTACGTGAGGTTCTTTAGGTACTGTGTCTGTTCTTTACATCACACAGAGGCACTAAGGCATTTGCCCTCAATGTGCTGAACAAAGAATAAAGAAAAACACCTGCTCTGAAGTGTTTAAGTCTAAAAAAATATGAAACTAGTATCTTACCTCACTTTTAATTCTGCTGGCTGAATTGGGTGCAAAAAGCACACTTGGGCCTTGCATCCTCATTCTCCCTTCATATTTTGGGGACCTTTTGAAATTTTCCATCATGTCTTCTGCCATGGGAGCAGGGGACCACAGCCTCCTTTTGCTCTTTCCCCATTTCCACAATGCAGCTCTCAATTTCTGCACGTTGACATTTCTTCTTCAACTCCTCCCAGTGTGGCAAAGGTGAATTGGGACTCTTGTGCCAAACAGTCCTGTGATAACTTCCTTTTTTTGTGATTCCACATGTAAAGGTGTCTGCTGGGACACAGATGACTTAGGATTTTCTATTTCATTTGTTTTGTTTCCCTCCATTTTCTGTAAAATTAAATTGATTTTTCTCTGCCATGCTTACTGAAATCCCAGAAATATTGGACCTTCATCAAGTGTCAGGTATAAAGTTTCTAAATTGCATTTAAGTAAAAAAATGTAATAGAAGAGAGCATAAGACCTCACAAGTTTTGCAGTGCAAATGGACCAGTTATGTGACTGGTGACAAGAACTTGGATAATTTAATTTTTTCCTTCACTTAATCTACTTCCAGAGCTCTCCTGAAATGTCTGAAGGTAAAAGGAAAAAATCAAAGTGAAGGCAGTTTTTATTCCTTAGCAAGGTCTGTAAATCTTGCTGAGTTTCTAGGTAAGACTGCTGTGATATACACCTGTGCAGAAATTTAAATTGTATTTGATGAGAAAAAGCCTGGTCTTACTCCCTTTCTAGCAGAAGACTTAATCTATGCAAGGCAAGGTAAGCCTGTTTACTTAAATGAGTTTGTGTTGAAACCATAACTCATAATTGAACCAATTAAGAGTCTTTTTAAAGAAACCAACCAAAAAAGACCTTGCAGATAGAGTCCGATATTAGCAATATTAATGTGAATTTCAACCAATGAAAATGACAAACACAAAGAAGTAGTGGGAATGAAAGCCACATTTCTCACTATTATAGCAAGCAGATATTTTGGAGGAGTGTGTAACTGAGCTGGAGACACTCCTTGTGAAAGAACTTCAACAGGTGCTGAGTGTTTCTGTCAATGGGAAAGATGGTGTTTGCTGAAGGCAGCTCTTACTTATTTGATAATTTTTCAGACCATATGACAAGCACTGCACAGTGCATTGTTAAAAGCCTACACAATTAGAGATGCTAAAATGCTTTGGTCAGATCTTTGTCCTCATAATTAAACATGCATGATGGTAATCAATGTGTAATGATAATGAATAAAAGCCAATAGAAGGACTGCTATTAGGGCTTTTTAATTTGCTGTTTGTTTGTGTCTGTCTGTTATGGGACTTCCTATGATGGAGAATGATATCTTATTATTTAAGCCATTTTGCTACATTGCACTTGCTATAAATCATAAAAAACAGTATTGTTCAGTTAGATGATTGATTAAAGTATTAGTTCAAAGTTTGTACTTCTGTTTTAATGGGAATCTAGAGAAGATGTTTTCTCAGCAGGTTACCAATTCTTAATTACCAGCTTCTTGGTCTCTGATGATCTGAAAATCTTGAAATCAAAATATTTTCTATAGCTGGTGTTCTCAGTGCTTCTACCTCTGCTCTTCACCAGCCTGCGTTAAGATGCTTATTTGAAACTCAGTTTTGTGCAGTTTTATTGGAACTTTCAGGTGTATAGGGAAAGAAACTAAAACACACACCAGATTGTACAGTTGTGTGCTTTGATACAGAGAAATGAGTACAAAGAATTTAGCATCAATGACTTTTGCTATAAGTTTTTGCTAATTACATTTTATCTGAGTGATGAACACAAGCTGACAATGTATGTGATATTTCAGCGGTGGACTGCAGTTGATTGGGTTATACTCTTTCTTATCTTCTATCACATAAGGAAAGACTTAGTAGGGTTTGTTTTTAATATTCAAAGACTACATTAAAAAAAAAAAAAGACCAAATGGAACAGAACCTGAAAACCTCTATTGATGGCACATTTTGTGAATGAGATGAGACTAGTCTGTGCATTCAGTAGCTCATAATTTCAAAGCTATTTCTTATGGGTTACTGATTCTGTAAACCAGGAAAATGGGAACATAATTTTGTAAAATGGCCATCAGTCAGATACTGAAAGTGAAAGGGGCAAATTACTGCTCCTCCTCCTCTATAATTTGAAAGCTGGTACATGTGAAACATCAGAATATAGCTCTTCTGTCTTGTAACATTGATTTTGAGTGTGAGATGCAAACAGTATATCAATCAGCTCTGGTCAAGACCAGTAAAAAACCTTGCAAGGACAGAATTTTCCTTTTTCTGCAGTCAGCTCTTCTAGAGGTTGCGTTTTGAATCCAGAACCAGAAATGGTGAATTTTGAAGTTCTCATTTGCTGTTCAGATTTGGATGTCCCAGGGACTAGCATTTATTAGACAAGAACACTGAGTAGAGTTAAGCAAGTTACAAGAAACTTTCCCTTCTCTTACATTGGACTTTTGAATGGATTAATTATTTAGGGCACTGTGCACAGTCAGCTATGTTGATTTCCATAGCTCTTTCCTAACTTTACTTCCTGGAGATGTGATCTGATATAATCACAGTGAAAAATAAAACATTACTTGCACACCCATGAAATGATACCTTTTCAAAATGCTGTAATATCCAGAGAGTGTCCTGCCATTGAAATTTTCTTTGAACAGAATATTCGAAGGAAGACAGATTTAGTTGGGCAGGAGTGAGGAGGATGGGAACCTGTGGGGTACAGGTAGGAGGATTCAAAAATAAAACACAGTGAAAGCCAAAAGAGGTGTCTGGCTCCCTGTGATCAGCTGTGAACTCCTGGGGCTGTGAGCTGCTGTTGGCTGGTATTTTATGGTTCACTGGCTTGAAATACCCGTTCTTCAAAGTGAACACATGTCAGGGAATCTAGGAGTCCCAAACTGTCTTGGAGCCAAGATAGTTTCATCACTTCTAGAAAACTGGGGTTCAGAAAGCCAGAACAGCTGAACAGAAAAAGCTGGGACTCTCCTTGTTTCTGTGTTTGGTACACAGGAAAAGTGTTTGTAAGAGCTCTGAGACTGAAAAACAACACAAATTTCAGTCAGTCATTGCCCCAGGTATCAGGATGAATTTTGGAAACAAAGTGTTTCTGAAGCAAGAGAATTTTTATTAAAAGTTCCCTGTAGAAGGAAAACCACCAATTTACCCTGAGTATGAGCTAAACAAATTCCACAATGTCAATATTTCAGCCAATGGAAAGTCTAAGTTTTGACCAGATTGACTTCTCTTTCTCTCTTTCTCTCTTTCTCTCTTTCTCTCTTTCTCTCTTTCTCTCTTTCTCTCTTTCTCTCTTTCTCTCTTTCTCTCTTTCTCTCTTTCTCTCTTTCTCTCTTTCTCTCTTTCTCTCTTTCTCTCTTGTCTTTTTGCTTTGATCTTTTGCCCACAATAAAAGCTGTTTTTCAGGGCAACATGAGACCATGCCAAATACTGTGTTATGTGAAGCAGCAATACTTTTTGGATGTGTGCCACTTCCATGCATGTGCGCTATCTAGAAATTGCCTGTCTGGAAAACAACAAATGCAATAAGGAATAGGATTACTTGGATAAAATAAATCAAGAGCAGAGGAGGTGACCTCTCTGAATTGTATTGCATACATTTCCACGTGATGAATTTGTGGAAATCCAAGAAGTGGCAGTGGAAGAACTGTGGGAAGAGGGAGAGAGAGAAACTTCCTGGACTTTAACAGAGAAAAGCAGAAGCAAAGAAAAACACCAAAGGCTAAAAGGTACAGAAGATGTGTGGGATAAGAAAAGCAAAACAATGTAAAAAATTGCACAAGGCAGGGACTTTTCTGGACTTTTGGACAGTGCTTAAAGCCGTGGGTGCCCCAGCCCTGGCAAAGTTCAAAGTCAGATTGGCCAAACCATGAGGAGCCTGGTCTAGTGGGAAGTGTCCCAGCCCATGACAGGGGGGTTGGGACTAAATGATCTTTAAGATCCATTCCAACCCCTTTCTATGGTTCTATGAATCATGTAAATCTCCTACAATGAGGAAGTAACTTTGCATTGCTAAAATATTTGGTGATGACAAGCCTGGAGGCAGAATGGAAAGAACACTTGCCAAAAGCATAGTGCAAGTCTTAGTTCTGCATGATAAACTGATTGGATTGCATTGGTGCAAGGTGAATGAAATTGTGTCAGAGACAGTGTGTGCTGCCCCTGGGAATTCATGAGCCACCCTATGGAGACGGGTGAGTCAGACCTGGCAAGTTTGGGGAGTCTTTCTTGTGCTGACTCTTGGCAACAGCCCCCAAATGGGGCACAGCTCAGCAGAGCAATGGTGCAAAGGAGGCGTCCTGGGCTGCACCCGCTCAAGGGCCGTTTGAGCAGCACAGGAGGGGGGTCAGCACTGCCCTCACCTGCCAGGGGTCAGGTCACACCTGAGGAGTTCTGTCCTGAGCTGGGGACAGGTTGTGACATGTGAAATGTCAAAGTTCTATAAACCAGTTAAAAACCACAGCCAGCTTTGTTCCTGTACAGACACACCAGCTCTTGTCCGCATGGCTTGTTTCTGCCTTCCCATGGGCATGGAGATCTTTTAAAGTGAGAAATACAAAAATAAGATACATGACAAATACTAGAGGCTACTGACTGCCACGAACTTTGCCTGAGGAAGATTTCCACAGGGCTTGCCAGGAGAGGTCTGCCTCCGGCTGCTCGGATTTTCAAAATTTAAGTCTTGCCTGGAATGAGCTACAAAGCATCTGAGGTAAATGAAGCAGTGGGACAGCACTCCCAGGGATGAACATGTCGACGTGGGTGCACCTGGGCTGTCATTCTGTAATGGTTTCTGCTTCAACATGAGGTCTTGTTAGTGTGTACCTTTGAAGTGCTGCTTTTGTACCTTGCATGCAGCTTTAGCAGCAAACTGCCCACCCTCCAGATCAGACTGTGCCCCAGGCCCGTGGCAGTCATGGAAGAAGGACATTAGAATGCTTGGGGTAGCTCACATCCCTCTACCTCTTCCATTCCCACTGCTTCCAGGCATCCTGTGTCCCTGATCCCTCCTACCTAATGAGAAATAGATAGCATAGTAGAAAGCAACAAATCTTGGAAATGATGTCTTTCAATATTGGAGCTTTATTGAGCCATTTGTTACACCTATCTACTTTCCCTTTTCCATGGTGCAAATCCTTTCCAAGGAGACAAAAAGGAGGCTTGATTAAGGGATGTGCTCTGGAGAATGTCACTGTGCAGTGCACTAAAACTGGGTGTTCTGATTTTTTGTTTCTAATTTTATTGTTTTAAGCAATATTTCTTTATGCCTCCAACCAGCTTGGCTCTTTGAAATATCTGGGCCTCTTGCTCTGCAATTAATAGGGAGCTCCATCAAAAGAGTTCTTGGAATGCCCATGGACTATTCACTGTTCACCGTGGTCATCCCAGAGGGCAGTGCTGATGAATTAGAGCTGATCTCTACATGTCATTGCAAAATGTGACTCAGGACACTGAGATAGCCCTAGAGTTCACCCGATTAATTTTTTTTCCCTGATCTACAGAGAGTTTTCTTTCTTATTTAGGCCCAGACTATTATGTCAGTGGACTGAAAAGGGAAAGAAACAGGGGTAAAATGTTGTCCTCCTTTTAGAGTGCTAACTGAAAGCAAGGAAATGCTGGAAATTTGTCCTTAAGAGTCTGGTGCAAATACCAGTTTATATGAAATTGTGTTGGTATTCTGTAATATTAAACTTACAGAATGGATCCTTCTGGAAACACACATTTCTTATATTTGTATTTCTGTTCTAGTTTCTATCTAGAAGAGGCTCTATTTAGCAATTGTGATAATGAATGCAAAGATTAGTTCTCCCAAACTGTGAACAGAACAACTCTATACTCACTGTCTGAGAGGTGTAGTCAGAGTTTTATTTGCCAGCTGATTTGTATTAATGTCACATTCAACCCTGGAGTCAGCAAACTATGAGCCCAGCCCCTTATTTTTATGTACAGCCAGAAACAGAGGAGTAGAGAATGATCTTCATACAAACAAGAAGATAAAGAGTTTGCCATAGTGAGAAAATGCTGCAGGATCTGGAATGGCTGTGTCATTGAAGCCAGCATTGATCTAACCCTTTTTATTTTTTTTCTAAAGGACTAACTGAAAGTGAGTTGCAAAAGAAAATCAATTCCGAGAATCATTAGGGTTGGAAGGAACCTCTCCTGGGTCGCACAGTCCATCACTCCTATGATTGTTCCTAAACCAGCCCTAACAACTGGGTATCTACTTGTATTTTTTATGATGGCTCTACATTTTTCTTTGGCTGCTTGCAACAATAATGTTAAAACAAACATTCTTTAAAAAAGAAACATTGCAAAGCAAGCCCTTGGGTGCATTTTAGCTGACAGATAATCTTCAAGGCTCATTTACTTAAAAAAAGTTACAGTACTCAGATGTCAATGTGTATTCATCTTTGTGGGTGCCAGGAAAATTAGAATTATTACTGCCTCTTTTCATTCTTGTGAGTGGGTCTTTCTTAGGCTCTTCGAACAAACTCTGAGTTTTAAATGAATGTCTAAGTTTCCAGTGCTCTTGAAAGAATTAAAAAGCAGTTTGTGGTTCTTGTCAAGGACAGAGAAACCTTGCTTTGAGTCAGAACTGCAGACTCCTAGGACATTTCACTAACATGGAGCAGGCGGTTCCAGGAAGGTGTCACCAGTCTTGGTTTGTGTGAGATCCAGCTGAAATTTTGTAGAAGCTGTCGGGTAATTCTTGTAGCATAATGTCACTCTGATCTCCTGGGCTGCTTGCTGTCTTCTGCTGTGTGTTCCAGCAGTTTTCTCGCCTGAACTGTGTTTTGTTTTGTTTTGTGTTGGAAAAGGTAGTTGGCAAATCATGCTAAAATGGCTCTGTAGTGCGGCATGGGAAGATGCTTATTTGAAAGCTTGGGTAAGGGAAGCCCACCTGTTGAGCTTTTGTCTTGTTTTGTGTGCTTTCCTTCAAATGCCATGCAGGCATCTGTCCACAGGTTTGGGGGTTTAGTGCATGACATATAAGAATCACAGAATGCTAGAATGGTTTGGGTTGGAAGGCACCTTAGGGACCATCCAGTTCTACTCCTCCTGCCATGGGCAGGGATGCCACCCACTAGATCAGCTTGTTCAGGGCCCCATCCAACCTGACCTTGAACACTTCCAGGGATTGGCATCCACAGCTTCTCTGAGCAAACTGTTCCACTCCCTAACTACCTAATAGTAAGAAGAACAACCACCACCACCTATCCAGGTCTCTAATAAGAGCTTATTTTGCTATCTCTGTCCCATTGGCGTCGGAATTACATTCTTTGTTGGGGTAGCAAGTCAGGGAGAGTGGGCAGTTTTCCCATCTTGGACTTCACCATTTTAAAGAGGTGAAAGAGTGAACCCAGAGAGGACTTTGGGGAGTGTGGTGTGAGCACTGCTCATAGCATTGCAGATTCATCCCTTTCCTTCTCACCAGATACTTCCAGAGACAGAATATAAAATAATTCAGTAATAACCTAATGCTGTGCCCTAATCTGGCATCTCACACTTTCATGATTTAGAAAAGAGGCAGTTAAATTATAATATCAAGAAAGCTCCAGCATAACGCTTTTACTTTAGTTGCATAATTTTGCAACAGCAATTACTTCAGCTGCAAATTTAATTTAAAAACTCTTTGAAAGCGGAGTCTCTGTTATCACAAAATATACTTGAAATCAATGAAGGATGATTTCATTCCAATTCTGAAGATACTATTTAATAGCCAGGAAAGAAACCTGCACACAGACACACGCTCTTACTTGTTAAAAAATTCTACTGCGGCAATTACAAATTTTGACTTAAACAAATTCATTTACTCATGGTGGAACATGAATTATAAACAATATTTGCCAACTTAGTGCAGTTGCATTCTTGCACCTAGCTGGAAAATAGACAGGAACTCTTGAAAATGATCCTAATCACGATGCTATTAAGTAAGATGCAGCGAACATACTCTGATAAACATCACAGTGACTGCCTACCATTATCTTATATTTTCCTTCAAGATTCATGGTATCTTAGCAACCATATAGGCCTGATAACCTCTAATGGCTCTAAAAATGATGCACTTGGAATCTATCACTTAAGGCCTGGTGCTCAAATAATGACACTCTTTTCTTTGATGGCAGATCTCGAGTCAAATAAATACACAGGAACTGGAGAGGTTTTCTATGTCTGGATATTCATATTTTGCATAGTTATTCAGACTGAGCAAGGAAAGGACTCTGTAATCCAGGCTTAAGCAGTATAGATTTTTGGATAGACATATATACCTTAATTAACTATATGGATTCAAAAGAATGTCAAAAGAGCAGTGGGTTATTGACTGTCAAAGAGTGGTGTTTGTGCATTACCTGGGGGCATGAAAGGGGCAGTCTCTTATCAGACTGAGGGGGGAAAAAGTAGAGATTTAGCAACAGTGCCTGAAAGTGTGGATGTTGCTGGGCTGGCTGTGGAGCTGTTGTCTGCCTGGTCGTGTACTGCTGAGTCCTGGGACACTCTGAAGCTGTGGAACAATGGGAGATAATGCATTGATGTATTAGTGTCCCTGTGTCAGCAAGACCACAGGCTGGAAATGAACAGTGGGAGGCAAGGTGGCCCTGTCAATGTGATTCAAATTTCTGCCAGTACAGGTGGCTACCTGTTCTTAAAATTGGAGAATTTAGAGTTAGGTTGGATTTGTTCCTGTTCCCTTCTGGATTTTTTGTATTTGTAGACTTAGGTGCTATTGGATTAATTAAGTTAGAGCTAAAGCATAAAGTCTTTCTGCTTTCAACTTCAGACAGGAGATCCCTGTTTCAGGGTCTGTGACAAAGGCTCTTAGGAGAGGATGAGGCATGTGACTGCCCAAGTGTGTGGAGACCACTGCAGCCAGATTCTGTGTGCTTGTCACAGGAGAAGATGTTAGCAGAAGAGGACTCCAGGAGCCAGGCAGCATCCCTGCCCAGACTATCCCTGTCCTGTCTGGAAAGAAAACTGATGAGGGCTTGGGCACTGGATATATTTTTGCCAAGAGTGGGATTCCCTGCCTGTGGCACATCCAAGAACAAGAGTTCACTAAAGATATTTTCTCTAGACATATTGTGGCCTACTACACTCAGAGGAGAGGAGGCATCACTGATGGTGGGAGTGCTGAATCTGAATTGCCACTTTCAGGTGAAAATGGAGCTGGAGACATGCACAAAGTAAGTCACGGGCTATCAGTGCTGTGCCAGCACTGCCAGGGAACCCCAGCACCCTCAGTCAAAGACTAACACCTTGGGAAATTGCATCTGAAATCCCCAGGTCTGCGAAACAGAAGCTATTGTGTTTTGGAGTAGTTTTGTGTTACCATGATGAATATTATCCAAATAAAAACTGCAGAATCAGAGGTATTGTCAAGCTTCAGAACAGGGAGCTGAATGTCAATGACACTTACTGACTGTACTGGTATAATTCCATCAGATGCTGAGCAGACAACATTTACATTTAAAAATACAAGTAATCAATGTATGTTAATGCATGCCCTTCATGCATTCTGCACTGAAGCATTTTACCAGACACTTTAGAGAGCCTTGCTCTTGCAGGCAAAAAACCTTTCAGAAACATATCAACAACAAAAGCTTTCTCACGTTTGGGAGAGACAAAACCAAAACAAACCACAGATGTTACAAAACATTTTCCTTCCCAGGTCCTGTCCTCTTCATAGCACTAATGCCATGTCTGAATGGTGAAAACCACTTTAGCTTTGCACTTAAAAATTCTTTAGCCTCTTTTTGTAAGGTGTGCGTCAACAGTGTATGTATAGAAAAAGGCACAGGGGAGGCACACAGTGCAGTAGCTGCCCAGTGCACAGAGAGTCCCTAAGGAAGGTGTGCCTGTACTTGTCTTTAGCCTTGCAAATGTCACCACTTTGCAAATATGATTATCAAAATGCTGATGAAAAATTCACTACCATAATTCCAAATTAAAGAGGCACCTGCCATGATCCTGTTAGTAAAATCTGACATATGTCTGTGTTACTTTCAGGTACATGGGCAAACAATTACATTAGAGCAGGAGGAGGCAGGGTGTGAATTTGTGAGAACTTAGAGCAGCTGTTTGTGTGCAGGTTTCTACCAGGTTGTGAGTGCAAAGCAAAAGGAGAGCACTAAAAGCATTGCTCTAGGAAAGCTACATCACTGATGTCACCCCAGGGTGGGTCGTGGTACCAGCTTGCACCTGGAGATGGTGTGGAGGTGCTCTCATCTGTTCATGTCATAGCTTAGGCTGTAGCATCTCTGTGAGCCATAATTCTGGAAGAATTATTAAACTCAAAATTCTGTCAATGTATGATATGAAACAATTTGCTGCAGGCTTTGTTTGCATTTGTAGCTGTCTCCAAATGATTGCCCATATCTCAGTTGGTTTCATCCCTTCCAGAGCTTAGCAGCACCATTCATAATTGATAGTCCCCCATTCTGCCTTGGGTAGAAACACACAGGCCTTCTCAGGAAAGAAATCACTGGGAACTTGAACCTGAGGCCAAAACTTCCTTTGTTGCAAATCATGGGAAGTAGGATCTGTGGCTGCTGATCCCAGTTATCAGTGTTCAGTTGGTCCCTCTCCAGTGACAGTAAGCTCTTATTTTCATCCCAGTCCATGTGGAAAAGAGCTAAATAATCTTAGTTTGGTTTTTTTTTTTTTAATTTTCCAAAAGATAGAGTTTTTTTACAGTAGGTGAAAAATTTACCCCACAGTTTGATCAGCTCCAGTAGAGTCTTAAACACCTTGTAAATGGATGCTGAGGCTTGTTTACAAAATCCCACAAAAATGCTTTATGTGGGCCCATGACAGACTGACTTCACCCTTCATGATGGGAATTTCAGAGTTTATACATTTTGTGAGGTGTCCTACTGTTTTATTCTCAGTAGCTCTGCTGACAAAAACACCTTTGCTGAGCAGTTATGTATTGGCAGCCAGAGAATGTTTCAGATTGTGCATGAGAGAAGCCTAATTTCTCACATGAGTCCTGGAATATTTGAGCTATCAAGCAATTATGATATAAAGTTTGGAGACTGTGTTACAGGATGCCTTAAAAAACCCACAGAAACCAGATGCACTGTCAAAAATTCATCAGCAGTCCCTTCTGTGTAACATACTTTTCAAGAGACAAGTGAAAAAATGTCAAAACCAAATGAAGAATCCTTAGTTACAACAGATATTCAAGATCCAACTTAGTGTTTCTTATATGTTTCCCTTCCTGTAAACCACTCTTCTCATGTTTTCTTCCAGTAAATGAGATATGCATAATTCAGTCTTATTAGAGAATTGATCCCTTTCAGGAAAAAAAAATTCTTCTGAATGTTAGGGGAGGAAAAAACCAATTGTACTTATTTCATAATACTTTGTCTCACATTCACAGCTTTCCCTCTGCCTGCTGGATGTGCTGAGATAAACTGGTAGGAACACAGGTCACATCAGATTTCTAATAATTTTCTAAATGAAATGCATCCACATGTACATTTTTCCACCATCTAGGTGTAAATCCCTTATTTAGAAGCCCCGTATCCCCAATTTTTAATTTCTAACTAAATAATTTTGTGTATTTCCCCTTCTTTCTTTCACTGGTATGTATTTGGAATAGTTTGCTTCAAGCAAATGGTATTATGTTGGAAAATTAGTATGTTGACAAGAGGAGAAATAGTGCAGTGATTCAGTTTTATAATGTTATATTTTTAAATGACACATTTGTCTGCTATGGGGGGACTGAAATGCAGATTAGAAACTCAACAGAAATATTTTTTTATAAATACTGAAGTATTTCTGCAACAAATCTTCTGATGGAATAAGTAGATGAAACATGCCTGATTTTCAACAGCCCCTTAAGGTACTGACTTGAGGTCTTTACTTTAATCAGTTTTGGGCTTTGTGACTCTGGGTGACCTGTTAACCTGTTGCATATATTCCTTGCAGACTGAGGATTTTACAGGAAGTGTAATCCAGTGGGGACTGCTATTGGCCCTGATGCTATTTATTGTCATCATAAGTGACCTGGAATATGGGATAAAGTGTATTCTGAATTTGCAGGTGATACCAAACAGAGTAGGGAAGCTGATATTTGGAAGGGAGAGTCACCTGCAGGAGGACCTGGACAGGGTGGAAAGTGGACTAACAAGAAGAAGGTGAGGTTGAGCGAGCACCAGCCTGAGCTGTAGACAGGGATAAGAAACCCTCCCAGCCTCCTCCTGCGTGCTACTGCTCCTTGCATTCTGCTGGAGCTCTTTCAGGAAGGGCACTTTTCTGATGGCACCAGGTGTTCCAAGCTCAGGATCGGTCAGGTAAGCTTTGCCTGCGGGGCATCAGTGGTGGTGGAGTGTCTAATGAAAACAGGAACAGAAACGGTAACAACAGAACTGAGGAAAATTAGGTTTTTCACAAAACATATCTTTTATTTGAGCTATATGATTACTTTTTTTCTGACTTTTTAGTTGAAGTCAAAGAAATAGGTACAAGGGATTGCTGGGAAACCATACTAATTAAAACTGGCTTTTTAAATTTTTTAATGGAATTCAGAGAGCAAGCTGTCCTTGATGATTAAAATAGTGAATAATGGCACAAATTAGTTTGAGACCCATTAGTGAGTCTCTTCCAGGATATTATTTTGTCTAAGTTTTTGGTTTTTTTTTTTTTTTTGCAGATGGCTGTATGTTTGTTGGGCTTCTTTTTCCTTCAACTTTGGAAATTACATTTCCTGAATATTTCAACCTTAGCAAAAAAATGGGATTGACCACTGCAGGTGATTCAATAAGTTACCTGGCAATTGCCAACAATTTGTCTTTTTCCTTCTTTTACCAGAAAGAAGATAATATCATCCAGGAACTTTCTGCTGGTTGTGTGCATTTCTGTAACTATTACTTTCTTTATGACTAAAAAGAATTATAATACAATTTTAGAGTTGGATTATTTCTTTTTTCTTCTTGTTAGAAATATTTTATTCTGTCACATGCACAGTTTGAGTGTTCCCTTTCACTCCAGCCCATTGCTGCAGATTGCAAGCCCACCTGTTTTCTCAATGCAAGATTTTCCAAGACTTCTGAAATGATCTGGGCTAAAAAGAAAAGAGAAATCAAAACCTAACCCACTGAAAATTCCAAGAATTTTAATTTTGTGTTATTCTTATGCCATTTGTTGATGTGCAATTCTCATATCACTTTGGGATGCTAACTTTTATTTCATACTTGCCATTAATATACACTTGACCAAAAATATGGTTAGCCTCTAAATTTTTTTCTGGCTTGTCTTTCATTTCTCTCCTCCCTGGGAGAGACAGCAGTAATAATAAACTCACAAAACTTCATGTTCAGCTTAGATATTTTATTGCAGGTGAAATTTGCCAAAATATCTCCTGCATTCTTCAGCAAAGCAGCAGAGATGGACTGATGGGGAGAAGTGTGTTTGCAGCCATCTGAAATAAATGTCTAATTTTCTGGATTGAATCAGTGCCAGATAGGGGTCTGGAAAACCAGCTGAATTCAAATTTCACTGCTGAGTTGGTATACCACAGGTAGAGTCAGTTATACACCCCTTGCTTTACCATTGGCTTATTCAGGAATTCCTAATGCAAATATGTGGCAGTGTTTTTATTTTGTGTGACATTTGGATGAAATTCATTAAGGAGCCCAGAAACTTCTGGAAAGATTGTGTTTTTGTTATTTGGAAGGCTATTACTTTTACTAGCCTGGCACAAACAAAGTATACATGAGGTATGCTACAGTTACAATGATGGGGAAACCTTTTCTCATCTCCATCATGAGGTTTTGTTTCTGATACTTCGTCTTTGCATCTTTATTCACACCCAGCTGGGGCAAATTTGGGAGCATCCTTCAGAAGTTTCCTCTTGATATAGAGATATATACTGCCCTGAGATGAGATTCAGTGAGAATATGAAACGAGAAATTACTGTAAATAAGAACAGAAAATAAATGGCCTAATTGAATCTGTTTCCTCATGGTAGTGGGTCGCTTCCCAGAAAACTTCCTTTTGCTTGCCTTAGTGGAATGAGGTGGTTGGAGACAGCAATTAAGAGAAGATGATAAATGAAATAGTGTCCACCCCTCGGGAGAGAACGTTTCCTGAATAACGATCCTTTCCTCCAGGGAGGTTTGCAAAATGGTATCTCATGTGTGGATTTGAAATATGCCTGGCAATGGTCTCCACTTGGCTCGTGGCCACAGGGAGTGTCCTGAGTGGGTGAAGCTGGCATTGGCTCTCCTGCTTAACGGGGGCACCTGCCAATTAACTCTCTTTAATTTGCGTGGATTTGGTGAGCACAGTGAGAACACTTAACTAGCTTAAATGTGACCTTAGTTTTAGCACTGCCAGTTACTGTTGCAACCCTGATGTCTTATTGATCTATTATGGGCTGCTGGGGCCACCAAGGTGCTGGGAAGTGTGCGTGGGAATGGCTGACTCGAGGGGCACTGGCAAGCATGGGGACATATTTATTTTTTGATCTTATTTGCAGGAATTTCCCCCTTTCTTTTTATTCTCACTGGAAATATGTTTTTAAAAATGATGCAGTGTAAAAGACACAGCACTTAATTTCCCATCCTCTTTGTCCTCAATAGCATTTTTTAGTGCTGTTACTATGTAAATGGTTACCAAGTGAATAACTACTCTCATAAATAGTCACAGGCAGAAATTGCTTTCACTGCATATGCTAATAGATAGTAGGTCTTATTAGTAGGGCTTATTAATTGGTTTGGTGTCTTAATTAAATTGGTGTGCCAGTGAGTGAAAAAATAAATCCTTGTTAGGCCAGTGGATTCCTTATTATACGTCCTAGTAATTTTTATATCCAGAAAACTTGAGGAACAGTGACTAAGGCTCCAATACTGCTGAGGTATTTCTCAGAGACTGTATCAGATGCTTTACAGAGGGAAATAAAGAAAGAAAATTGGTGTGTGGTTTCAAATTCGGATGATCACTCTTTCCCAGTCTTACACATAAATAACATATTTCAGTCATCCTTGACAACAGGGCCCAACTTATCCCTTCAAAATCCTTGTGTTTCCTGGGCTATTTTAGATGTAGAGGAAGCACAGGGAGCACATTTGAGCCATGTGTCACTGGAAGAAGATGGTGGATTGCCAGCATTAGCTGTAAGTGTCCTATGATGGTTGGCTATTCCCAAGCAACATTACGTTCCTGTGGAAAATATTACAATAGTTTCATGCCAGTGGTAACTTCTCAGGGAAAAAAAAAACATGTTATTTTTGTATCTGATACCACATATCCTTCCTGTGAGTTAAGATGTCATTTGTGTCTGGAGTTATCTGCATCTCTGATAAGTTGGTTTTGACATATAATTCTCTATATTTTCTTTCTCTCTTCGCCTCCTTTAAAAATATGCAAAATGTTCAGTTTTACTGCAGTGTAAGCCAAAAGCATAATTCATGTTGCACACATATAATTTGATTTCAAAAGATTATCTCTAGTACTGCCAAAACATCAGTGAGCCAGGCTGCACTGAGGTACAAAAATCATACATTAAAATCATCTGGGGTGTTTGGGTGAAGTCAGCACCCATGTTTTAATGTCAGGTCTTGTTTGTTTCTATTTTATTATTATTATTATTCCTTTTTTTACTGTAAAAAATGCAGAATTTTGAACTTTTTTCTTTAGCATTGACTTTTCTGTATTTTCCTACTCCTGATACTTAGCTCTCATCAGTGGGAGGTTTGCAGGAGGCCACCCCCAGAATAAAAGAAGAATATGCTCTCTCCTCTCCTTAACTGTAACTCTGGGGCTGCTCCTGTCACTCTTACTTTTGAAGGATTTTATAGCCTGAGTTTCAGTTTGGGGAGCTCTGATTAGGCTGGTGGGGAATATCTCATGGGTTTAGATGGGAGGCTGTATGAAACTTCAGTGAGGAAGGGTGGGAGGAGTTCTCAGTCTGTCCTGTGGGCTGATGGTAGAAGATCAAGAATCTGCTGGGCAGGCTGGAGTGGAGGCCTGTGAAGATGGTGAGGGACTGGAGCATCTCTCATATGAGGAAAGGCTGAGGGAGCTGGGCCTGTTCAGGCTGGAGGTGAGAAGGCTGAGAGGGGACCTCATCAGGGCACACAAATGTGTTAAGGGTGGGGGTCAGGAGGATGGGACCAGACTCTTTTCAGAGCAGGACAAGGGACAGTGGGCACAAACTGAAACAGAGAAAGTTCCACCCCCTGAATAGGAAGAAAAACTTCTTTGGTGTGAGGATGACCGAGCACTGGAACAGGCTGCCCAGAGAGGTTGTGGAGTCTCCTCCTGTGGAGTAGTCCAAAACCTGCCTGGACAATGATTCTGTGCAGCCAGCTCTGGGTGAACCTGCTGCAGCAGGGGCTTGGATTAGGGGAACTCCTGAGGTCCCTTCCAACCCCAACTATTCTGTGATTCTGTAATATCCTGTTTGTTTTTAACCACTAATTTATTGCAAGAGGCAAGGAAATACATGGCAATAGACAGACAGTGAAGTAAAACAGGTGTGTGATCTGGTGGTGAAAACCTCTCCTAACCTTGGTAAGAGGGTATATGGGATCATTGAATTCCTGTACTGCTGCCCCCAGAACCTTTTGTAACCACAGGAGAGGACAGTGAAGGCAGAATATAAGAGGCTGATAATAAAGGGAATACTTATTATTGTGTTTGTATAATGGTGGGACAATCTCTGTGATGAAAGGTTTGTAGTCTCACTAAGGTCTTTGTTAACTGCTTATTCCTGTGTGAGGATGCAACTCCAAACACATAAAGTAGTTGAATTTCTCGCAAAAGACTCAATGAGATATACAGACTGGGCAACTTCTTACAGTCTGCAACTGATTCCCGATTAAAATGGAGTACTGGGATCCTAATAGATATGAAATTCTGCCTCTTTCACTCTCTACCATTCACTTCATGTCAGAGTTTGAAAGAAATCCAATTTGTCAGTTTTTGAATCTGAGACTTGCAGCTGTAGCAAAACATTTGGATAGAAAACCTATTTTCTAAAATTTACTTAGGGTAAAATGGCCTTTTTTATTGTTTACTTCCTGCATTTCAAATAACTTTTGTTAAATCCCAGCTTGTGCACCTGTGTTCCTCCAGAAAACTGTCTCTTCAAATTCTCTAGACTGATTTGTCGTTTTCTTACGTGCCAGAACCAGTTGTATCCCTTATTGCATTAAATCGCTGACATAACGTAATGCCTCATGACAGATGCATCTGCACATCACTGAGGCTGCTGAGAAACCAGGAGGGAAGCAGAGGCCCAGGTCTGTGGAAGGCTCGATATCTCCTGTGCACAAGTTGTACTTACGAGGTTTTGAGTCTGGCTGGCAGATTTATCTTTTCTATTTTTTTTTTTTTTTTTATTTTTTTTTTTTTTGCAAGTATAAGAGAAGGTCACAGTCAGGGGAAGGCTGACCGAAAGGAATCTTTCTACTTTTTTTTTTTTCCCCCCCATCTGTAGACATAAGTGCCTCATACCTCAGCTTCCTACTGTGCAGGGTTGGACAAAAGGATTCCTTGAAATTGGCTTTGTGTGTTGACTAGAAGCAGTCTTAAAAATTTACTCAAAGTCTCTCTTGGTCCTTGCTATCCTGATTTAATAAAATCAAAGAGGAACTAGTAGTCCTGTCAGATGAGAAGTTTATACAGAAATGTTGTTCCAGATAAAAGGGTTTACACATCATCCAAAATTCTGTCACTTCACATTTTTGGGACTTGTGCTGTAAAAACTGAAGAGTGAAGTGATATTTCCTCTTTATGATCTGGTTTGATTTTGCTGCTCAGTAGAAGAGTTAGAGATTCCTCTGAGGGTTCACCTAAGGTTGTCTTACCAAATTTGGGTCCTTGAAGCCACATCAAAGTAAGCATGGTTCAGTGGAAGAAATATTCTTTACAAAAACATTGGTATTGCTTTAAATACTCCATGTGTTTACAATATCACTGTCCCTTTATAAACTGGCCCAGGGATCAAGTCCCTCTTAGTTAACAGCTCTTTAGTTCTGCTATGGCCTTAAGAATTTCAATTTTCACCCTTTGGGCCTAGTGCCTGTAGATATCACCTAGCAAAAAATTGCCTTTTTAAACATTATGAGCCAAATACTGAAAAACATGGCCTGTGTTACTGTTTACATTGCTATAGTTCTGTCTTCTGCATCAAGAGTAAAGCAAGAGTCAAAAGATGCATCTCTTCAAAACTGGGAAGTGCACCTGTCTGTGGCACCTTTTATGGTCTGTTTGCTGACTCCCGAAGAGGCCGTACTCGGCAGGTGGGTTCCTGTCCTTTTGGGCCGGTTCGGTGTCAGTGCCTGGGCCCCGCTGGGCCGGGCCGGGAGCTTTTCCAGGCAGAACAATGCATTGCAATTCCATGCCGTGCCGCTGTGTTTTGCTGGAGCCCTCGGCCTTCGCTCCCAGCTCATGAGGGGCTCTGGTGGGTAAGGCACAGTCGCAGGCAGCTCGGTTTGGGGGTTTGATGGGGACTCACACGTGTGGCTGTGAAGGGAGTGAGGTGTGCCCTTGCAGTCCGGCTTGGTTTAATTTTTCAACCTGTAAGAAGAAAATGACAGCGTTTTAACGCTGTGTGGAGTGGCCCTGCCATTTCCTGGTAAAAATTGGCATGAGCGAAGACTATGGGAAGTAATGATAAGTGGTGGTGTGTGAGGGAAATACAAAACTCAGTGTTAAAACCAGCAGTTGGCGGCCTTAGGATTGAGGCTTTGGCTGGCTGTTTAATAACTGCTTTGCTGTAGGGGATAACATAGAAAGCATCTGTTGTTGAACTGAGGAAGCTGTTGTATTTTAGGAGAAAATCTTGCCAAAATTCTCTCAGGGATCTCTGTGGCTGTGACTGCCTGCACAGTGCCTCACCTGGCTGCTGTGCACGGTGCCACAAGAGGCCTCACAGCCCCTTGTTCTGCACTTCAGCGCACCCCCTGTCCCTGGCTGAGCAGCGAAAACCAGAGCAAAGCAAGCTGGGCAGAACAGAGTCATTTATAGCGTCCTGTAACAGCCATGGCACTCGTATTCTAGCTTGACAAAAAAAGAAACGTATAGTCATGTAGCCTTTCCCCTGTTTATTGACAATAAATAATCCCTCTAAAAATTCACATGTTCAGACAGAGTTGGAAGAAGGTCCTGAGTAAGTTCAAGGGTGACTATTTGTCCTGTTCTCCAATTACTTTTTATTAAAGCATTCCATTCTTCACAAGCTGTATCCATGGATGGTACAGCAATGTCCAGGCAGCTCAGAGCTCATTCCCATCTTTCCTGACCCTGTAATTACCCTTGTGTTTCAGCTTCTTTTCCCTCCAACTTCATGCCAGTCTCTGTTCTTCATTCCATACATAAAGCAACTTTAATAGCTTGACATGCTAATGCTGACTTAGCTTTTGCTATTTCTCATCCTCATTTGAATATGTAATGTCCCACAAGGACAACTGTTCTTATATTTTGATGTCTTACAGTGTTGTCTTTTCCTAATTTATGTCCCTCCTGTTGCTGCACAGTATTCCTCACTGGCTCCTAGTTTAGAAAATTGGCTATAATTGCTTTGATTTCAGAGCACATAAAGGACACCAGTGTGCTCAGACACGTCCCCTCCTCCCCACCTGACTCACTGCAGACATATAAAACTGTTTACTTTTCTAGGAAGTTGCAAAAGCTTGGAGGGAGACTTACAGAGCTCAGTTAGGCGTGGCTAACAGGAAGCTCATGTAGAGGGGTAGTTTAAGCTGAGAAACATAGATTTGGGTTTGATTATGTTGTATTTCAAAATCTACAGTTCTTTTATAGCTGGAAATTGTTTTGAGATTTGATTAGAGCTTTCAAAAGCCTCAAGTTTTTATTAAAAAGAGAGAAAAAAATCTTATATGTAACCTTCTACTTGGTGGATGTGTCTGAGTGACATCTACAACAGCATCATAAATAGGTGTTGACTTTCTTCCTTTCATGCCTCAGATGCATTTCTTCTGGATTTGATTTTCCTGTATAGTTGTGGCACTGACTATGTGACAGAGAGAAGAATGTTTTTGCAAACTGTCTTAAGCAGTGCTCATCAGAGAGGTGGTCAGTCTCACACCTCTCTCTTCATCTCTCCCAGTGGGGTCTAATTGCTGTAAAAAATAAATTACTATCCTGAGATCAGGAACACTAACTCAATAAATGCACTGATGTCAGTAAATGGCAGTCTTGCCTACCCTGCTGATATAAGTGATTATTCTCTTTGTGCTTAAATATATTGTGCTGTGATTGTTTCCAGAGAACCCATTATGGCCTAGCCCTCACTTCTGCAAATACTGTAAATATCTTTAACTGCCAGCATACTCTTTTCTTTTAGCTTTCCAAAGCAAGTGACAACTTATGTGCTGCAGTAACCAAGAGACTTGACCAAGTTAAAATCTGAGCCTTAGGATGGAGCCAAAAAAGACTACCAAAGTGTTTGAAGACTTGAGCAGCATGTGTGCATCACCAGGACAAGATGACACCCTGTAGCTTTCAACATCCATGTTTTTAATTGTAACCTTATTTTTGAGTCTCATTGCTGCTGGGATATATATTAATCTATATCCACCTGCAAGCTGAATTGTAAGAGTATGCAGAGGCAAAATAAATAGCTATCACTTCTGATGGGGGAAACAACTGAACCTGTCAGTGGTTTGCATGCACGGCTTTGGTGCCTTATCCCTAGAATGGAATAAAACAACCTTTCTCACTCTTTCATAGTGAAGCCAACAGATAAAATACTGGTTCCATTACACCTGCAAGGGCAGGAACAGCCATCCTATTTCCTGAAGACAGCAGAACCAATGAATATTTTGGAAAACAGGCTCCTTTAGCAGCCTCCTGCGCCTTGCAGTGGGTGTAGCTGGATGAGCAGAGGGCATCAGGACCTGACTTGTGGGTGCAGAGAAGGGCTCGGGACACCTGGGCCGCAATGAAGACTGAGAAGCCGCTGATGTTTGTCACAGAGCAGTGTCACTGCACTCCTGGCTCCCTGTGAGCAGTGTTCAGTGGGGTGTTAAGCAAGACTGGAGCCAAGGTAAGAGTGTGCCAGTTTCTCATCTGGGCTCTTAGAATAAGCAATAAAACTTCTTGTCTTATTTACCAACACAGCACGTATGTCTGCTTTAGCAAGCAGCCTTCGCAGTGAAGGGCAACAGCTGCAGGGTAAATAAATACCCACAGTGAATCTCTGCAATTAACTCCACGGGGAGCACATCTGGGAGCTGCTGGAGCTTCCCAGCAAACAGGACCAGGTCTGCTGATATTTTTTTAAGATCTTGGACCATAAGAGTAAAGACAAGAGTTGATGAGACCATGGGGAGCTGGTGAGCACCAGAAGGACAGGTCCCAGGGCTATGCTGCTCCCTCACCTTCCTCAGAGCAGAGATGAATAACCAATATTTGGCTCTGAGTAGTTGTGTGAAAAATGGATAAGGGAGGAAAGAGCAGCAGAGAGCATCTTGTCAGTATGTATTAGTGGTCTGTAATGTGTTTATGCTTAATGGGAAACTTATGTAATCCTCTCTGGCCCTTGCTGAGCGGGGTGGCATCTCCACTGCTAGGAAATGTGGGAATGAAAAATACTTCTTGCTTATGTCTGAGCTCAGGTTGGTTGTAGGGGCTGTTTAGTTTTATTCAGGGTCACATATTTCACTCCTTAGACAGTTAAACTTTCTAAAGGTTTACCTTGTAGGAATACTGTGAAACACCTGCCTTGTACATCTGTCTGAAACAAAACTTAATTTAAATTTTCATGTCTAATTGTAAAAGTTGTTGGTGTGCCTTTAGGACTTAGTGTAGTTATTCAGAAAGATTAGTAGTTCACAAGGTCATGTGCAAAGTAGGAGTAACAAGATGCTGAGAAATAACAGTCTCATATGGGATTGGTTTCAGGTTGTAGAACAATAGTTCAGAGATTTAATGCAGCTTAGATGTATTGAAAATCATCCCTGTGTTTTTTAAACTTTTTTTATTTTCCTGACCTTGAAAATACTTTATGGGTGGTTTACAAATAAAAATTTAAACATCACTGTAATCAGAAAAACTGCAGATTTCTATTTTTTACTTTCTACTTATCTTTACCCTTATTTGAAGTCTCATATGATTTCAATGATAGGCACACAGGATAGCATTAGCACAGCAGATTTTTTAAAAGAGATTAGATGAGAATTGCGTTGTCTTCTGCAGCGCATTTTGCTTTATTTCCCCCCTCTTCTTTTCTGAAGATATCTTTTTATCAGGTGTGAATACTAACAATGCTGATATGGGGTGACAGTTTGACCAAACAACCATAGCAACAGTAACTATTTTCCTTGTGATAAGGGCTAAGCTAAAGGTTATGTGTATTACTGCATCTCTCAATCTTTTTGCTCCACAGCACAGTGCCAAACAAAGGTAAGAATATAGAAAGCTACAGCCAGAATATGCATTTATTTAAAGGAAGCATGAGTGACTGAATTCTGGTTAAAGCATAAATGTGGATATTATTTCTTTTCTAATACATTATATCAAAAGAAATATTATGAAATCAATGTTAAATAATTTGCTGCATTTTTAATTTGAAAATTTATTGGATAATAGCTGCTTAATCATGCTCCCTTAGGAAAGGAGATGAAAATAAAAAACCCAGAGACTGCATTTGTTATTTTCTCTTTTCAGGAACAATATTGGATTTGTACAGTTGGCTGAGACAATATTTAGTATTGAGCTCAAGCCTTCTGCATGTCCCCAAATCTCAGGTGACTTTAAGGACACAAAGAAGTGTCTCTGGACCATGAGAGCTCCTCATTTTTCCCAGCATGGACTAGAATGAAGTGTGTTATTTCCAGAAGTAATATTCATATTGAGTTGAAGCTGTAATAACCTTCACATTAGTGCCTCACACCTGATAATCTAGGGTATTTTCCTACTTTTTCGTCTCTGTTTATTAGGATAATTATATTCAGATGTTTTTGTGTTTTCATAATAGGAGGATAATCTGATCCCCCAGTCAGAAGGTCTGGCTGTGTGAGTGGTCCCTGCTCTAGGAGTTGCCACAGCAGCAGCTCTGGGCCATTTAATAACTAAAGCTTCTCAGTGCAACAAATAATGCACGGTGATGGTAATTCACTGAAGCAGGCTGGATTTTAGGCTGGAGAGAGATATTGCACTGGGTTTCTTCAGTGCTGAATCAAACTCAATGTCTTGTGTTGGATTAAGTTTCCTCTCGGAGAAATTAATATTTTAGAGTGACTTAGTCATTGTTCTGGAAAACTTTAATTTTCTTAGTAGGCTTACCTAGGTTTTTAGGACACCAGACTGAATCTCTGCAGTTCTGATGAAAGAAGAAGAACAGTCTCTGAGCTCTGTGGGTAAAGGGAAGAAAGAAAATGGCATAACTCTGCCTGGTGACACACTGATTTTGAGAGTGAATGAATGGTATAGAATATCGTGGTAAGTAGTCAAATTTTTTTCAGTTCCATTAGCTAGAAACAAATCAAAATTAATGAAGTAATGACCCTGGATGTTTTGACTCCCTTGTGGCTATGAGGGTGATTTTCAGTTTCTATGAATAGTCAGGCACAAGGCTTCAAAATTTTTTTCCCAGAAGAAAAGCAAAATGCGTGGACCCTTCAAATGACCTCCATTATTTAACTTAGGGCTGTTATTCTATTTAATAGCACAACAATTATGTCAAAATCAAAAGAACTGTGCCACATTCATATTGCCAGAATGACTAGCTTTTTTTTTTTTGCCTTATAGTGTAAAATTTCCTGTGCAGTTTAAAGGGCCTGTGATGCCCTTTTGCAAAGTATTCTCTGTCTGTGTGATGGTAGGAGGGCAGGTAATATTCATTAACACCCATTATTTAAAGCCTTTAACGAAAATACTGATTTTATACTTCTGTGTAAGGTTGCTGGTATGGTTTGCTTCCAGAGGATGGATTCAGATCAAGTAAAAGATGTGTCTACATAAATGCTGGAAATGTACAGCAAATGTGGCTGTACACTGCAAACTGAGGCTTATTTTTCATCCAGCCTGTCATGTGCAAGGTGAGATGAGTAGGCATATCCCTATCAAAAAGTTAATTTTCTGTTTATTATTAAATCCAATCTAAATGAGTCATTTTAGCAGAGAGCACAAAATCACATGTATACCTTTACTGCTCTTCTGAATTTAGAAGTGTTTAACAAAGATGATTGTGGTCATAGTTATCTTCTATTTTTTTCCTTACACTGGGGGTAACACACTTTACGTGACCATCAGTTTTTTAGAGATGGAAAGTAATGACGGTGTGAACCTGCAGGTAAATTGTGGGGCTGTCTGTTTTGGGGGAAGAGTTCACTGTGTAGGATTAATTCTTGCAATAGCAGAATGCCAGCCCAAATCCTGATTTGTACAGATGCAACTTGGTCACAGCCGGGTTTGTCAGAACTTTCCATGGCCTAAAACAGCAAGGAGTTGCTGTCAGTAGAAGAACTTGAGGTGTCTGAAAACTCTCTCTTTTTTTTTTTCTTTTAACTTCAAATAACAAAAAAACACTTTCAGCATCTCATAACTCCCTGTAATTACAGTAATGATTATCAGAATGATAGATATCTAATTAAAATTTATGAAAACTGCAGTCGGTGAGAAATGACAATTAGTTTCCTAAATTGCAAATTTGTCTCGAGTTTCAGACCTACTTTTTGACAATGTGACATTTTCTCTTGTTTGTCAGAATGACTCACCTCAATAGGTCATGCTTTAGTTTAACAGGAATTTGAAAGAATGTGAGACAATTTTTGTTTGAGATGGAGAGGAAAGAGTTATTTTTTTATTAGCCTTTTGTTGGCTGAGTGATGGCAATGCTCCAGTCCATCATCCCTTCTGCAGCGGGGGAGCCCTGGTAGCTCCTACAGCCACTGGTCAGCACAGTGTGCTCTTTCCAGCACTGATGTACAACCTGCTGATTTCATTCTGCTGGAGAGGACGAGTGTTTTGAACTCCAAGTGCCCAAGAAGGCTGAACATCTACTGAGCTTCCTGCCCACTGCTGCTCCAGACAGCTGAGGCCGTGTGCTGGGCAGGAGACAAGGGTTGCTGGCACTGCACCACCCACAAACAAAAGGATGAAAATGTACTTGTGTCTTGTTCTGCAGTATTTTATTCCTAGCAAACGAATGGATCATTTTCTGAACTCATCAGCTCTTTAGTTCTCAGCATGGAGCACTTTCTGTTCTCATTTATTTGGGGTTGGGGATTGGGGGAAGCTCCTTTTTTAAGGGAAAAACCTCAGACATGCATTAATCTAATCACCAGAAACATCACAAACAATAACACCATCAACATGCAGCCTTGGCAGACATTGGTACTGGTGCTTTGGAGGTTGTTAAACAGCATTCTTGGGGGGATTCCCTCTTCCAGCTCCTGTGGTGATCACCTGTCACCCAGAGCCACCAGTGAGTACCTGCTCCTCCTGGCTGTGCCAGTGTTGCTGTGGGGAATTTGATATCCCCTGCTGCCTTTCCGGGAGTGACTGTGCCCTGCTCTGTGAGTGCCACATGTTCATTCTGCACTGAAGGAATGCTTACACTTTTTATTTTTCTGCTGTAACCACAATATGCTTTTAGAATGATGAGAGAAGAAGGGTCTCCCCTGATCTTAGTTACTGTCACTGGAGGCCACCTAATTTTTGCTCTTTTAAGGCCAGGTTAACCAGGTTTTAGTAGCTTTTTCTTAAATGGAAACTTCACAGATGATATAATTAATTTTAGTTTCTTCTTCAATTATTCTGTTACTTGTCTTTGAAACACCCTAAGTAGCCATTATGTACAAGTAGAACAAAAGAGAAAAAAAGGATATTTGTTATGTATGAGCACTGGAATCAAATGGTGAGCTTTTGAACAATCCTTCAGACCCCTGTTTATAGTCCAAATGTTTTTGCCTTTCCAAGATGTGTTTATTCTTTCTTCCTGTAATGAAACTGCTGTCTTCCTGGGAAACATTTCACTTATTTGTGGTATCCACTTTCACATCTTTTCATTATTTGAAAGTTATTTCACGATGTGGTAGAAACATTACGTTTTATTTCAGTTATTTCATTTAAAGTGTCCAAAAACTCATGCTGATTTAACTTTTTTCCTCTTCTCCATAATTTTTATTTCTTATAGGGAGAGAAAGTATGAGCACTAGTTTAAGCTTTCCAGCCATTGTATGAAGAATGCAGTAGAGCTCTTTGATTGCTCACAAGGAGAGAATGGCACTGAGGCCCAGTGCTTATTCACCATCTAATCATGGCAATAACTGGAACTCTGCAAGTAGGAGTGAAACACAGGTTATTTCATAGTTATCAGCCTAAGCAGGGAGGACAATTACTGCCATTACATGAGCAAGCTCAGATGTACAAAAAAAGGTGCAGGTGACTTCTGGCAATATTTGTTTGGGTAGATGCCATGACTTCTCTTTGGATAAACACGTAGAAATAAGGCTTCTTGCTGTGTTTCTTGGATATTAGAAGTGAGGCTGGCAGCAGTATGGGGCAGGGGCCAGCTCTTGTTGGGTTCTGAGCTTTCTTTTATCCTGAATGTTTGTTGGAGAGAGCTGAATCTATCCAAGTTTCAGAGTATTTTGTTACATTTAGGCCAAAAGTTCAAGATCAACTTATAATATAGCTTATATTGGCAGGTTCCACTCTCTGGTTTGCAGTCCAGGAAATAACTGACTGAGCAAGGTGGTAGGTCTTTGTACACATTTTCTTTTTTTCTTTATAATATTTATTTTCAGCTTGAGGACGCAAATCCAAATTTACTTTTTCTTTGAAGAAGTCAAATATGACTATTGTCTCTTGAATTTGTCTCTACTTATTTAAAGGGAATTTCATTTGCAGGTACTACACATCAGGTTTCATCATGACAAAACCTCTTTAGCTATAAATAAGGGTAAAATGAATGCTATAGCCATGATTCTGGCATTACACCATGCTTACTCAAGGCTTTGGTATCACCTCTGCTTCAATGAATTTTTTGTCTCAATTGTTACAACTGGTTTTTACACACATAAGTGAGATCAGCCTGGATGCAGAGTAAGGACTATGTGCAAATATTTAAAGCTATTTCCCACCTCCGCCAATATCAACATTCTGCAATTTTATCAAATAAGAGAGTGTTAACATAGGAAAATTGTTGTTACTTGTAACTGTGCCTTTATTCTAAAATGTGTTCCAATTACAGTGAGAGCCAGGAAATACAGTAACATTGCAAAAACCCATCCAGAGCATAACTATGTTATGGTGGTAAAAATAACAAGTCGAGGACAGGATATAAATTTTGAGTATGTTTATCAGAGACCTTTATCAATCTCACATTGAAATCAGACCACCACCAGTGGTAAGGATGTAAATTTAAGCACTGAAAGAACCCCAGATTTTTCTTCTAAATTCTGGATTCCTCTGCTCCTCTCTGAGCTGAGCAATATTGCAGCATATATCAGTGGGCTGGTAATCAAAGGTTTTCTTAATTGCTCTGCTCAGACTGGATTTGGCTTGTGCAGAGTCTCTGGGAATGAAGCAGCTGCCCTCCCTGGATGCCCAGAGCCCGGGCAGTGCCCAGTGCCAGTGCTCTGCTCCTCCTGGGGCACAGTCCCAGGGCTGCTGTGGCTGAGAGAGAAAGCCCCATCCTAGTAAAACTCTGAAACTCTTCTGCTACTATAGCCCTAATTATGAATAATATGGGAAAGTTTCTCCTGATGAGTCAGATAAGACAGCTATGGAATAGTTAACTTTTTGTAGAGCTCAGCATCAATTTCTGGAAGCTTTTAACAGAGACTTGACATTTCTAATTAGGAAATTTTACATACAGGCAAGTGAATTTACCCCCAGCTGGGAAAACATGGCTTAGCAAGAGTTTTACATCCGCCCTCATTGATCTACAGATTATCTCACATTTGAGACTGTGGAACCACTGGGATTTGCAAAGATGAGAAATAAATGTGGGAAAGTGCATACAATTTCTTTCACTTCAGGGTTAGATAACAAAAACCTGATAAGTTAGAAATAAAGAGGTAAGTTTATTTTCTTTCTTCTTCATTCGTAATTGTTGCAGAGGTCAAAAAAATCCACAAAAGACAATAACTTATCAGTACTGGCAAGAAGTTGTCATCCTGGTCAAATTCTCAAAGCAGCATATTGGAAATAAGATAGCAAAGGACTATAGTCTTTTTCTTTTCAACTGTCCTAACAGTTGAGAAACAAATTGTCTGCATGTGAGCTCACTTAAACAGAGATGTATTATCTGTCTGATGCCGCACTGTCTGACTTAAGAGAATCCCTCAGTCTTCTTGCATTTTTAGCTACAGTGTTTATATTTTTGACCTTGTTTTGTCCTAGCAGGAAATAACTATAAAAATACAAAATATCAATGAATTGGTTGTTGTGCTAGTTGAAAGTGCTGTATCAGTGTAAGGTGGCAGTGGAAATAAGATGTGGCAGAGATCTTTAAGTAGAGCTTTCACTGATTTCTCTTTATATGGAACATCTGTACAGCTCATTTCACTCTTGTGTTCAGATGAATTTTGTGATGACATACAAGTATGTGCTCCTACCTTCAAAGAATGTGGTTTAAATGAAATAAAAATGAAATGTTTTTTCCCTGTATATATTTTCCTATATTTGAAACTATTCTGATGAAGCAGAAGTTACTTCTGTGTCAACAGAAAAACAGATAAGGAAGCAAACCATGATATGTAGCCTATGAAGTGTTATAAAAATATAGATGTGCATACTTCCTGTAGTTATGTTACTGGTATTCAGCCTTGGCAAGACAGATATGTATCACTGTCATGTGATAAAGAATGGAAAATAGGTGATCAAAATAAACATAGGAGTCCAAACCTTGTACAGTTAAAAGCTGGGACAAGAAAATGAGCTAAAGAGGCTCCAGGTGATCCATAGCAAGGCCATGCACTTTAATGACTTTGTTATTAATAAGAGGTGATGGAAAAGTTTCAACATCATTGAGTCCCCTTCTCTGTTAATGCAGAGCAAAGCCTCCTGGGAAAAGGTGTCTCAGGTACTGAACTGATGCAGCCCTTGCTCTTACCTGAAGGGCCAGCTGTTAGCAAAGAAAATAGAAGTGCAGTTTAGACTTCTGGTAGAACTGTGTGTGCCCAAAAATACTGCCAGAACTTATTTGCTTTCCTTCAAAAATACTGCCAGAACTTATAGTCTCAGCCTTATTCAGTCATAGAAAGCAGTGTAAAACAAAATTCTGGATTAGATTAGATATGCTGCTTGGGAAAAATATGACTGGATCAGAGGTTCTGAATAAAAATGCAGCTTGCCATGTGCCAAACTCTTGCCTTCTACTTGGTTTACAAGCAAAATTGCAGAAGCAGACTGTATATTTGGTAGTATACATTTCAGAGCTATTTGCTATATAGCTACCACAGACAACTGAGTGTCATTGTGTGCCTGAAGCCTATATAGTTTATTTAAGGAATAACCCACAAAGACAGGGAAAAAAAACCAAACTCTGTTTCAATTTTCTTTTATCTCTGCTTCTTTCAAGGTGTAAATACTCACAACCTGTAAATTCCTTGTGTTCAGATAACATGAAGACCTTAACCTATTGTTCAAGCTGGGATTAATTCAATTTGAAAGTTATAACTCAAAATATAGAAAGTTAGAGAAGTCTTTAAAAAAGAAAAATTACTTCCTTTGTCTTAACCAGCTCTCGCTTTATGTGCAGACATGCCCCCTCCCCTTTTTTTATTTCTAACTTTATTTTTGTAAGAGTGGAGTTATAGCTAGGCAAGAAAGCCCTACATTGTCTTTCACTTTTAGTGTTAAGTTTTTGTGGCTTCACTGAAGTCCAGTTTATATCTTAACACTTTGGTAACTTACTTTTATAATGGCTTTGACAGAGTCACTGAAGCAGAGTCCATCCATTTCAGAGGAATACATTTTGTAGACTTTAAGACAAATACTAGTAAAATATGACAGTCTGACCTTTTTCCTCTTGGTCACTTTCAAGAATAGCTATTTTTCCATGCACTGAGCAGAGTATGTATCCCATATATATACTGAACTTGGAAGGCTGTAATTATGAATTATTTCTGAGGTTAGTGGTTCTGTAACTTACAATTTGAAAAGATTTAAATGCTGATGGTGCCCTGTTTCCATTCTTAGTGAAGACATAAAAAGGTCACTTTTCCTTTGTCATTTCACTGTGTTGTTGCTGACTAGTGTTAATCATTTAATTAAAAGGTCAGATCAGTCATCCTCCTCTTCTTCTACCTAGTGTGACTTCAATTATTTTCTTTGTAAATGAACTGATTAAATATTATTTAATAATACTTTATTTAAAAAATAATCCTCAGGAGAAGTGGAAATTCTCTTTGAAGGCAAGCAAGCTTTGAAGGTTAGAATAAACTGAAAATAGCTGGATTTTAAAAAATTATTTTCTCCATTAAATGATGTTAAAATCGTAGGAAGGTTTTAATGAGAGCATTTGGGGGCTTTCCCATCATGTATTTTGCTGTTTGGTTAGCAGGACTACTGGAAAGGAGGAGTTTAAGTGCTACTAATCACTAAAGCCAGCAAAGCCCACTCTCATTTCATGAAATGTGTGGAGATTTGCAGTATTTCCACGAATGGAAAACGGGGGCAGCTGGGGCTGAAAGCAGCTGTTAGCCCTGAACAGAGCAGGCCAACCTGGCCACCCTGGGGGTCTGCTGAGCTCCCTGGGGGTGGCGTTTACACAGCTCTTGGAGCTGCAAAACACCCTGGTGGCTTGGAGAGACTCCTGCTGAGGGACTGCAGAGTGTCTCCATCTGCTTTCCTTCAAAAGGGGCCACGTGCCTTGTAAATAAAGGAGTGCTGTGGCATGATACTGCTTGCCCCTCTCCCCAGGGCATGGCATTGCTGCCAGATTTCTCTCATCTACTCCAATACTTTCTGAGAAACCTTTCTTTCATCTCACAGTCGTGACTTTCTGCCTGGTTTAAATTTTTAATGGAAAATGTCTCCCACTCATTCATAACTCTGAAAAGCAGGGAAAAGGAGCAATAATTTGCACTGCAGATATAATATAACATTAGAGACAAGGTGACTTTGAGTGAAGTGGCACAATGGAAGCTTGGGTGGGTTGATATTTGTGGAACAAAATGTGATGGTAGCCTAAGTTTTGTTTAGCTCGGTGTTCAGTCTGCCTTCTGTTGTGAAAACAGCTGCAACAATGGACAATAATACTTAACTCTTAGATCCTGTCCAAACAAAAGAAATAATTAGGTCCATAATTTTAGATAGTTCATCAAGAATCTTCACAAATTGAGAACCTTCTCAAAAGCAGAGATGCATTTATTGCTCTTATGCATGGATGTATAACAGTTAAAGAGCTGAGGAATGCTATTTTAAAATGACATGTGCAAAAATTAACATCAGAAACCCAGAGGCATTTCCAATGCCTGCACGACATTGATCTCTATCCAGGCAACTTGCAGAATGTAAGCAAGTTCTCAGAAACTTTGTATATCAAATTATGACACCATTCTTAATGAATAGTGACGTATTTGTAGAAAGCAGCATCAAGTTGATGAACAAGCTGTGATCTGAGTTATTTGAAAGCTTGGTTATATAGAGCTTTTCAAGAATCCTCCAATGTAATGCTGTCTGGAGTTATCTGAAAAGGCTGAAGTGATTAAGTGCAGGGTTGTGATTAGCTGGACTTTGACAAGATGTATTTGATTGTGTCAGACTGGGCTTTCTGGAGGAATTGCCTCTCTCTCTGAATTGAACCACAGTCTGAGATGTCAGGGAACATGGGATTTCTGGGCTGTAAATCTTAAAGAAGTAGTTTTAATTGGTAAAAATAAGGACTGGGAAATGCAGAGCATGCTCACAAAGAACAAGAATTGGTGCATCAGTTTGTTTTTCAGCAGCGTACATCAGTGCAGAGCAACTGAGAAATGTCAGGCAACCTGAGCTGTCAAGGAGTGAACACAGAGCTGAACTGGTTATTAGTCAAGCATCCATAAATGGCTGCTAAGCAGGCAAATAGTGGCAAGGAAAGTCAAGGGCAAACTTGCTATTTACTGAGCATTCAGCTAATTATCCATTTCACTAAATACAGGAATTCTCTATTCTTTATGCATTGCAAAAAATTTGGCTTTGAAGTCAGAGTTCAGTAAGTACTTAATCACTGCAAAATTACCTTGTATTAGGTGCTCCTGTATTTTAAATTGGCATAACTTTACACATGGCCTGTGTTGCAAACTATCATTTCTTTTTCTGTTTCAACAGGAAGAACACCAAATGTAAGGAGAACTAGATGCAGGACCTGTGTTTTTGTATCTTGTGGTTTTTTTC
Organism: Picathartes gymnocephalus; assembly: GCA_013390045.1. Classification (NCBI taxonomy): domain Eukaryota; kingdom Metazoa; phylum Chordata; class Aves; order Passeriformes; family Picathartidae; genus Picathartes; species Picathartes gymnocephalus. Next base: position 535,490 of record WEKY01007689.1, read on the forward strand.
TAACTCCATTTTCATAGCTGGAGGAGCTTTATTATGCCTATAGCCCACGATGGCTGCCTTGAATTGTGTCTGCCAGTGATGAAATGGAAATGTTGTTTGGAGAAAATGGAAACTTCTTCCTGATCTGCCTCCTTGTATTTGGAGATTTACAGCAGTACCTTGCTTCTACGGTTCTCATCCTGTTGGCATTATTCAAACAGCCACTAGTATTCAGTAACAAACAGTGTATTATTCAATAAAATAGACAGACTTTATTCTCTTTTTTCCACAGTAAAAAGTGGTTGTTAAGAAACTTTGATTTGTGACTCTGAAACTTTGAACACACTCACAGAAACAGGATGACTCCAGAATCAACTAGGGCAAGGTAAGTTAAATTATTGTTTCTACCACAGAACAGCTGAATTGTTGTGATAGAAGTATAAGTCTAAGCATTCAAGCCTGATGTAGAAGAGTATTCCTTTTTTGAGTATTGAACTGATAAAAACTAGTCCATAAAGAACAATCATCATGCACCCTTTTACTGGCAGTGCATTTGAATAACAGCTTGGGCGTGCTGTTCTCAGAAAATTCAACATTTCATCCATTTAGGGAAAAAAAATATCTCTGTCCCCCTCGTTTCTTGAGTTTACCTTCACATTCATTCTGTTTCACAGGGGATGTTTGTCAGTGTTAAAGTGAAGAGAAAGTGATATTTGCTATTTTTCCATGCTTATAGTAAGTCCACAGCAAGTCCTCTGATTCACCTCTGAGAACTGCTTGGAATTTTATCTACTTTCTACTTATCTCAAAGAAAATCCCTGCTGGAAATGTGCCATTTTAATAGAGAAACTTGTTTCTCCTGTCTTTTGGATTGAAGCCCCTATCATTGCTCTGGCCTCTCCAGCAGCACTCAGGGCAGGGGCTGCAGGGTTCATCCAGGTGTTACAGGGCACTTCCCATGGCCTTTCTGCAATGCTGCTTCTTGCTGTTCCTCTCCTGGGTGCCAGCCTGTTATGTATGTCTGCAGGTCACCTGGCTTGTGATTGCTCATCATTAGCTCCACTCTTCTGAGGGGCTGCCTTCTCATTTTTCTCTCTTTGGTGAAGCCGTCACTTCTTGTCAGCCACTGGGACCTGTTTTCATACTTATTACTGCTTTTTGCTTATTACAAGTCAGGTTCCAGAGAAAAGTTCTGCATTAAAATGAAGGGAAATTTTAAAAATGAGCTTGTAATGAGAGCAATTAATCAGAGCAGTCTGCAGCCTCAGCAGTACAACTGAGTTTGCTAGTGTGAGGGGGACAATGAGAGGGCTGATGAGAAATGAGAAACATGAATTATTTGGGGCTCTGATGTGGGAACCATTTGCATGAGGTGCAGATAGAGGCTGTTTGGAGACAATCCCATTCCTTTCCATCACATAAAATGGGCTGTCCTGCAGGAATCCTGACTTTCTCATGAATACAGCAATTCCTTCCTGCTGGCAGCACAGGGTGGCTTTAGTGACCCTGGAAGTGTCTCAGTTTCTGTGGGAAGCAGGCAGATGTGCACATCTTAAGTGCCTGCATTATTAGCTACAGAAGCACTGGGTTGATCCCTATAGTAGGAGAGGTCTTACCACTCCTAACAGTGGTCTCAGATCTGCACTGTCTGTAGCTTTGAATTGCAAATTAAAAAGGGATAGTTTGGTTTTACCAAACTATATCCAGGTTTTGCAAATATCCTAGCCAGATGTCGAGCTGACTGAATTTTACTTTTTTTTTCTTTTTCCACATCCTGAAAGCTGAGTAGTTCTGATGTTGGAGATTTTTGGGTGTTTTTATTTGTTTTGGTCTCTTTCTCCTGAATACTCTGTGATTTTTCTGAATTCCCTCATACTAAATGAGCTGATCTTCTAGGTTCCCAAATATCTCAGATGTAGTCTGTTTATGTTTTCAAATAAGAGAAGGAATTACTTGAAGCCCACAGTGTATGACAGTATTTTAGTCAAGCATCTACAACGCATGCTGTCTTTTGAGAGCGCTGTGCTGGTCCCATCTCCTCAAGGAAATGCTGTGTCAGGCATTCCCAAATCAATTTTTTCCAATGCTGTCTCTCTGAGCTCTCCTCCAAACTGTAAGGCAGAGCCAAATCTGTCAGGCCAGGCTCTCCTGTCTCTGAATTACTAGCAGCCAAGATTAATTAGCACCCAAAGCGTTTCCAGCTGTACCGTTTGTGCGATGCTGCTGCTGTGACGCGTCACCACTCCCCAGGTCTGTGATTCATTGCTCTGTCAGTGGTTTGAGATACAGTGTATAAGAATGCCATATAAATGCAAATATAAATACAAACACTGAATTCTCCCTGTTGGCTAGTGATAAGGTGCTTATCCAGATGGCACACAGTGATTTAAAAGTGGAAAACAATATTTGGAAGGATCGGGAAACTCAATGTTTATTCTTAAACTCTGTTTTCTTTTTCTTATATAGGCTTTAATTGGGAAAAAAAAAACCAAAACACAAAAAGGCAACTTTGGTTTCTTCCTTGGCTACCTTTGTGGTATCTTTCTGATTATTTAAATTAGAATGAGGATAAATTTTGAGATGCATTTGGGAAATGGTACAATTTGTTTTATGTGGGAGTGTGTGTTCTCAGGGACCAAAGCACATGAGGTCTGGTTGTTGTCTGGACTCATTTGGGCTTCAGCATAATGAGGATGGCAGGACACTGCTTTTGCTTCATTCCCTGATCACCTGCACTGTTTCAAAATGTAGGAGATGTTCCTACCAAGAGACCTGGGACAGCTTAGGCTCCACTTGCCCAGCCAACCAAAATGGAAAGGAGGTGTTTGCAAAGTCAAGACTGCTTTCATCATGGTATGGCAGATACTTTAATCTGAATTGCTTACTCTTATCTTTGAGTACATGTTCTTCATAGAAAAGTAATTCCTTTTGTCTGCAAAGAATTTTGTCCTGAAGGTACCTATGTAAGTGTCTCAATGCTCTTTATGTCCCTAATGTTATAAGGGTTGGTGGCACACACTTTTTAATATTCTGTATTGCTGCACTGGTGCTGCAACTTGTATAAAGTTCTCATACAGATACCAAGACTAGCCTTCTGTGTGGGTAATGCAAAAGGAAAGTTTGCAATGTAAGACTGACTTTTTTTTATCCTGGTGTTTTTCCTCTGCATGCACACAGGTAGAAATATGTTTGTTATACTCCCTTAGTCCAGTGATTTTTTTTTTTTGACTGAGTTTTGTGTGGATTTGGAAACTGGAAATCTGAAGGGGGTCAGTATGCATTGCTGTAGTTTCAGAGGCAGCAGGAATCTGATGGATCACCTCTGCTTTAAGCTCTGGGTCTCCTCACTGGTTTAATAATCATTAGAGGTCTCTCCTCGTAATATTGTACAATAGTTTTTCCTTGAGTGTTCTTGCTGGCATAAAGCACATGGCTGCCATATTTCATTTATGATTGCAAGAACCAATTCTCTAAATGTGTATAACTGCTACTATCATTTAAAATACTAATTCACTTTTACATGTTTTGCACTAACCATACCCTACTTGCATTAATAAGAGTGTGTCATTTCCTTGAAATGTATCCAGTCTGTGTAATCCAAAGATGCTGGAGAAACAACAAGCCCAGTGAAGGACACTAGATTTCTTGTTCATTTCCCTGTCTAGTGGTAAGGTTTTGTTTTCAAGACTTTTAAGAGAAATTGGAAATTTTGGGATGCTTTTCTAGTTGAGTTTGTTCCACAAAGGATTGGAGGGCTTTGCTCATCATTCCAATTCTTTTCTGAAAAGAAAATTAGACTTGCTGTATCTGTTGTAAGAAGGTGGTGTGGAAGGGAGGCTGAAAAAAGAGTTGGGATGGGTGATGATTGGTATTGTGGAGATAGGGAGAGAAGGGAACAGATTAGAGACAAGTGACTGGGAGTGAACAGAAAGATGCAGAAACCCTTGGCAGGTGGGAAATGGGCTGGGTAAGTTTCAGGAGACAGCAGAAACCAGGAGTTAAAGTCTGCCAAGCATTGTCAAAGCAGCAGGAGATGCTTTTATAGGCAGCATTTTGAATAGAGTATTGTAAAATATAGATCATTAGTTGCTAGAAACAGTAATAGGGGCTCTAGCATGGGTCTTGGCATCAGCAAGGTGGACAGCATATCTTATTTGTGTGGTAGAAACATATCTACACCATGTGGAAATTTGAGTATTTCTTTGTTAGTATCTGGTTCATGACCTATAGATTGACATATGTCTTGACGTTTCTGGAGTGATTCCCTTTGTTCCTGGTTTAATTGAGCAGTTCCCTCATATTCTGAGTCCTCTCAATTGTCAAATTTAGCGTGGAACAAAACCAATGCTTCATCATTGCTACCTGCCCTGTTTCTCACATTAGATATACTTAAGTTCTCTAACTGGATATCCCTTTTATTGTGTTCCCCCAGCAACCTGATGGCAGATTTGCCATGATTATAACTTTGATTTCCACTTAATATATGTGCCAAATAATTCCTAATTATTTCCTCTTTCTTCTGTGCTTCCTCTCTCTTTCTTTTCTACTTTTTTAATTAATACTTGGGTTGGTGTCTGTGACTAGGCTTACACGAACCCTGAAGCTCAAGGGTGTTTGTCTCCTCAGCAACACAGCAGGGGGGAAGATATTAAATTTTATCTTTAGGTGTATTTTAGTATAATATTTGTATGCTCTCTTTATAAAACAGGATTTTAAGACATTTTCATAACTTCTTTCTTTCTCTGTCTCCATTTGCCTTACAGATTACTTATATTGATGCTTTCTTCTCTTAGTTTCTTTTTCATTCCATGGCCTGCTGTTAATAGTAAAATGTCACACTGTAAGATAACATATAGAGACGAAGAGAAGGGGGATACATGGTGATTGCAGCAATTGACTCCATAATAAACAGGACATTTGTTGACTGTGTCATCTGATGACAAAAAGTCGCTTGGAGAACTGAAAGAGGACAGCAAAATTTAGTGCTGGATCAGTTCACAGCTGAGATTATCAGCACTAGAAATTTAAGGGACAGTTTCAAGTTCACCTGTTTTGGATTGTTACAAATTCACTAATTGTAGATGAATGGTGGAGCATACCAACAAAAGATCACACCTACAGTGTGTAAGGGAATGAAAGAGAAGTTCAGGAAGGAAAATAGGGCTCCCTTAGCTGAATAAACATAGGTCGTGTTTACTTTTAAAAAGATAAATAACAGCATAGCTGGCATAACTTGCACCCTGAAAAATGACATCTGCATTGGAAGTTCTGACTTGTTTGGTGACACCAAAGTGTATTCAGAAGTGCAAAAGTCTAAAAATGAGGAGTTTTGCAAGACCTGACTGGAATCAAGACTATGCTACGCTGGATGTGCCCTCTAATCACTCATGGTCATCAGCAGAGTATTGTCATTGAGATCTCCTCTCTGGAGGCAGTGAGCTACAATAGGCTGTAACTGGTTGACCTAACACTAAGTTAATATTCAGCTGTGTACATAAAAAATGGAGCTTTTAACAGTGTTTAATCGTGTTTCAGCCTAGCTCCCTCTGAAACAGCCTCCTTTAGAGGGTATGTAGGTGCTTTGGCTGCTTCTGTAATCCTTACAACTCATTAACAACACTGGGATGCCAGACTGAGGGGAGGATTCCTTTCCCTTTATCTTCGTTAGACTCCCAATGTGAGAGCAATTTATTGTGCCCTTGCACAGGATAGCAGGGCTTTGAAGGCATATTTCACCATGAATCCTTGCTTACTCAAAATTCCCATTCAAACTTGAGAGATTCCCTTGAGTGAAAAAAAACCTGCAGGGCCAGGGCTGTTATCTTTAATGGCAGACATACAGAAAGCTGCAGGCTTGAACTTTGTTTTTGACAGGTTAAATGCCCGTGTTTCATCTTTAAGACAAACTTTATTATTGTATTGCAAAAAAAATTCTCCAAGTTTAGTGTGGCTGCAAATCAAGGGTATAGTATATGGTGTTAATGAGGAAAGAAACCTAGCAACTCCGTGGGAGGGAGAAAAAAGAAGTTTATTTTATTACCTTTGTCTTTACTGTAAGGTTATGGAAGAATTAGGTAGAAAAGTTATATGTTTTATAAAAAGATTCTGCTGTTGAGTATCTGCCTATCAATGAGATATTCTGGGAATCACAAAGCCCTTGAGAAAACAATGAGAAGATACTGGAGAGAAATCTGAAATTCCTCAAGACTTCAACTGTTTTCATCTGACAGATCATAAAAATCAGACAGATTGTGACCTGCTTATGCTCAGCCACTGGAGATCCTGCCACGCAGCACTGCTGGTACTGTTTTAAATTCCCAGGGCCTGGAGCTAGGAGGAGGCCCTCTGGGGAAGGGGTAGAAGTGTCTTTTTTACACTGTGGTTTGCCAGCACTGAGCCAGCTGGGCAGGTCTTACTTCACACCTTATTACAAACCTGGACCAAAGGCACAAACTGACTTTTGTCTCTACATGATCTGAATAGCGACACATAAATACATTTGTGAGAAAATGAATCAGAGCAGCCAGACTTCAGCAGGACTAAAATTACTCCTACAAAAGTGCTTCAGGGGTACCTACCTGTAAAGTGTGAACTTTTCTCCCTTTCAGAAAAGGAATATGTTGATTTTGGCAAAATTTGATCAGTGTTCACCTTGCAAGCAAACTCAGCAGCTGCCTCTCTCCCTGCTGGACCTCACATAGGTTTCTGAAGGGAAAGCTTCCTTGAACTTTTCTCTAGCTCTCATCCTGGCCCTTAGGAGCCTCTTGATTCCCTTCTAGTTTAGGAAATGCTGTATCAACTTTCATATCTCAATACAAGAAGGCACGAGCTCAGGTGCAGGCAGGAGTCTGGTGCAGAGCCACTTGCCATCCTGCTCTGCCCAGCCCTGTAACACCCCTGAACCTGGGGCACCAAGCACTGTGTGGCTGTCTCAGAAATGAGGACACACCTTTCAAGGCTGGGAGCCTTCAATCATTTGCAAAGTGCAGACTGCTAAAGAGGAAAGCAGCTATTTATCAGTCCATGTAGTAGAACGCAAGCTGCTTATTCTTTAGTAATTTGTATCAGATGGGAAAAAATATATTTTTGCAAAATTAATACAAATTAAGAGGAAAATGCTGATTAGTTCAAGCAAGCTGCATATGAAAAATGGATTTTCTCTTCCTTTAATATGCTCTGCTAATCTCCTCTTCTGTCTCAGTACTTTTTCTCTCCTGCTTGTTATAGTATGTAATCCAATACTGTTATAAAGGTCCCACTATTTTATGCGTGCAGCTTCCTGCTCCTGTTTTCCCTCTACTGCATACAAGGGTGGCCTCAGTCTCTCTGCCTGCTTAACTGAAATAAACTCCCATTCAGCAGGAGAGGAGGATGCAGGGATCTTGTGTGTAGGTTATGGAGCAGTCTCTTGCCAGGCTGTAGTCTGAGTGTCCACCAGGAGCACCTGGGCAGAGCCAAACAGGAACCTGGAAGCTGTGCTCATGCTCCATGTCCACTAATGCACACTTACAGCTGATTTCTGAGCATGTGAGCTCAAAACAAGAGTCATATAAATATATAAAAGAAGAAAAAGGCTGGCTGGCTGCAGCACAGCACACAGATGGCTGTAGTAAAGAAGCCACCTGCTGAAACAGGCTGGGCTGGGTAGGGGCTGCCTCCTTCCTCACCAGCCAGAGCAGAGAGCCGTGTGTGGGAGAGAGAGAAGCAGCTCTTGAGGAGTGGGTGTAATGCACAGTGAGAGGACGGACTGCCCTGGGTCAAATGTGTGTTTTGAAAGGAAAAGTGCTTTGGAAGAACCTGTGTTGATACTTTAATGAAGTTTTCTCAGCATATTTTAAGATGTACTTTCAGCTGGTTTTTGACCACAGATTTTAAGAACCCAGGATTCAATTCTGGACCAGTAAAACACTTTCTCTATCCCTGTCTTAGATGAAGGAAACTGTAGAAAATAAAACTACTAAAATCTATGCAGCAACAGTGACTTCTATCTACTGAGAATTAGAGTAAAAAGATGCAAGACAAGAATATGATTTGAAGTCTATGGACATTCAGGATGTGACCCACAAATAGGAAAGAAGAGTTATGAAACAGAAATGCATCATTCCAGAATATTCAGAGAAAAAAATTTAGGGGTAAGCTACTGCTGCCACCAAGGCTGCCAACACTGTAGCGGGGGTACTACTGCTAAGCACAAAGATTCCTCAGTGGCAAAAGTTCATCAGGAGAGACTGAATATTAAAGAAATAATATTTTTAAAGGAAGTAATTTGGTTTGAGATTGCAGTTTTCATCTTCACTGAAGTCTGCTCAGAGTATTTTGAGGTTACAGACCACCACAGGAAAATTCAAAAGGAGTGGCCTCAAAGGGCAAATATGACACTGAACTGTGTTGGAGAATAGGGAAAGATGTGCTGTTTGGAGGCTCCTTGTCCTTCTCTGTCAGTAAGTACGAGAAAAAACAGAGAATGCCCGAGACCATGACTGCAGCCTAAATATGTATCTGGAAAAGCTGAGATAGTGCATAATGGTTCTGCTGCTGGAAATGACAGTATAGAAAGAAAACAACGTCCTTAGAGAGTGAAAAAGCCCACCCTCTGCTCTGTGCTGCTCTTTCTAGGCTCCTCCTTCATCTAAGTTATTGCCATGTGGAGGGAGGAATGGGATGATGTGAGTGATTTTTCCTTCCCTTTCCATAGATTTTGCTATAAAACCTCCTGACACAGAGGTGTTTTCCCCTCCAAGTTTATGTAATATTTCTGAAGACCACCAGCAGATGTTGCCAGGAAATGATCCAAAAATCTGCAGAATTTTTAAGCCCCCCTCTTTGTACTGGGCATTTTCCTTTGTGATCTGCAGTGTGTCAGCTCAGCTCAGTGGGAAAACCCTGAAGGCTGTGCTTTGCATGTGGCTTTGCTCTCAACATCTGGACAAAGCCCAGTTGTTCCTGTCAAATGTGTTGGGATTTTTGTGATGGAGATTACAAGAGGCTGTGGTGGAGCTTTTGTTAGATGTGGATGGGCAACTACTTGTATCTTAATCTGAGAGGCAGTAGATCCCCTGAAACCAGTCAGGCTGGGCTGCTTTTGCAAGTCCTATTAAAGGATCATGTGAAAATGCTCTTACCTGATAGGGAGTCAGAATCACTGTATTTTGTGCTCTAAATGTGAAAGCTTTATGAAAGAAAAAATCTAAAGATGACCTCAGGACAGGAGGAGCTGATACTCAGCCAGGCTGAATTTGCATAAAGAGAGTGCAGGAAGAAAGAGGCAAACTTAAATAAGTACAAGGTTGTTTGTCATGATAAAGTAATGTCCTCTATTGTCAGATGGATAAGGGAGGTAAGCAGCACACCTCAGCATACCATTCCTGAAACAGAAAGGGAATGTTTTCCAGAAAAAAATCATTGCAGTGTGTGTCCTCAGCTGATTGAAAACTGACTGCACTGAAATAAGTCATGGATGTCAATAGCCAAGTCATATCAGAGACGTATATTAAGTCAATTCTGGTTGTTGGTCTTGTTCACTTCTACCTTTTCATCACTGGCTGCTAGAATTGCGTTTGTTTTATAGATTTTGTAGGTTGTGAGATCCAGAAGGGACTGCAGCAGCTTTGCAGAAAGTGATCAGTATTCTTGATAATTTTGGTGACTCTGGCACTCGATAAGGTCAGGTCTTACACTTATGCAAATATTCATGCAAATGTACACTTTGGATGAATAAAATCCCAAAGTGCAGTATTTAAATAAGGAATAATTAGCTACTCATTATTAGTTGAGCCTGCAGGTTTTCCTTCATAAACTAAACATGAGTTAACATTACCTTACCATGCCAAAGGTAATTCTGGGACAATCCAAGAACTGTGTTTAAGACATAGAATTTGTTCATTCCATCTTCTGTGCTACTGTTATCACAGTTTTACAAGACAAGTAATAGACCTCAACCAGGGAGAATGACAAGGGGTTTTCTTTGCTGAGGTTGTTTTCTTCCTTACAAGATGTTAAATACTGGAAGAACTAGTGTAGTCTACTTTAGGGAAAAGGAAACTGAAGGTTTTCAACATCTTTGAATATATAGAAAGATTCTACAAAGAGAAAAATACTCCTTTATGCTCACTGGACTGTGAAAAGACATAATAGACTGAGTTTATATGTATGCCTGCAGACAGAGATACTTAGATTACACCTCAGAAAACTTTTCTAGTAATAAATGCATTTAAGTAATGGAACTAGGTAATATTGTGTTCTTGAGTAAATAAATGTTGCTGTATGGGGCTCTTTCTCCTGGGAATTGCAAGGATGTCCCTTCTGCAGCCCAGCCCCAGGAACCTGTACCAGCACTGCTGTGCAAGGGACCAGCAGGATGGCTAAAGGAAGTCCTTCCCACCTAATCTTCATCTCTAAACTTTCAGTTCTTGTGCATTTCTGTCTTCAACTTTTCTTGCAGAGGCCGGACCACTTATTTTGAGCCATCCTCCCATCAGAATTTTTACTTTAATACACTCTTTCTAATATTCACCTTCCTCCACTCTCTCGAGTTTCCTCAGTTCAGTCAGCAACAGACTCACTCTATTTACAGAGAGAGAGAAAAGATTTCCTAAGTCTGGCTGGGATGCTACAGTTCCTGAAGTGTCCTAAGGCAACCTCTTTCATTCCCTTAAATGCAAATATAGAGTTCATTGAGCATCAGTTGGATGTGTGAAATTAGCTGGATGAAGCTGATCCTCTTGTTATGGAAAAAGAAGGGAATGCAGAGAAAAAGGGAAGAGTTCTAAAAATTAGCAGCAAAAACTTGCCTCTGTTGAAACTAGTGGAAATATTCATTGACTTTGATAGGATCATAAATTCACAATAATCCTTATATTTTGGCACAAATTATTAAAGACGTAGTAACTTCACTGGAGCCTTGTGAGTGTACAGGAGAACACAGTTCTGTAAGTCTGGGGATTCATGAAATGATAGGTTTCAATATGTGGGTTGCTAAGTTGTTAACTCAAATGCACTGTGAGTACTATCTGAAAAGCTAATCTAAAGTAATAAAGCTAATGTGCTCTTGGAGCATCCTGAGGATTTGAAGTCAATGCAATTCTTGAATGGTGAACATAATTTTGAAAGATATAAAATAGTTTATGAAAGCACATTGCAGTCCATTGTAGAGGAGCATCTTACTACTTTTTTCAGTGGAAATGAAATCTTTGCTGTGGAATGAACTTTGGGTTGATCAATCTTCAGTGTAGTCACAAGGACAATTTAATGTTATTACAACAATTTCTTGTTTTTATAGCACTAGCAGTGTTCTTAGTAATTTGCAGGTAGGTGTTAAAAGCTGTTCCCCAAAGGAAGTAAAATATACAACTTTTGTAGATAAAAGAATGTCATATATGTTGTGTGGCACACAGCATACTGAGCAGGTACATGCTTTAGTAATGAACTTAGATCCTGAATGGATAAAAAAGGGAGAAAATCTTTATTGTTTTCTCTATGCTGTATTGTTTAGACCTCCTCATATGCGTTTTCCTGCTTCACTGTATTGGCTCCTATATGTGCCACAGTACCTTCCATTTCCTTGAGCAGAGGAAAGTGAGCCAGCAGGATTTTTCTAGGAGAGACATTGTGTTTTCTGCCGTGGCAAACAGGCCACTGGGGGCCCTGAGTCTTAGGCCTGTGCTGGCTCTGCAGTGCTGGCAGAAGTTACCAAGCTGACAGTCCAGAAAGGGTGGCAGTCACATGCATTTTTAGCGTGTTTGACTTTATGTTACTCTGCTGTGGTATGTGCTGAGAAGGTACAGCCACAGGCTGTCCTTGGCTCTGGGACAACAGCAAGATTTCTGTCCCCTCCTTTGCTTGGGGAAAGGAGGAAAAATAGTGGGTTTGCATTTCAACTCAAACTGTGCAAATTTGGCTGAAATTTTGCTGTTGTAAACAGACTTCAGTAAAAGTTATTCAGCCAAAAATTGTTGTGACAAAACCCCTTGTCTTACCTTCAGAAAACACTCAACCCAAGTAATGGGCTCTTTACGATGGCACGGCTGGGAAAGGGAATAGAAGCAGCCATGTTCTTTGAGATGGACATCAAACAGTTTTAATGCATAGAAAGAACAAGTCATGTATTCCCACTCTGCTGGGAAACCTGATAATAGCATCTCTTGCACATCTGGCTCAGTGCATGTGTTCTCCTCATTGCTCCCCAGCAGCTGGGGGGGATGGCTTTGTCATTGTGATTTCTACTCTGTGTAGGTAGGTATGAGCTAAAGCTACGGCAAATTCAAAGGGTGATAAACAATTACTGAATCTTTATCCCACCAAACTGTTTTTCTTCATCATCATGCTCCTTCTCAACTCTGATAAACATTGCGTGTGTGTTGCTGCAAGAGGAAAGGCAGGCCCTGTTGTTCCTGTGGCAAATGAAAATTGTTTCTGAGAGTGACTTGAATTGTCATGTTGAACCAGCTGCTTTTTTCTTGTGTTGGTTTTCTTTTACCTTTTTCTATTCCATTTAGGTTTTGTTTTATTTTGTTCTACTTGCTGACTGCCTGTAATCTGCATCTGTTTATAGGGACAGCTAAAATGAAAGCAAGTAAATTAATGGGTTGACTTGCAGCACAAGATGGAATAAGTTGTTTAGATAGATATCTCCTCAGGTCTTCCTTGTCTGACTAGCTGTGAAAACTCCTGCATCCTTTTCCTTTATGTTACAGGGGTACTGAATTAACCTGTAAATTGAACTGAGCCTGTTTCTGTAAAATCTGTGACAAAAGTTTAGACTTCTAAACAAACTCAGCATTCACATCTGTGGTTTTTTGTATGTATTCTGTGCACCAGCCTTAGGAAAAGAATGCTTGTTACAATATCTAAGTTGAAAATAATATTTTGCAGTGGCAATATGAAGCAAATTTTGCACTTACAATTTTGAAGTACTAGAAATGGAGAGATTAATTTCTGAAAGTTTTCTTTGAGAAAATAGGAAATTACCATGTAAGTAATACATCATCTATTGTAAGGTTTTTGCTCAATAAGCACTATTTACTATGTTATACAGGACAAGTATTTAACATGTGCAAATGTTAATGGTTGAACAAGAAGACAGATATCTGACAAATTATTCAAAGTGCAGAGTGATTCAACATTTTTTTTTATCATTGTGATCTTTTAGTCTGACCTCCTTTATAACACACTAGAGGAGACTTGGATTAATTACTTCTTAGTTGAAGCAGAGTAGAGTTTCTGGAAAGATGTCGTATCCTGCTTTAAAAATGAACATGATGGAGGTCCTGGCATAAAATGTGGCAAAGGACTCCAGTAAATGTTTGTCCTCTTTGTAAGATTTGTCTCTTTTCTCTAACCTGAATTTCTCTCTCTTTGGTGCTGTATGTAATTATTTGTTACATTGAAGAACCTAATATTTATAGGTTTTTTTTCTTTATGTTCTAGTTATTTCACTCTGTGTTTGGCTGTCCCTTTATTTTGCAAATGGAGCAGATGCCAGCATGACTCACATGCTGATGAATTGTTTCTATATTCAATGGGAAAGCTATTTTATGAGGCAAGAATCTTTATAATATTTTCTAATTGCTTAACATAAAATAGTTTTTTAATTTAAAACTGAAGAAATAAATACTTTAGAGCTCACGAACAGCAGTCCAATGACAAGAGGAAAAGACAGCATAAAGGCAAAACACAAATTGGGTCTAATGTATAGTGAATATTTATGATGAAAACACAGAGGTAATCAGCTGAAGAGCGTTGAACTGAAGCAAGAAGGCAGCCCAAGGCGCTTGCTGTAGCAAACATAAAGCTGGAATCAGACACCAGCTTTCAGAAGTCAGTCTTTGCTTTATTTCCCAAAGACAAAAAGTCTTTCCCAAGTACGTTTTCTCTCTCCACTCTTCATGAATGCAGTGGCCTGAGCAGGACCAGCCCAGGAGGAGGAGGAGGAGGGTTTCCCCTGTGGCTCCTGAATGCCCTGGCACGTCCCAGCAGCCACCCAGCCTGTCCCAGTCAGAAGCTGGAGGACTCCCAGCTAGGTAAGTACAAAAGCCCTAACTCAGGTGCTGAGCTGGAGATCTAAAGATCGACAGTGATTACCCCACTGAGGAGCAGACGGTAACTTCTACGCCTACAGCCAATTGCTGAGCTGTGTTGGCTTTCCAAGTTGATTTAATAGGTGACTCTTTGTCACACCAAATTGCCATGACTGTGAATCCAAATCTTCAGTTTTTATTTTGGATAGGTATTAACAGCTCCCACTTCCTGTCTCCCCACAAAGTGCATATTAGTTTATTTTTGAAAAGAAATTTGCAATATTTTCTTACAAAAATGAATTATTTCATTCTTCTGTGGGACATCACATCCTACACCACTTCCATTAATGTGGAACTATTAGTGGAGGGAAAAAACCCTCACTGTTTCTTGTTCCTGCATATGAGTATTAGCCTCAATTTGAAAACCACGAGTTACATTCTAATGTTCTGATTTTTTTTTCACTGATAAGTTTAATCACTATTTTTTTTGTAAGTCGTTTGAGAACTAAAATATGAATTTTGTCTCTCTAGAGTTGAGATATTCTGACATAAATTTTCACCACAGTGAAAAGATTTCACCATTGTTTACAAATTCTCTCCAGCCTTAGATGTTTTCCATTTTCTTCCCTTAGATGGTGCTAATAAGGTACAAAAAGCAGATCCAGACTGCAGTGGTTTAGAAAGAACACAAAGTACAATGAAGGCTTGTTTGGATTCTATGAGCAATTTCTTTCCTCCTCTCTGTGCTAAATTTCTGCCTTATTTGTGCTTATTCAAGCTCCAGAATGACACTATATAAGAGTATCAAATTTGGTAAACAATTACATCTGATGACTATATGTTCATTTTGGAAAACTAGAGGAACAAATGTTGTCTGTATCTGAGCTGCAAAATGAACAGACTTTTCATTAGCTTTGTACTCTCCCAGGGAAAGCTTACTGCCAGTATCTGAACTCCGGGAAAATGCACTTGTTTTATTGGTAGTTAGTGTTATTCACCATTAACCTGGAGTCCCCACAAACAACTTTTTCTTTAGTGTATAACAGTTATCCCTGTGCACAGAAGCATAGAAGAATTTGCTCAGTAGAAAATGAAGGAGAAGAGAATCTCTAGCAATTTTTCCTCTCAGTGCAAGTGTTAAGGATGTGTGGACCATCTTGAATAGTTGTATTTTTCCCTTCACTGTAATCCTGAGTATCAAGCTGTAGAAGAGCAGTTGTTTTATGAAATTTCAGTACAGCCCTGGAATGAAATTTTGCTACTTCAGGATTTTACCCTTTCTCAGGGTAATTTAAAATAAAAGTGACACATCTCACTTTTTGCATGTCCAGGGTAGAGGTAAATGCTTTCAGAAGGGCATCCATGACCTGAAGACCAGGATCAGCAGCATCTGCAAGAAAATGGACAGTTCATCAGAGGCATCTCAGCTTGCCCATGCATTTGGCAGCAGAATTATCCTTTCATTCTTTCCCCCACTCCTCACCACCTTCTCCTCTCCTGGCTCACCATTTCTTTGCTCTCCCAGGCAGTTTTCAGCCTGCCTGCTTGGTTGGGGTGTCTGTTCAGCACATAACTGATCATGATTGCCCATCACTGCCGAGGAAGAGGCACAGGGCTTGGGAGGGCAGGAGTGCCATGGGTCTGGACCCCAGGAGCCTGCACAGCTGAGTGCCCAGAGGAGCCAGGCAGTGTCAGCTGTGCCCTGCCTGGGGGTGCTGCCAGGATGTAATTAGCACTTCGCTCTCAGGAGCAATATAACTCAGTTCACCTACCGTACATGGATGAGAGAGACTTCACTGTTTATCAAATCTAGTTAGCTTGATTTAAACCCTCTAGGTTAGCCCAGTAGTGGATCGGTTTCTTTTCTGACCCTTCACTCATATTCATTATTGATTTTTCCTGAAAGACGTCAAGGCAATTACCACATGCCACTTTATTTTATCCTTCCCAGAAGAACCTTGAATGAAGTTTTGGGACACTGTGAAATCAAGGAACATTCACTCCAATCAAGCACAGCCAACACTATTTGTTGCCTTTGAGGTACAAGTTTAAAGTGCTGTCCTGATTAGAGTGGTTCTGTGATTGTTAATGTACGTGAGTCCCACATTTCTATAGCCCATCTGCCTCATGTGGCTCACTTTGACAGGCCAAAGTACACTTAGATGGGCTTCTTTGAGTTTAATCCTCTTGTTCAGGGATTCATTCATTGTCTGTCTTCACCTTTTTCTGTTGAAGAGCCCATTTACAGTGCTTGTAGCAACCAGACCTAAAATCTAAACATTAAAGCTCTACTTTACCCTTTCATTACCCAGTCTTATGTTTTAGATTAAACCAGTGACATGGGAATGGTTTCCCAGAAAGATGCAAAGTTAAGCTTTCCTCTGGTGAAGTCTGTGACATTCAAGCTCTGTGAAGATTCATTTTTTTGCTGCTTTTCCAGCCCAGGCCTCCTACCACAGCACAAGGCTTTGTGTATAATTATTACAAACAGAACTATAACAAAAGAATTTTACTAGTTTCCAAAGACAAGGCCATGAATTTTTAAACAAAAATGGGATGCTTGTACAATGTTGAGTCTCTGATGATGGGATTTTAATTAAATGAGCATATTCTATTTTGACATTGAGCTCCAGCTCCATTCAGTGCACAATATGGACAGACATCACTTAATGAACAGATGCTGAATTTTGTTTTTCTTCAGCGTGTGGCATTGGGCCCTATTTGTCAGGTTTCCCACTCTGATGACTGCTTAAAATTTCTAATTTTCTCTTGAGTTATGTGACACTTGTCAAAGTATTAGGGCAAATCCCAGTTACACGTCAGCAAGTGAACTGTGGTCCTTGTTTGGTTTGTTGGACCGCAGCACATTTAATTTGGAAATACTTGGAATTGTACCTAATTCCTAATTTTGCTCTTTATTCGTCAACTATTCCCTCAAAAGCTTTATTCATAAATTGCATTAAATTCTTAGATTTCTATTCTATGATGAGTTGATGTTCTCTGTATGATTAAACCATATAATAGCATTTTCTCAAGTTCCCATTTAACAGAACAGCCCATCTACTGCAGAGTTGTCTAAATCTTGCCTTTAGGCCAAAATTTGGGTAACAAAGATGATGTAAGTGAACTTAAATGGTTGTTGTTATCCACTGTAGACGTTCTTAGCATGCTGCTTTCACGTTCGTTTGGCCAGTCAGAGAAACTGGGTTTTGCTGGAGCATTGAATTTCATGGCTGTGTTTTGGTTGAAAGGCTCAGGAGAAAAATTCGCTGTGTCCTGGCCAAGGGAACACCAAGGCTGACGTGCCCTTTACAATGCAGATTTCCTATTGTTGCACATACTGGCTAGCATTGGGTTTTTTTATACAAAATAGCCGATGGTGCCAGGTAATAATAAATGGGATCAGAATTGCCACTGTGATGTAACCAGATGCATCCTAGTCCAGGTTTCAGTTTTTTGTTTGGCCAAACTGAGTGACTATTGCAGACAGATTGGACAGGAGGGCTTTAGCAAGAAATCAATAGGGAGATCAGTGGCATTTTCAGCTTTTGAGTGTTTGATTTGCAGTCTTCATATTTACTAAGGAGTTCCTCATGGAACTCATGCTTTTGCATAGTTCATTTTTAAGGGATCAGCAGGGTGGAGTGGTTACACAAAGAGGGTTCAGTTCAAAAAACAACTTGTCATAGTCTTGGGATCTGTACTATAGCCTGTGCTAGTGACATTGCAAACCCAGATACTCCTAACAGTTTTCTTGTAATGGTTTAATTCCTAACAGTGTTAAGATAGAAAATATGTATAAAATATTTTAAACATTTTTACTTGCTTACTTCATGAGGTTTAAGAGCATTGTTAAATTATGCAGGATGGCAATCCTCTTGTGAAACTGTTGTAATAACCAGTCAAAAAGAGCTATTTCTGCAAACGCTCATTAGTGTATTTCTAAATGCTCAGAACTATTACCAAATTCTGCTTTCTACATAAATATTTCTAGCATTTGAAACAATAGTTGCTACATTTAAAAGAATGCTGGATGATGTCTGGCACTGTAGCTTTTTAAACAATAGCTAAAGACACTGGCTTGAGAATACTTGTATAGATAAAAAAGATTTTGTTTGTTGTGACTTGTGAGGCTATACTGTTTATGACTTGTTAATTCTTGGACTCCTACCATCTCTAAGCCAAGAATTTTGACAGAAGTGTTTTTTTCCCTTGATAATTGTCACTTGGATTCTTTATACTTTACATCATTTGTATCTGGATTCATTAATCTCCTCTTTAAAACAATTATCCAAAGCAAATGCAGAAACAATAACATGGACCCCTGGTGACCTGTCCCATTGCATTTTTAATGAATAGCAAATACTCATAACTATCAATTGGTTGCAGCTAATATGTTGACAATAGCATGGAAACTAATTGGGAAATATTTATGGACAATAAGTAAATACATGATAATCAAAGTTGGTCCATGAATGAGTTGTCAACCTAAAAAGGGGAGAATTTTTTCAAGAATATGATTCTGTGCAATTTGCTGTTCTGTCATTAGCTGCAGATATCCCTTAAAAGGTATCACTGGAGCAGTCTATATACATTCTGCTTTGAGCACAATTATTTGCACCTCTGCTGGGCTGCTAAGGCACAAAATTCAGGGCAGGTGTAATGCAGAGTGCACTGTCCACGGCTAGGGATTAGAAACTGACTGTCCTTAATGTAACAAGCTAGGATGAATTAGGATTTCTCAGGGTTTTGAATGCTAAAAAATGAAATCAAGGTCAGTCTCTAATTAAGTGGGACCTGGAGTGAATATAAATTATTTCATTCACCCATGCAGCAATGTGACCTGCTAAGGAGAAGCAGGCTCACAAAGGTGTTTTTGTGACTTTGCTGCATCCCCAGCTTGTGTTCCTCCCAAGATGGTTCAGCTCTTTTAATGGCACAGCAGTTTCATACTGATTTTAATTGAGCCTGGGTGGGGCCATTAAAAGAACAGCAACAAAACTCCTTCCTCAGGCATGTCTGTCGACACTTTCCATGCTGGATTTATCCTCTTTGAGAATGGCAACTTCTTCAGCCAGTTAGCTTTGTTGATCTCATCAATATTTGACTTTGTCAGAAAAATGCAGGTAGTACAGTGCCAAAAATGGATGTCTGCTTTACTGTCTCAGGCAGATTCTCTCCGAGTCCCTGTAAATGCATCAGACCAAATATATGAAGTAACACACTTATTCTGGGTTCTCTACCCCCCAAAAAATGTAGGCGTAAAAAAATAAAAAGCAGCTCTACACCATCATCTTTTTCAGTTGATTCATGAAATGTCAGGAGTCTAACAAGCTTGTCCTATACCAAGAATAAACTTGGGAAAGGTAAACTGTGTTCAAAATCCCAGCTCTGGAAACTCTGACTGCATTCTCCAATGGGAATAGGCTAGCAGGAAGGGCAAGTCCTGGAAGGATAGATTTTGGCTCTGCACTCTCAAGTTCCTGAGTTTCCTCTTGAAACTTTTTGAGATACCATGTTTTTGATATGAATCAGGTGAATCTCCTTAAAATCCTTTCAAACCAGGGCAACAAATCTCACACAGTTTCTAAAGGGTAAAGCACGTGGATGAATGGTCAGGGCTCCAGGGAGCGGCACTGCCTGGTGAGCCCACAGCATCACAGAGCTCTTGCTTCTGGTGCACCAGAGAGGAGAGAGAAATTGTCCCAGGCCAGGAAGGGCTGATGACAGAGGGCACTGCAGGTCACTGATTTGCCATTATCTCTCTCTCCTGCAGAGCTACTGCTGACAGTAACCGTGGGTCTGGCCACTGAGAGGAAAACATCCCACAAGCTTTCTGAATGTCTCAATGGCCACAGTCCAACAGAATCTACCAGCTTCCAGTGGCAGTGGTGGGAGATAAGCCTTCTGAAACTTTAGTCCAACTCTCTACTATTACATCCCAATTTTAAAGGTTTTGGGGCCCTAAAATTTCTGGCCATAAAGTGTTTGTACGTGGCAAAGATGATTTTCCCTTATATATGAAACTATAAAGAAATATGGGGAAACTAGGTGAAAAGTAAAGCTGCTACCATGTGAGCTTTGCAGCAGAAAATATCAAAATAGGGAGGTAATGCAGCATCTTTAGCAGAGATGGGCAAAGCACTGAGATTCAGCAACACACATTGTTCAGCATTTCTGAAAAGCAATAGTCACTGAAAGGGCTGATCTGTGGGTGGTGAGCAATCAGTGAGCTGTTCTTAGATAGAAATGGCTAAAAGTCTCATTTAAAAGCAACCTTTCTTCCATTTGGGTGAGGAAGAGCAGCAGGTTTATGGTTTTCCTGTAGCTGGCAGACTTCAATTTGTTACTCGAAAAAAAATTTTACAAATGACTTTCTGTTGGCTAATGTGTAAATGTGAATTGCCAAAGACAAAGTAAAAATGTAAAAGGACCATCAGGCAGTCAGAGCAGCTATGCTTTTGGATGAACATGCAGGATAGGGTCAAGCAGCCAGATTTTTAATTTGATGCTTTCCCAGTAAGAAAAATATCTCCCCTGCTAATGTAAGGAGAGAGGGGATGGGGGGGGAATGCTCAGCAAGTGGAAGCAACCATGGGGGTCCCTGAAAGTAGTTGTATAATGATTATTTGACAAGGCTTCCTGGATGCTAACAATCCCATTAAAAATAAGTTGGCAAAAACATTAGGATCCTGAACTGACTGAAAATGAAAGAAGAGAAATGAGGAGGGATTAAAGTAAAGCTCAGAAATAAAGAACAACCACTGAGTGAGTCCACGGTGGGAGTCTGTGAGCCTGATGGGAAGCTCTGGGTAATTAGCTGTATTTGACTTCTTTCTTATATTCAAAAATACTTTTCTCTCTCCTCTTCCCCCCCATATTTTCTTGTAGAGCATGAATTCTTGGAGGTCACAGTCTATACTGTGACACCCAGCTTTAGGCATTGTACATGCACATCATTAAAGATAATTCTTGCCCGAAGAACTTTAAATCTACATTTACCAGGCAGAGAAGGGAAATAGTAGTATCACAGGTTTGCAAATGAGTAGCTGAGGCACAGAGAGGTGAACGGGTGGTTTCAGAGATGTTCAATTTTCACTTGGACTCCTATGAAAATTGGGTTTTTCCAGAAATCATGACACCTCTATAGTGATAAAGACATAGAATTGTTTAGGTTGGAAAGACTTTTCAGGTCAAGTCCAACTGCTAACCCAGAACTGCCAAGGAAACTAAATCATGTCCCCAAGGGCCACCTCTATGCATATTTTTAAATACTTCCAGGGATGCTGACTCCACCAGTTCACTGGGCAGCCTATTCCAGTCCGTGATAACCCTCTGGGTGAATAAGTTTTTCCTAGTATCCAATCTAGTGTCATTTGGAGGAAGGAGGCATGTGCAGAGGCACGAGGCTCTGTTGCTGCCAGGCACAGCTTCCCTTCCAGTGATGGAGCAGTCTGCACGTGTGGACGTGCTGGCAGAGCTCTGCAATTGCTGTCACTCAGAGGGGTGCTTTGTTTCCTCCTCAAAATGGTCACAAAAGTAAACTATTTTTATATGAGAGAGACAAATATTTGCTTTATCAAGGAAGACCCTTGTGATGTACTGTGGCCATCTGTGTCTAGTCCGATGTCTGTTGATAAGTCAGTACTAACATACATCTGTTTTCTTTAGTAAGAAAAATTTATATCTTGACTGCAGTATTACAGATGATTCCCAACATAACTTCAGCTTCAAGGCAAAAAGGATGAGGTTTTGTTTTCATGTTGCTGCTTCTTTTTCTTTAACTCAAAATCTTTTCTGATATATTGAATACTGAAGCTTGTGGAAGATTTGCCTGTTTTATTTGGTTTGATTAAAAAAATCTCACAAACTTGTAATGTTGACAATATTCTTAAACTAGACATTGTGTTAGTCTTGAGCCTTCTAAGTAGCATTTATATGTTGTCTTTTCAATTTGTTATTGTACATGTTCTATAGAAAAAGTAACTTGAAAGCGGAAAATATACAAAACAGACCAGCTGCTTTGCAAAGCTGTGTGACAAAGCTCTGAGTAAGGTTTGACAAGGTCCAGGTAAAAGTTGGCTTGCTTGGAGACAGAGGTTACATGAAACAACCTCCATGGGTTTTTCTTCCAACATAAATTTTTCTGTGATTTTATGATTAACTGCAATTTTGTTCCCAAAACCCACAGTCCTGAAATATTGCAGTTTTTAATTCAAAATTTATGACTCATGGAAAAAAAGGCTCTTCATCTTAACCATCAACACGTTTCTCACATGACTGACTGTAAAAGAAAAATTGTCAGTTGCATGTGATTTGTTACTTCTTCGTACCATACTGAAGGGTTGTTTTGTAGAAAAACAGAGAGGATTTAATGAAAGAGCACCAGAGTGGTGTATGGACTATGAAAATAATCTGAGAGAGAATTCAAGTGGCCACATGTGGGGAGAAGGGTACCAGTTGCTGCTGGGGTGCTCAGGGATTGCGTGGGGTGATACAGATGGGGTGTGCCCCAGGCAGGGAGGGGCTGCAACCCCCAGCTCCTACAGGACGCCTTTCTCCGCTGCTGGCCACTCTGCTGGCCACTCTCAGCTGCTGAGATTCAGGGTGTCCAGGGCAGCTTTCACTGCTGCACCTTAGCTGGGCTTATCACTTCAGCCAAAGTGCTGAGGAGGAGCAGAGGTTCACATCCATTTCATCATGAAGTCTTAAATTAGTGAATGACACCAGAAAAAGCAGGTCCATACGGGGCCTAAGTCAGCTGTGAGCTTTTGCTGTGTAACCCCAGCAAAGTGACTGCACTCAAACAGAACAAATGATTGTTAACTTTGGTATTTGCTCACTAGATGTCTATTGCCTGACAGAAAATCTTCTCCATAGCCCTTTTCCCATTAGAGAAGTACAATAAAAACTGTAATGAAGAGGAGTAATGTGGCTTATTAGAAAGACAATTGCATAACCATCAGAATAGCAAATTCTGGTTCTTGTTCTGTCTCTATTTTCCTGAACCACCTTGGGGCCCATTTCCCATTTCTCCATACCTAATTGCTGAACTGGAAGATGGGTAGTTATCCAGCAATGTCAGGGTGTTATGCTGAGGGTGGGGTGGGATTAATAAGCAAACTCCTTTATGGACTAACTATGCCTCATTTTTAAGGCCTTTCCTATGTGTACATATACAAAATACCTGTTTTTAGAAATTTTCTGCCTTATTAAAAGTAGGTCTTTCTTCTAACTGAAGTCACAGTGCAGTGATTCACTTCCCAGCAGTGTTTGCATCGTCACATTCATGTGGTCAGGATGCTGATGCTGCTTATAGATGTCCCATTGTATTTACCAGGGCAGGTGAGTGGGAAACAGTGACTCCCCCAGCCGAAGAACAGAGCTTCTCTAGGATCAGGAGTAGGAGAAGGCGATGTACTTGTTTGTGTCTCAAGTTATCTAACCATTAACTATCTCTTTTCTCATCTCTCTCACCCTACTCCCTCCAGAAATCTGTTATTGAAAGGAAGGAAAAGGGAAAATGTTTTTAAATGGGCAAATTGAGAAATTCACAGTGTTGCAAATAGTCTGTGAGCAGGATAGAGTTGCCTAGGGCTCTTTCATGTGTCTCACATGGGGCTGTAAATCAATTTAGAATTGTAGAAGTAAGGCATAAACCAGAAAACTGTGTGTATGTCAGCTGTGTTCTGTACAAATGGCTGATATTGTGTATAGTGTTTATTGCAAATCCTGTTGTGACCCATTTTCTAAAGTAACTTTTTAAATTTTTCTTGTGACACAAAAAAATAAGGTGCAGTATTTGCTGCTATACATAAAGTGTCAATTCTTTATTGGTTTGAATACTGATTATGTTACTGAGACCCTCCAAACAGCCACTTTTAATCCAAACCAACTTAAATCCAGGACCAGGGTGGGTGGGGTTTGTTTTGTTTTGGGTCTTTTTTTTTTTTTTTTTGTGTGTGTGTTGTTGTTGTTGGTTATTTTTTGCTTAATAAAACTCAAGTAATTTAAAGAATTTCTGCCATTTCTCCTGTACAAGCAATTACAAAGTACTGAGGCTTATGACTTTGTTTTTCCAGCATACAAGACTATACATTAGTAAACGTTTCCCAAGATATTTTTAGGTAAATATAGAATTTTTGTCCACATCCATTTTGGGCATAATTTGGGCTGCTATCTTTTGGAAATCTTAAATGTCCAAATAGACCTGTGCCTTCGGAAGGGTCTTCCTTTCTTTCTGCCGTTTTCTGTTTCAGTTGGGAAACTTGGGGCAATTGTTATGTTGAATCTAAAAGAATAAATTTAGACCAGAGTACTGTTTAAGTATCTTACAGTAAGAAGAAAACTTCAGAGGCCTCTTCCCTGAAACAGGTCTGAAGAATAACCCAAAGTACTGTGGAACTGGCTGCTCAATTTTCTTTTGTTTTCTTCCTGCAGAGCACTTCAGGGTGTAGGTAAACTGGAATATTTCACATATCCTAGATACACAGTGTATAACCAGGCTTGTTGGCCAGATTATGTCCACAGCAGTAAAAGGAAGTCTGTGGGGTAGCAGTAAAGAAACAGAGGAATTTGGGACTGTAAAGTTCCAGAAGTGGTTTGTTGCATTTTGAAGACTTTTAAGATATTTTGATGCACTTGGTAGACGTTTTATCTGCAAGCTCAAAGTCAGGAAATTCAGAATGAAGATAATTCATTGATGATGCAAGGTAGATTTGGGGTTTTTTTTTCCCCTCAGTGCAGATTTTGACCAAATCAGAAGTCCTGAGATACAATCAGATTGAAATTATGTCTACAATGGCACACCCTAATCAAGGTGTTTCTCTTGGCAGGACTGGAGAGAACAGAACTGCAGTCTATTGCTCATGGAACCATCCTCAGTGGCCTCTCCAAGCGGAGCAGGCAGCAGCTCTCCCCATCAGGGTGGCAGCCCTGATGTGCCAGGGTTCGAGGGAGATGGAGGTTCCTGTCCCAGGGAGGAAATGATCTGTTACAGCAACGGAGGCTCATGAGAGAAGGGGATTTGTAACGTGCCCATCGCCACGACCAGCTCCTGGTGTTATTGAGTGCACATTTGTGAGTGCTGACATAGTTGCCTACATGAGTCATACTTTGCACTGAAAGTTTTATTTAATGAACTTTGCGGAAAAACATTTCAAACAGTTTCATGTGCTTCTCTATCCAGGCAAAAAGTTTGAGCACACATCTTCCCCTTGTGGAGAGCGCTTTCTCTTTTCCAGCTGTCAGAACACAAGGGTCATTTGAGTATTCTTGTCAAGTTTTCCAGATGCTTGTTTTGAATTGATGGGTTTGAGCAGGAGCAATTTGTTATGCTGGCACTTCCCCCCTCCAACTGCACAAAGAGTCAGCCTTTGCAGATACATTATCATCTCCTTCCCTCAAGAAACTGCTCTTCTTAAGATAGAACGAATGGGTTGGGAGATTTTAGGTCTGAACCAAAGGTCAGACTTGTCTGATAGCTGTGGAAGGGAATGGGGATGTGTAGACTGTTGCCTGGGTGGTAGATATTTCTTGCACCTGTATGTGTGCAGATAAGGCTAGATACATTATTTGGCACTTTGACTAAAGTATATTTCTTTTTCTGTTTTGGAAATACTTTTTCCATGATTGGAAGGAGACTTTAATATCAAAGTATAAGTAATCCAGTGAAGTATAAAAGTTTGTTCAGGTTTTATATTATTTTTTGGTTACAATTTCAAAAATCCTTGTTGTAAAATTAAACCTGTAAATCTGTTTTCCACATATGATTTCATTTAACATCTTATGGAAGCAGTGCCCAGTATGCACATACTCACTGAGTTTAAACAGGCAGGAGAAGAGATGCAAACGGTGTGCCAGGCACTGCTGGCCAGATGTGCCCAGGGTGAAGGAGTGGCCATGGTGGCTGAGCAGTAGGAAAGAGGTGGTGGGAAGTGAGCGTATGTCACCTCCTGAAATGCTTCTTTCATGGTGATCTTGTCTGTTCAAGGGGATTTCCCACATGGAAAGAAAAATTAGCTCCATTAGTATAGAAACTTGTGTGGAGATATGTATGGTCATAGCAGAGCTACTATTTAGATTCAAAGGAAAAAGAACATGAAAAAGAAATTAGGTCTAATTTGAAAGAGTCATACCAAGTATGTGTTCTGTGTCCAGACCAAACCTTAACACTCATTAACCAGTTGAGAAGGAACCTGCAAACTCCTGCTGAGAAACCTGGTGTCAAATTTGTTGGGTGATACAGATAATTAAGGCATACCATGAATGTTTCAAGTGGTGATCAGGTCAACTATACTGAAAGAAGATTCTTGGTAGCTGAAGGTAAGAATGAATCTTGTATATGGCATTTTCATCCTTCTTCACCATTGTTTGACCAGAGATTTATGACTAACGTCAAATACGTTCAAGTGGAAAAAATTTTACAGGGATAACCGTAGGATAAAAACTTGGAAATGAATCTTATGCTTGTATTCCAGAAATCATACCAGGTCACATCACTTAAGGAAGAGTGAGAGCCTCTGCCACTCAAAAGAGTGACAAATTCAATTGAATCTCTATGTCCATAGTAAGTCTCATGGTGCTGGCTACCAGGATTAAATGTGATTTTGATGTGCTCTTAGTGTTTTACTAGTTTGTGGTATTTTCCGTGAGGAGCAGTGTATTTCTGTGTTTAAAAATAGGTAAATGTAGTTAGAATGGTCAAAGTGTATTGTCCAGAAGTTTTGCATTTATTAATTACATTTGCTTTGCAGTCTGAACCTTGAGTAACTGACTTTAGAGTTGCATTGGAAACAAGAGGTAAGTGACCTCTCAGGCTTGGAGCAACCTCTTGCCTGTGAGCATGGAAAGGATTGCTTTCCCAAACAGCCCTGCCTGAAGGGACCTAACCTAGCTACGAGGGATGTGACAGCCCTCCAATTCCAGCTTGTAATGAGCTGCCTCTGTGACATCTACTCAATTGGATAGATATACTAAAAAAATGAAAGTAACTTTCCTTAGGCCATGATGACTCAGTTAAAAATAGTCCTACTCAGAAGGTTGTAAAAGCAGCCGGGAAAGTGATAACATTAGCTTTTCTGGGCCGTTGCACAACCTCATTTATCCTTTAATGATCCTTGTGTTTTCCAAACCTGTGTGCAATTAATATTATTTAAAGGATACAGGAATGTTCACCGGGCATTTGTTCAGCAAATAAAATATTTTTAATAACCGTGATCTAAAACTTTAAGCAAATGAGTTTTTCTGATAATCTCTTCATCAAAGTAGATATTCTCAGATGTCCACATTAAATTTTGGACTGCAGATATCACCTTTAATGTATCCTTCAGTGGCTTCTGGGGCTGGAAAAAAATCATTACTAATTGATATGCTTTAATGGCCTGAGAGCTTTCAGAGTTGGATGAACCCAAGAGAAACGCTGAGAGGTAGATATTTGATTCTAATGATGCCTGAGTAGGTACAAGCAAGAAGTAGAACCATCATGACAGCTATATCATTGTCAAACTGCTATACCTCAGGTTTTCTACTAATTTGACACTATTACACAACACTGTTTTAATGAAGCCATGAAAGGCAAAATTAGATAATGGATAGAAACATAGAAAATGAAGTCTGTGCTGGTATCTGTGTTGGCAAGTTGGTCACTGGAGAGAATAGGAGTTTGGGATTTGTAAACTATCTGTTAATTAGTGCACTATAGTGCTTCTACGTCCTGAATATCTAATAAGTTTTTAAGAATACAGATATTGTGAAATTTTCACTTAACTGTGATGATATAGGATATAAGGGACCAGTGTTCTAATTCCCCATCCTGGCTGCATTGATCCCTTCTGCAGCTGCCACCTTACACTGCACTGGACACACCCCACACACACTGGGAGAGAGAACATGAAGAATTAGAATACTTCTGGTTTTTTTTTTTTTCAAGTGTCAGCTGCATTAAATGCTTAATTCACCTTTAAAGAGTTTTTATTTTTGGCCTCAGCCCAAGCCCTAATTTTCACTGTTATCTACTGTGTTTCTAACACAGTTGTCAAAAGCATGTTCTCCTTACTGAGAGGGGAGAAGCAGCGGCATTTTCAATGGAATCTGGGGGTTGTTTTGGAGGTCTCCTTTAGCATTAGCGTTTGGGGCCTGTGACTTTCATCTTATTTTTCATGTTTAATAAAATCTTTAGTGAGACTTAAGGGAAAAATGTACCATTGCTAGCAAATACATGTCATTGTATGTATGAGTGAAGCAGAAGAACTGATATATAACCCTTTCTGAAACTATTTTTAGGATTTACAAAATATATTTGTGTTTTATTCAGTAGGAAATGTGCTTTTCTTTATGAGTTTCTTTTGATGACTTGGAGACTAATTATATGGAGCTAGTAATTCCTGTTTATTCCATGAAACTGGAAAGCTCCTTTGTAGGCAGCATGAAAGCTTGGTGTTAAGCCACACCTGCTTATAGTGGAACAGTTTTGATGATTAAGAAAACTTGGAGAGGAGCATACAAAAATTTGGAGAGAATAAAAAAGTCCAAATATACTTTCTTTATAGTTCTTTTAACTTTACACAGTTCTTTTAACTGTGAGACAGGCCAAGGCTAAAGGAAGTGCCTCAGGTAAAGAGAGAGAAATGAATGTTCAGATCAAGATCCTGAACACTCAGGACGATTATATGACCTCAGGGCAAAAATGTGCAGATTATTTTTGTCTGGATCTGGTAATGCTCATGCTGCCTAAATCCAGAGGTTTATGTAACTGTCTAAACCCAGATTAATTGTGTTTAGAAATCCTCAGAAAAAACAATGTCTGTGTTGCTCTCGCTGATAAGACCAGAGATTTTTATCTTATGAAATGTCTAGTTGAGGGACACAATCAATAGGTTAGTTTTGTAAGTGTAAATTTAATTTGTGTACATGCATGAGAAAGCTGAGAGGGCCAGACTCCTCAGATTTAGGAAGTCGCACTGTAAGGAATTGTGAGA
Source organism: Picathartes gymnocephalus (assembly GCA_013390045.1). Taxonomy (NCBI): domain Eukaryota; kingdom Metazoa; phylum Chordata; class Aves; order Passeriformes; family Picathartidae; genus Picathartes; species Picathartes gymnocephalus. Next base: position 564,462 of record WEKY01007689.1, read on the forward strand.
CTGCTTGAAATTTGCCGCAAAACTGGGGCCATGACAGTTTATGCAAGAGTCACAATTTCCTCAAACTACCAAGGAAAAGGAGATTTTTTTGAATTTTACCAAGTTGCCCTCAACGTCTTCCATATTTATGGATTTCAAGAGTATAAGGCTGCCACTAAAAGTGACTTTATGGTTTGTTGCAGTGAAATTGTACACCTTCAAAAGGGAAAGGACTCAGTAGATAGAGAATGTTGGTGGAGGTTGTACCTGTGTGCTTGGGGAGCAAGAAAAAATGGAGTGTTTGAGTGGGCTGATGCTCTCCTGGTGCCTGGTCATGAGGGGAAAGGTGCATGTACAGAGGTGGTATCTACACAATAAGCATGTACAGTTGTTTGCCTTAAAACATATCTGCATCCGAACTCATGCACATGATAGTTTAATACAGTCTTAACTGTGAATTTTTAGAGTACTTTGTATATTTTTCCAACAAATGTTATACTTCCCTGTGAAACTCCATATGAAGGGTAACTGAAAATACACTTCTATTAAATTAATGATACAGGAGAGATCTCAGTTTTGTCTGGTTCTTTGTGGAGGAAGGTAATAAAATGATCAGGCAACATTATCCACAGAGAATGTTTATTAACAGATCTCTTGGCAAGGATGAATTGAAATAAATATTCAAGGAGGCCAGGGCAGTGGTGGAGCTACCAGCTCGCAGGATCTGCAAGATGTGTAGATGCAGCCTCTGGGGACAGGGTTCTGTGCTGGGTTAATGGTTGGACTTGATGAGCTCAAAGGCCTTTTCAACCTGAACGATTCTGTCATTTTCTTCTCAGGAGAGAAATGAGTGGGGACAGGCTTCTCATCTGGTGTAGACATACCTACCTTCCTGAAAATCTGGTTTTAAGCAGAACTCATTGATTTATACTCTTTACATCTAGGCAGGTATAAATATTGAAAAAAATTGCATGAATGGAAGATCAGGGTCGGTACCTTTTGGTTAAGATATTTTCCTGTGATTTTGGTGTGGATTTAATGGCATCTTGTCTGCTTTCTGGCATTTATTGACTTGCTTGTGTTCACTAAATCCAATTTACAGCTCTTCACATGGCCAGAACATAGCAGTAAATCTAGTGCATTAAATCAGTGAGCTGGATTCAGTTCTTTATTAAACCAACAAATCTGGATTAATTCCGGTCTTTGAAAGTGTTTCTATTAAACAAAAGACCGGTTAGACCACTGTCTAGAAAATGTCTTTTGATTGCTTGTCTTTTGAAAGCTTTGTTTCTCTCCTCAAGCCCAGCTACAATGTCAATGTCTCTGCAGAATATGTATGTTTCCCCCTCTATTCTCTTTTTTTTTTTTCCTGCACTAAGAGGGATAATTATATGAACTATTCTTGCCAAAATCTTTCTGTGACTGTTTTTGAATTTTTCCTAATGGTCTGAGTCTATTAGAAACTGATGGAAAGATCTCTTTCTATAGCACCACATTGATACATGGCCATGTCTCTGTTTTTCAGACCTATGCATTGGGTTTTCTTCCCCCAAGTGAAATCTAGTTTGAGATAATACCATTAAGACAAAAGGAAGACGACACTTGACAAGAGTTGTTGTGGATAGAAGCTGTGTTTGATGGTGTGGGTGGAGGTGTTTGAAGTGCTAATTTTTTTTTTCTTTCTGGACTACTGGTGTGACAGAGGTGTCAAGTTTTGATAACTGGAAACAACAAAAGCAAATTCAAGTTTCAGCCTCTGTTTTGGTTGATTGTAACATTCTTACTGTCACCCCAGATTCTTTTCCTTCTTTCTTCATTCTGCTTCCAGACAGGTTTGCCAACAACTTAGATTTCATGCTTTCTAATGAGGGTGTCAATTTTTGTTCAGATAGCTGCAGTGTGTATGGAAAATACCCATTTTCCTCTTAAGTTAAATATGCAGTGCCAAATTATTTTTTTAATTGGTGCTATTCTTTAGTTGCAGTTTGTTTTTGTAACATAGGAAGAAACAAAATCTGTTTTTATGCCTTGAAAAGTGCTTTGTATTTTTCAAACGTTCTCTGTCACGTATTTGCTCTGTTGAATGTTCTATGTGTATCTCTCTTTTGTTTACTGCATCTTCTAAAGCACTTCTTCAATGCTCAATCTATGTTGACCTTACTTCTCAAAATATTTGCTAAATGAAACATGCTGTTTGGAGGAAGTAGTTCCGAAGCATGTGGATTCAATTTATTTCTGGGCAGTTTGGGTTTTTGTTGCTTTCAGGAAACACAAAGAGTATAAAGCTCCCAACTCCTGGATATAAATCAACTGTGCCTAAAATCACTGTCAATATCAACAGGGTGAGCTGGAATGTTGTGACTAAAAGGTGTTTCTGTGTGATCTTTACTCATGATCTTTTCTGTATTTGTGTAGAAAATTCTGTTTAGAAACCATTACTGCTGTACTGTGCCTTGATGGCACTGAACAGTTTCTAAGGGAGGTGGGTAAGCCTCCCATAGAGATGTCTACAGACAGCCCCTAATCGGGCATCCTGGGCCATGATTGTGTTGTATGTCAGGGAGGAAAAATGCAACCAAAAACTTGGGAAAAGCCTTTTATGTGTGTCAAGAGCCTGTTTTAAATCTCACCAGTCACTTTTTTTTCTTTCGTCCTGTGTTGCTTGACTGTGTGCTGTTAAAGGGACTTGTGTGTTTTTCTATTTGCCAGTATTAAGTTCCTAATCCACTCCTTGGGTGTATATAAAATGTATATATATAATTGGGTAATACACAAACATTTCCTGTGACAATAACAATAAATAAATAAATTCCCTTGCAAAGGAGAAATCTCCTTCCAGCAAAGGACAGCTCCTAAGCTATGCTATGTAATGAAACATGAGCATTAACAGGTAGTAATGTACTTTGAACCATACTGATACAACCAACTGTTACAGTGCATTTTTAAGGTTATCAACAGAACATATTTAATATAGATGTGAATTCTCCTGATATTGCATTTTCCATAGCAGTTGGTCATTAAATTCTACAGAAGGATGTTTTTCTTTCCACATAGCAAACACACATGAAAAGTCACAAATGCCATCACCCAGCACTTTGCTTTAATGTGCATATTCTGCACATGCCTGCAGAATGCCCACCAATTAGGGCAGAAAATGCTAAATTGATTATGATCGTTAGAAGTGAAAATGGCTTCTTCTGTCAGTTGCAGAAAAGATTAACTTCTTTTTGAAAAATTTTATTAAAGTTCTGCACAATTTCTTCTGTGATTTACTTAATTATACAACACAATAAGGTAATTACATGTCATAATGATGTGATTATGTGTATTTGCTTAAAATGTACAATTAGATGCAATTACACTCTAAGAAAATGGAAAAAATTTAAGGGCTAAGGCACTGAAGCATTTGCTCTAGCTTGGCAAACTGAGAGCACAGAGATGTCAGTGGCTCTGAGTCAAGGTGCTCCTTCCTCACTGGTATGAATTAACATGAATATATATTTGGGGAAAAAAAAAAAAAACAAAACCAAGAAAACAACAAAAACCCCCTCATTTACAAAGATATTCCAGAGGCCATGATTTGATTGTTTCATTATCTATGTGTGAAATTTTAGGCGTGGTTTGAACAAGTCTCTTCTTGCCCATGAAGAAGAAAATATCACATTGTACTCATGGTGTTGGGAATATCATGCAGAGCCAAGTTTGCAGAAATCAGGTGACATTTTTAAACAACTGTAACATTCCCAAGGCTAGATGAACTGTATTTTCCACAGTTTTATGCAATCCCAAGGCACAGAAGTGCATTTTGTTCTTTCCTGTGCTGAACCCTGGGATTCTCCCTCAGCTACCTGCCTTCAGCCACTGGACATTTGAGAAAAACATCCAGTATTAAGCAGTTTGTGTTAAAGTTGCTAGAAATGGCTATTCAGCAGCAGTGCTAATAAATCATACAAGGGGAACCTGTTTTATTTTCTCATGTAATCACAGGTCCCTAGTCCCATTCAATTTTCTTACTGCATTTTTCTCCCTTTGTGACAGCAGCTCCCAGGACTGAGCTCTGGGATTAATAAAATGGAATTCACATTCTTGTGCATCAGCCTGAATCTCTCCTAACCACTCTGGTTTTGCCAATATGCTTTAACCCTATGACAGAAGGACCTGCTGGATGGCAGCTCTTTAATCCTGCTTTCCCCGAAAAGGTATCATTAGTGCAGTGAAATGTAGGGATGTTTAGTGCTTTTAAAATCAGCATGTGTCCCAGTAATAGCAGAAGTTGAGGAAGAGTTTGTTGTGTATTTTTACTTAATGCACTTTAGCTGTAACTGCTTTACCTGAGAATTCTATATATAATTAAGCTTGCAGTTGGTGGTTTTTTTCCTTTCAAGTTGATAGGCTTTCTAAATGCAAATATTGTTCTTTGACTTTGACTAATCTAAACAGGTCTCTTATCCTCAGGAAATTATCTTCTCTGTCATGATCTTTGCTCCTCCCTGTGCTCCACTATTACTTTAGGAGGGAGTTCCATCAATATATTGCTCTCTCCATTTTATCCCTAGGGACATGCCTCTTTTCTCCTGGTCAAGAACTGATTTTTTGTGGGGTTGTTTCTGCTTCCAGACAATAATCCTGGAGCAGGCAGGATACCATTCCCTTGAATAGAAAATTCGTTCTAATTAGTCCTAACCAACACACCATGTTAAAACCACTTGCTGTTTTAAGCTACAATTCTGCACATAATCAAATAAATCAAACAAACTGCTCATAATCCCACTGTTATCAGTACAGTTATCTATTATTATGAAATAAATAGTATAAAAATTTTTCTATAAAAGAAAAAGCTTTCACTGTTTTCAAAGAACAAACTTATTCATTTAATTATTTTCTAGATTTAACTGTGTTTGTCCAGTGCTAGTGGCTTTGCAGTTGAATATTATATTCCACAATTACATCCTTATTTTCTGCTTTCTAAAGAACTGAAGCTACTTTTTAAATCAACAGGAGGCTGGACTGGAGGAAGAATCGAACCCCACATATGGAAAATTTTCTGCTATTTTCTGCCTTCATAAATAGTAAGCTCAGCTACATATTCTTATTTTGGTTCCCATGGTGAACACATCAATGATTGTATCAAGCAGATCATCTAGAGTTTTGAGGTGATGGATGTTCAAAACATCAGCTGTTCAAAGCCTACCCAAACTTGCAAGATATGTTAGAACAGAAAACCTGCACACAAAGTAACAGACACTAAAGAGATCTTTCAAGCCAATTTTTATTGTCTTGAAGCAAGAAGACTCTTAGAAATACGCTAGAAGATGCCAGGTGTGCTCTGGTAACAAATAAGTTATCCTTTATTAATATTGTGGAGTCCCAAAAAAATGGATTTCAACTGTTGTCATCTGAAGTAAGGAGGAGCTTGAGAACACGAGTGACACTTAAAATACTAGGTGGATGAGGTGGGTAATTATGTCCTTAAAAAAAAAATAAATTCTGAAGGTGATGTCCTGGTGTTGCATTAAAGTGGAGGTGCTGGGAAATAACTGAATATAGCTTTTAACACATATTGAGTTTGTACAAACTGAATGAACATGTGGTGCTGTTAATGACTCAGACTTGTATGTGTGCTTAGTGTATTGATAAAGGAATTATCTCTGTCATAACTTAGGAAAAGGCATGATTTAACCCAAAATAAACTAGATGAATATTTAGTAAAAAGTTCCAGCTACTGGAACAATTTAGGATTCTCTGATGAACAATTTTATGCATTTACTGAAGCTTAGTTTAATTTTTAATATACTTTTGGAACTTCCCAAAATAAAGACGTTGGCATGGAAATGCACTGCAAAGTCATGGGTTTGGGATGAGCATGGCCATGGTGCGGGACGTGGCTTTGGGACAGCCAGGCGTGGCCACTTGTCACAGTCCCTGGGGTGCCAGTGTTTTAGTGGGACAGAGGAAGGAGTAGACCCTCATGGGGGACGAGTAGGAGAGGCAGAAAGCCATATAGGGAAAACATATTCTGCTGGAGAGAGAATAGAGCACATCCAGCACTCCTGAGACTGGGGGACTCCTTTCACCCTTTTGCCTTTTGGTTTATAAGTATTTTGCTCCTTGCCATGTACTCTCTGAGGAACTGTTTTTCCCTCTTTTCCAAGTCCTTTGGTTTCTTCACACAGACTGACCGTGTTCTTATTGTTTCAAGCACAGACAGAATAAGCTCTTAAGAACATTATCAGGATGGTCCTGCCTTGCTCTTCCAGAATAAGTCACAGGCTCAGAATGTTTCCAGCAATAGAGGGAAAGTGGAGCTATTCATAGCTGAACACATCTCCATTTCAGAAGGACTGGAAGATGAAACAATTCCTGGTTTCCTTTCCTTTTCAGTGTTCTTCAAAGAGCTTGAGAGATTGTGATTTCCTGAACTTTTACATTTGTGACAAAAAAATCTTGTCTACAGCATGTTTAAAGGTATCGTTTAATCTCTCACAATTATTATTGTTATTTTTTAAGATCTACTCTTTTCTGCAGATCTGAGAAACTAACCCAGCTGTGTGAGGTATATCCCTGTCTCAGCAAACATGTCATTCTCTCTGCCAGTTCTGTGTTCCGTGGCAAAGAAGGAGGGGGATCTTCTTTGTACACATGGCCTGGGGTTTGTGAAGTTTGGGATTTTTGGATGCCCTTCTTGAGCTATCTCATATTTTATTTTTACAGATGTTTCAGTGGACCCTGAACCCAAGAACCTGGAAGGAGTATTAGATACTCAGCATCTGTCAGGAAACAAGATAAATAGTCATTGAGAATTTTGACCTTCCAACTCCCTAATACATAATGAAAAGGAAAATAAAAGTTTGAAAAAAATCTTCTTAAAAATGTTAGATTTAGTGACTCCAGATGATTCTGCAATGATTTATATGGCATAGATACTCACTTATCACTTTTTTGTATTACAGAAACAACAGCAGTGGAAATTACAGTGAAATTTATTCTACTGTTGTCTTGCAATAATATTGAGAATTGTGTTTATTTCATCTTGTAAATGGCTCCATTCTGCACTTGTTTAGATTACACAGATATAATATGCAAGGAAAAAGGACAGGATTGTTGCATTATTTTACAACACTAATTCCTTTTTTTTCCTGAGAGGTTGTAATGCACTTTTAAATAATCTATGCACAGCTACTGTGAGTCAATCAAAAAATGTTGCGCTGTCCTGCTAAGTCCTTAGACAACAAGATTCAGGCATGTTTAAATCAAAGGTTAATCCATACCTGGTTATTTGACAGAGCTAAAACACAGTAGTTCATTTTCTTTATGTGTTAAACATGCTGAGCATAGTAACCAATATATTATTGAAATTTGGAGTTTATTCTCCATTAGTTCCGACAACAGAGGGACCAGTACAAGAGGTGCTGGATGTTTTCTGGAGATTCTGGCTTGTGCTGTAAACATTTAATGTGGCTCATTAGCACAAAGCTTGGCATTACTGATGGTGGGGTGAACAATACACTAGCAGGGGAATGTTAACAACTTTGTGTCAGTTCGCACTTCCATTTTCCAGTAGCAAATCCATGTTTGTGTTTGATGCTTGTCTAGCAAGGGCAGCAGCTCCAACTCTTTGTAGGCTGCAATTAAGGCCAGAAAGTTGTGCAGGGAAAGTTTAGCAGTGTCTGCAGGCTCTGATGTCACTGCACACCCCTTGAAGAGGCATACAGCAAAGAGGTGGGGAAGATACGTGGCAATGGAATTATCCTTCAAATAACTGGAAGGCTTTTCCATCCTGAACCCAAAGGTAAAACTCACCCTTCATGATTTTTGATTAACATCAGTTGATAGGAACATTTAAGTGTCTATTTATAACCTATATTCACAGTTGTGTTTGAAGCTAAATGGCAAAACTTGTAGTTTAATAATGTCAAGTGAGTGCTGTTCAAATCTTAATTTTGATACACCTGTGTGAAACAAGCAGTCTCTATTGGCTTAAATTTGGACTAAGGACTAAGTAACCGAACACAAAGATTAATGATCACCCACTGCCCTAAGCTGCACCGTGGAAAGCCTGCTACAATGCAGCTCTAAGAGGCAGCTGCTGCTGGGAGGTGAGTATGTGTAACCATAAAGCATAATAAGAATGAGGCACAGTTCCTTTTTTTTTAGAAGTTTTTCTGAAACATATCTATGTATCATGTTGAAAGATGAAAGAAACTTTGCGGGATTTTAGCTGCTGTCATCTTCATTATCTAAAGAATTGAATTTAAACATCTGGACTCTGCTGTGCTTTGCACTGAACAAATGGAAGCATTTTCAGGCTTAGCAGTTTTGTGCTCAGATGTCAGTGACCCACTTCTGGTTCCTTCAGTCCTTTGAGTTTGCTCCTGCAAACCTCCTGCTTCACTCCCACGGTGGTGGTTTCTTTGTTATTGATGAGCTTTGGGCTGCTCCTGTGAGGGAATATTCCTTCTTCCCAGCTTTAGGCAGCCAACTGGGCTGGCTGCCATGGGGGGTTGCCTGTGTATGCAATGCAGAGAGATGATTTAATCTGTTCCTAAACTGCCCAAAATCTGTTATCTTGCTCCCTCCCCAGCATCCCAGCTTCTTCCTAAGCACTACTGGGGTGCTTCATGCATTCTTGTGTTAGTAGACTAGTCGTTCCAATTCAAGTTCTACGCTGCTTGCAATTAATAAAGGATGTCATGGTCATGTGAAAATCTGTCTAGATGCCAGAAAACCCCTCACCTTCCTACTGGCCTCCCCAAAGCTGAACCTTCCCACTTCTCAGACTTTCTGAACTGATTTGTTTCTGTTTATTTCAATGGAACATCAGCTGTGAACTGTTCTGTCCCCTGCCTGTTCAAAGTGGATGTAAACATCTTCCCTCCTTTATGGATGTGTAAGGTGCTGAGGAGCAGCTCAGTGTTAGGTTGTAAATAGTCAAAGGCCACCTGGGAATGCGGGAGATTGCCGCCTTCATGGCTGGCTGGGGACACTTTGCTGCAAAGTAATATCTCTGGTGCTTGTGTTCTCCAAGAAGGCAACATGAAAGATAGGTCCATATCATGAACAACATGAGAGAAGGAGGCATCCTGTATAAATTTGTTTTAAAATTTGCTGTTGCCTAAAGTTGCTAGGAAAGCAGATGGATAATGATAGCCCTGGGGACTTATTTCCTCATTTTTCAATGAGGTATTTTTTGACTGAAAGAGTTTAATATAGCATAGAAAATGTCATTTAATTACAACTTGTTGTTAGCACCCAATGAGACGGTGCCAAGCTCTTAAATTAGCCAGCTAAAGTAGGTGCCTAAAGCTGATGGCGTGAATATCCAATGGAAAAGCCTGTTACAGGCAGGAGATGTATTTCAGGTATGGAAAGGGCAGGGCAGTGGCAAAGGTTGTGAGGGAAGAGCTTCTGCTCTGACACTTCCCCACAGTCTGAGGGTAGAGAGGTCTGCCTGGCAGAGCTCCCTGAGCCCCTTTACCTCCTGTCCTTGTCACTGGTGAGGTGGAGAAAAACCCTGGCTGCCTTCAGGCCACCCCTTCCCCTGGGCCTGTCAGCAGCGTGAGAAGGGCTCTGCAGTGGGCAGGTGGCAGTGGGAAGGACATGCCAGCCCCTCTGGCATGGTGGAGAGGGTCTTGTAGGAGCCCCACAGACCCCTCCAGACAGACCAAGCAGGAGCCCTGGGGCTGTGCAGGGGGGCCATAGCAGATTGTCCCCATGCTCTGCTGCCTGCCACCGATGCAGAGGGTGGCACAGATAGGTTGGTTTGAACCCCACACTTCCAAATCCCTCATAATCCATCTGGGTGGTGGTGGTGGGAAGGTCCAGTCCTCCAAATTGCCTAATTACAAGACAGAACAGATTTTGGACCACAAAAATTCCCTGCATTGTCAGTGTGGCAATGAAAGTGGTCTCAAATGCTTAAAAGATTTTGTAAGTAGTGACAGTTAAATCTGACCAAGCTTCACATAAGGAAGGTAAGATGTGGGAGAGCACAGTTGTCCTCCCTGGCAGGATGTTTTCACACCTGTCATTTGTTCAGACCATGCCAGGACTTGGTGATGAGAGGCTCTCGGGCTGAGGGCTGGAGATAACATAAACAAGTATCACAGGAGCTGCTGTTCTGGACAGGCTGCCTCGGGAACTGAAACTGTGTGGAGAGGTCTGAACAGAACCACAGATGAGACGTAAAAGGACTGAACTCCCTAAAAAATTTACAACATGATAATTAACTGTACTTTGTGGAACATTAATACTTGAAATGGTTGATGTTGCCAGCTAGAAAGCCACAGTCTTCAGCCACAGAAGGTGTCCCTGCCCATGGCAAGGGCATTGGAACAAGATAATCTTCAAAGTCCTTTCCAACCCAAACCATTCCATGGTTCTGTGATATGGTGATGTAAACCCATGATATTTTAATAGGGTTTATGTGAAAATAGGAGTTTTCTTTCCACATACAATAGATTAAAGCTGAGCAGGTAGATGTCAGTGTGTTGGACTGAGCTCTGAAATAGCATTTTTCTCTGGAGCAGAACCATTGCCAGTTGTGTTTCTGAAGGTATTAAAGCACAGCTGGGAATGGGACATGGCCTGGCAGGGCATAAACAAGGGACCTTCCTGACTATGCATGAAAAACATTAATTCCCCAGAATGGCAGCTTGCTTGCCACATAAAACACACTTGCTGATGCTCCTAGAAAATATTTCCCCAGGGCTTGTTAATGGGGCATCTACACGTGGTGACACAGTGCAGTTTCTATTAATTTGCTTACCTGCTTGTGGAAACACTAACTAGAAATGTCAGAATTTTTCCTCCAGGGTTGTTACTCTTGCAGTCCTTCTCCAGGAGTTGCATTTCTGATTCAGTGGTTAGGTCAATTAATGTTCATATCTCCACTAATTGCACTGCTCCAAGAGTTACAAGAAAAATCAAACAGGACATAGCAACAATTATCCTAGGAGCTCTGTGTGACCAGGACAATTTGGAGTATCACAACTGATTCAGTTTCCTACTAGTCTTTCTGTTTGTGAATCCCTGAGACTGAACAATTTTGCTCTGAAGGAGGGTCATTTCAGTGACTGCATCTTGCGTGGAGTGGCACAATATTTTCATAAACATTTGACTGGAGAAATCACATTCGTTAGTGGGGCAGTCAGCCATGAGCAACAATAAGGAAGAATTTACATGCCAGAATGGGCAAAATGGGAAGCATAGAAAGAGTTGCACCAACTAATTTTGCTGCCATCCTGGTTCTTAGCTATATTAAGACTGCAACCATTAAAAAACTGGACTGCTTCTAATTACCTCAGAGTGACCCAGGCCTCATTAGTGCCCATGTCCAATAGATAATTGAGCTATTTTCTTGCATCCAGTCACACAATGTGGAAAAACCAAAGGAGTGTTATGAAGACCGGATGAGTGCTCAGCGTGTGAGATTTTTATTTTTATACAGAGGAATAATAGCTTCAGTTTTATTTTCCAGTTCAGTGCTCAGGGGGAATGTATAGAAATACAAAATGAACATCAACAAAATAGTGCAGGGAGCAGAAAGCCCTGGCTATGGGAAATAACCAGTTTGGTTTTTTTTTTTCATTTTGGTCCTAATGCTGAAATACGAGGACAGTCTGGTGAAAACTGGCTTTCTGATAATGCTGAGTTAGGAGATGGCAGCACCTGTTGGTGAGTAATAGCCAGGGGCCTAGGACAGCACCTCTCCAGTGTGAGTGATTTTTCTGATATATCAGTTTAGTCTGAGATAAACAGGCTGATTTCCTTAGGATAAAGTAAGAAAGAATGGAATAGAATATTTTTCTTAAAAAAGAATAAAAAGATGATATTGGGAGGGCTGAAATAAAGAATACGTTATAGAAAAGGAAAAAAAAAAAAATCAAGGTTTTTCTTCTCCTTAAGGTCAGGTAATCTTGATTTGGAGTGTTGTAAAGCAAGGAGTTGTCATCTACAAGGCAAAGGTTTATGATGATATGACTGAAGGGAAACCTGTCTGGGGACAAACAGAGATGCACAGGAAAATAAAGCAGAGATAAACATTTCCAAGCTTTCTTATTAAGAAAAATTTCTATTTTAATATACAGAGACTTTATAAAACTGTTTCTCTCTCTTGTATATCCCCCACCCCCAAGATGCACAATACACTCTTTCCTATTCATGTAAGTACCCCAGACCCATTTCCCAGCGAATTTAATGTACCGACAATGGGGGTTACTTATCATGACTGTTGTAATTGGACCCAATTGGGAAAATGAGATAACTTCAATGAATTACAGACCTGCAAATGGAAGCTGCAGCCACTGTTTTGCTGGGCATGTCTAATAACCTGCAGCCATTCACCATGAGTTCCAAAGGCCAAGCTCATTAGCACAAAGGCAGGTGTTTGTGCGTTTCCATTTGTTAAATTAAAATGATCACAGTCATTTTGCTAATAATGCAATGTGCGAATGTAGGCCAACTCAGACGAGCGGTTGGAGGAGAGAACATTTTTTAAAAGTGAGGAATGAACTTCACCAATCTAATTGTTCGTTTTTAAGATAAGGATATTTCTATAGAAAATTATCTGCATATTATCAGCTTAGTAAGGTGTGAAATACTGGTCTACTTTAACATTTCTTATTCCCATTACAGGACTTCAGTGAAAATGTTTTTGTGGGCTCTGGTTTGCACTTTGAGGCCACGGGTGAGGGAGTGCTGAAGTGTGCAGTGAGCAGGAGGTCCAGCCCAGTGCTGAAGGGATGGCTGGAGCCTGGTTTGGATGCCAGTGCAAGCAGCATAGTCCTGGTAAGTCCCACGGGGTGGTTGGCCAAAACACCTCTTGAAAGGTGAGTCAGGAAAGGAGAAGGTTCTGGGAGGTGTGGGTGTCTGAAATGTGTTACCATCCCCCTCCCTCCTCCCTGCTGCTGGGGATGCTTCCAGATTGCAAGGATCTTGCTGTCCTGAGTGCTCTGTGCAGAGTTCAGGACACACTGCATGATTAATTATCTGCAGATGGAGGCTGAACAGGGATCACAGAATCACAGGACTGTTAAGGCTGGAAAAGACCTCTGAGGTAATTGAGTCCAACCATTAACCCAGCAGCACTGTGCTCACTACTAAAGCATATTCCCAAGTGCCACATCCATATGCTTTTAGAACACTTCCAGGAATAGTGATTCTACCACTTCCCTTCTACACCCTGAGTAGGTTAAACTTTCTTAGTTACTTTTTTTTTTCCTTTCACTTGTATTGTTTCCCTGAAAGTGGAAAATATATTTATTTTCCATTTTTGAAAATTCTAGATGAAATTGTACAAATGGCTCCTCAGACTTGACAAGAGACTTACAGGGTAATGCAGTGAAGCTTAGTCTTAACAAAATTACCACAAATTGTGCTAAGAGCACCATAACTTCAACCAATGTAAAATAAGTGAAGGTTTTATGAAAAGTAGTGCATCCATTTAATGCTTATCTGGAAAACTAAGTGTACTGAATGTATAATAAATAAAAACAAAACTTCTGGCATTGTCTTACCTTTTTTCCTTGACATGACTTTATTACCTATTACAACTAGGAAAAATCTTTGTATTCCAAAGAGAAGGCTGTTTTTAAAAATACATGTGAATAAAATAAATATTAGTATGGTGCAACCACTCACTGAATTTTCTTTTTATCTTATTTTTTTAAGGCTTTGGTATAAGTTTCTGTTTAATAGAACTCCAAAGCTCAGGTAGTAGTTTCATATTAGGTGCATTGTTAGCTCCTTTACTGGTAAAAAGGGAAAATGAATCTGCTATGGCAATGTAAATCTAGAGACACAGAACTGAATTCATTGATATTTCTTGAGATTTAAATTAACATAAATAGGACCAGAATTTTCCTCCTCACTCTGGTATATAAGTGCAGCAGAGGTCCAGGCAGGAGTTCTTACTTATGCATCCCTTATGTCTTGAAAGTTCATAATTCGTGTGCAGTCATAAAGAGTGGATAGCTCATAATTTAATTATTTAATCCATAAAATTAAAAAAAAAGATAATGCTTTGTTACTTTATGGTAACTCTCATGTACTCATGCATTCATTAACAGAGAAGACAGGTTTGAGTAAGGGCCCAACTCTGTTTTGTTTCAATCAACTCTGAAAAGATAATCAAAAAGTAGAAAAAAAAGATAAACCAAATAATCAAAATTAAGTAAAAAGGGGATCTGAAGCCACACCCTTGGGCTTATAGAAGCCTATTTTTACTTTTTATTGTTCCTGAATTTAAAAAAAATTAACTAATGCTCTTTAAATTTGAGAACTGTTCAATTCATTACACACGTGACTTGACAGTGTAAACTTTTAATTTGAGTTAGAAGAGGTACTTAAAGCATAATAGGAACTCATTAGTAGCATTAAAGGAAAACAGATAGAGAAAAGTGTGGATTTAGTAGTCATGACTCTAAGAAAAGAGCTGTTCCACAAAATATCCTGGCAGTCAGTTGAAAGAGGAGTCAGGAATGCACAAGACTGAAGTCAGTTAAAATCCAGCGCCTCTGTTGCGCCTTGGAACGGAAGGAATGCTCTGCTTCCCAGAAGGGGCTTTCGTGCAGCAGGGTAGGGGTCAATTCTCCCTGAGGAACGGAGGATGTGCCTCCACCCAGTGAGTGCCATGCTGGGCACGTAGTGCAGGTAAAATCAGTCTTTTTATTGGCCTGGGCTCTCTGCTGGGCACACACAGGCATGCAGAATGCCAAAAGTGAGGAAAAAAAATCAACATCTGTTTTGCTTGGTGATAACACTCCTTTTTCATACCATGCAATACCTGTACATTTTTTATTAGCAATTCAAGTGGGAGTTGGCTGTTATATTAGTGGCAAGTGCTGGCATGTAAGAGCAGGTGATTTGTATTTTCTTAGAGATGTGTATGCAGCATTTTCTGAAGGAGGTGGCTTTGGTACTGTTAGGCATGTGAACAGCCTGGAAATTCCAAGATTTTAGCTTTTAGAGAAGTGTATTATTGTTATGGGCAAAATGGATCTAAATATCTCAAATTTTTATGTGTCTGTCTGAATCCAAACTGAGAGGCTAGCTGTGTGGTATCTCTACAATGAAACATTTAATATTCACATGTTGTTATCAAAACAAGCATTTACTTCAGTGCTATTAAATTTTGTCTTTTTAAACCATGATGCACCCTTCAGTAGGAGGATCAGGCCCTACTATCTTATTGTCAGCTGTGCATGCAGCTCATTGTTAAAGCATTTGTGATAAATTAATTTCACCTTTGTCTCCTAAAGGGGTCTCATCTTGCATTTTTTCTACACTGAACGTTTTCACTGAGGACCATGTCACAAGGGAGGTATAAAACACAGGTATAAAATCAGGTATTTGGATTATGATAAATCTTTTTGGCTGGTATTTATTCTTACTAGTTAGCTGTAGTGATGAGGCAAAGGGACACTGATAACTGCAAATTTGAAGATTCTCTGTTTTGAAAAGGCATTTCTACCAGATAGGCTAGTAGAGAAATATTCATCAATCATTTTGGACTGTCTCAGGAATTTATTAACTTTTTCCATAAGCTGTGTATTTCTGCCTAATTATATCATGGATAAACAGCTGCAATAAACAGTGAGATTCAATCTTCTGAATAAGCATATAACTACATTCTTCACTATTTTCTGGTCTTTGACAGCTTAGCAGTTAAGCTGGATGAACATGGAATATAGTACATGAAAATGGATGAGAAAGAAAGTGATAATGTAGCATATTTTCTCCACTTCCTTCTGAAACAGTGTAAAGCAATCAGTTCTAAAAACCTCTGTCCATGTATTAGTTAATCAATACGAATGTTCAGCCAGCTCCAAGATATTTTAACACCTGTCAAAGCTAGCTCAGCAGTCATTGTTCAAAGCTTACATGGAAGCAAAAACCACAAGAGAAAACCTTTCCCATCTCCAGGGGATTATCTCTGGGGAGAAAAAAAGGGAGAGTGATTCTGGTTACTAGAAATGAGAGGGGGGAAAAGAGCTCCAATTCTCAGATGATCTAATTATGATTAGAAAAAATATGTAAAAAAAAAAACATAGTAGAGCTGGGAGAGCGAGGAATTTAATCATGATTATCTGCCTCTTGTGAGGCAGTGTGAAAATCTGCCAAACCCACCTTTGCTTGGTTACCCTGAAGTGTGGGAGGGAAGGAGAAGTAAATGCAAAATGATGCATCGGGGAGGCATTGTGATAGAGCACAGCAAGGGAAATAATTTCCTCTCGTACTGGGAAAAAGATTCCTTTTCAAGACCTGTGCTATTATTAATGAAGTATGAAAGTCTAGTAAAGAACTTTGGCTCGTGTGTTGCTATCACTGCTCCTTGGAACAGCAGAATACAGCTACATTTGCCATGGGGTTAACAACAGATCCCTGACTCATATACACCATTCCCCCCTCCTGTTATACATACAGCAGGTTTTATGTCTCATATAAACACTTGTATTTAATATTTATTTTCTATTACAATAAATATGTTGGTTGTCAGGCTTAATTTCTCCTCTCATTTAAATCCCATTAGGCTCAAACATGACAAGCAAGTGTGATGCATATTTTCTGGAGGTTTTAAAACATATCTGAAATCTGTACAGCTCTGTTGTTAAAAGTGTAAGTTAAATGTACCACGTGATATTTTTGCTTCAGAATTGGAAGTGGGGAGTGTTGCCTTGACACTGTGGACCTGAAGTAACATACTATACTGTTTTATACATAAGTGAATGAATAGTGTATGAATAAACTGATTTGTACATATGTATTTTTGCCTTTATTTATTACTTCAAAGGAAACTGGGGATTGTCCTCTGACTGCACACCCAGGTAGGTACAAGCACCCACAGGCACAACCCAGGATCCTTCCCTGGGCTTTCCAGGGATGCAGGTTGCCCTCATTCTTGTGGTGGCTCTTCCTAGGAGACCACTGCTCACGTCTTGGTATCTTTTGAGAAGAGGACACTAGTCTGCTGCAGAAGAAAAGGGATGCTGTATTTATCCTGCATTTCCTGCACCAAGTGGAACAAGACACAAAATTTTCCAGGCTCTTCCTCACCGTAGCTGTTGGTTCAGCCACTTGGCCGTGGCAGTCCCTGTGCCAGCAGGCAGAGCTGGGCTGGGACATGCAGGAACACACAGTGCGTGCCCCAGCCTTATCCATCTGTTTTCACTGGGTGAGCCAGAGTTCCTTCTTCAGCTCCACTCGCATCTAGCTGAAATAATGAAGTGCTCCTATTCCCAAACCTGCCTCCTGAGACCAGTTTTTCTGTGGAGCTGCCAGGGCTGTAGCAGCCCTGCCCTGCCGAACGCGACTCCTCTGCGTCTTGGCGAGGGGATATGGCTGGATGCTGTGAAAGAAAAGGCTAAATAAGAAATACCTGTGTCTGCTGTGCCTGGGGAAGTTATGAATCCAGGAGAGTGTGGACTGTGAAAGCCATTAATACTCTGCAGAACCTTACCCAGGCAGCAGCATACTTATTTCTGGCTGTGTGCCAGACAGGCGATGGAGTGCTATAAGGGCTGTGATCTTGATAATGAGTTCTTCATCACCTGTGAGGTGCTAATCCTGATCCTTTAGAAGGTTTTTAAAAAATATATTATTAATATATCTCTATCTATATATTCATGCCTGAGTGTGTATAACTATGCCTATATACTCCCACCAGCAGGCAGCTCCAGCAAGGCCGGAGTCAGGCCAGTTCAGTGCTGAGCCCAGGTGGCTGCTGGCAGTGACCCCATGGTCATGCTACTTGTGCAGCATCTCTGCTTGTTAATAGGTCTGCTCCCATGCTTAGAGTCATTTCTTGTTCAAGCCATGCACAAATTTATGGATCATTAGATTTATGAATAGATTATGTGGTGATGAAAAATGCCCTACTGACAGTACTGAAAACTGATGCACATTATCTTCCTGCGAGCAACACAAGCAGCAACCCTGCAGGCATTGTTTGGCAAAGCCAGACATTTCCTTTTGGTCCCCGAAAAGATTTTTTTGTGAGGATTTTTTTTCCACACTGGTCCAGTAGTAGGTTACATGGGTTCAGAGCTATGGAAACCTCAAGCGTTTTCTTCCACTGCACAGCAGCGACATAAATTATTCTCTGACATTACCATTAGAGTCTCTTCCTTAGATGGTGAGTTTGACAATCAATCCTATAGCCACCAAGGAAAAAAAACCCAAAACCATGGGAACACTATGATATCACAGTCATCGTTTCCTAACGCAGAACAATTTGATTGTTGTTTTGGAGACAAAGAGAACAAAGCAGCCTGTATTATTATGCTGCTGTATCTGTCAGTAGTAAATATGTATACTGTACAGAATTCCTCTTATTCTATTTTCACAAGGCTGCAGGAGACCTAGAGAAGAGAGCAGGAGGGCCATAAGAATGACCATAAAAATGAAATGGCATCTGTTTGTAACAAGTAATAAGTGGACTGGATCTTGCTGTGTTGGAAAACTGATGACTGCAGTAAGGATCTAACAGGAGCCTACAAAATTATCAGCAGGTTGAGGAAGTGAATTGTGAATCATCAACTTTTTCCATAAAGCAGAGATTTTAGAAAATCTCTTCTTGGAGACATAAATTTCCCCATGAAAATATTTGCTGATTATTTTTACCAGGAGGAGCTGTTCTTCCCTGTGAATATTGTCACAGGGTTAATGATCTGACAGAAAGTAAAAAATTAATTAAAAAAAGTAATTCATTCATGCCAGTAAATAGGGTGATGTGAATACAAGCAAATATACGTGTGATAGAGTATCTATATATAAAATCCTTTTATATATACATATATATGATGTAACATATTTAAGTAAATACATAGAAAAGTCTTTTTCAGAGTGAAGATAGATTTTTAGTTGTGGTGTATTAAAACTGATTCCATCTCTGGGCACAATTAAAGCAAAAGAATCATTTTTAAGGTGTGGGAAATGGAGTTTTTCTGGCACAGACAAAGAAGTTGCACTTTTGCTGTTAGAATGATATTTGCATGGCTGTTCCATGCTGCTCTTTAGTGTAAGGCTCTTGCTGCTTTGATGAAAATCTGAGAACACCAAATTAGAGTCTGCATTAGTTATGTAGGTAAAAAAAGTGCTGAAAATATACAGGGCTGCCAACACAATGTGTTCCTGCTCATCCTTTCCCTAGGAAAAATAGACTCATATAGACCTCCATCCTCTACAAATTGACAGGACAGCCCTACTTGCCAGAACTATTTTCCTGCAACTGTGCTGTGGCATTCACAGCTCCTTCTGTGATAGTAATATGTAAGTTGTCTCTATCTGCAACTGTCCACAAAATGACATTTTTCCCATCTATGCAATCAGATTTACCAGTTTACTGAAACATGCTTTCAAAATTATTTAACTGTCTTAGTGGCTTTGCCCCAGAAAGAGAGGAGCTGGGCTGAGCCTGCTGCCCCCTGGCACAACTGGCTGATGCTGCTGCCCCTTGGGAGCCTGCAGGGTCCAGGCTGGGACACAGCTCCGTTCTGGGGACACTGGCATGACTGGTTCCCGTTAGCCACCTCTGGGTAAGGAGGCAAAGCTCATCACCGAGGTCATCACAGCACACAAAGCTCGTTTGTTCTGGGAGTAGGTGCCCAATATTTTCCCCACAACCTTACTGTGCCTATGGAAAATGATCAAGGTCTCTCAGTGCCATAAAGCATCAAGTGCTAAATGGGAGTTTGAGAGCAATGGAGAAACACAAATTATAAATTTGTTTCAAACATCAACTTTGCTGATGTTGGGCAAATGTTGGGTTGAGGTCTTGTCTCTCTCTCATCACCTGACAGAGTCCATCAGGATATAACTTTTAGTGGAGAGGAGCAGCTCTAAGAAAGCCAGGCACTGAAGGTGTGCAAAACTTTCCCTGGTAAAGATGGTTACAAATATCTGAAGAATACAAACCCTTGTTTGTAGGGTTCTAACAGAAATAGTGTAAAATACAAGAAGCTTGGCTAAAATTGAAAAATATCTTGGAGCTAATCAAAATTGATGCTTTAGCACAAACTGATGCTGCTGCATGTCTTCTGCTGCTGGCCTGTGTCTCTGTTTATTGTTGAAAAGTCTTCTTTTTCCACTGACTCTTATAGAGAGATCTGGGAGCAGACTGCAGCTAAAGCTGTGCCAGCTAATGCAACTCCTGCGAGGAGGTGACTGAGGTGTGGAAGCTGCTTCCATAGCAAATACTTACCTAAAAATGTGCTGAACTTGCTGTATGAAGAATTTCTAGTTTTGAGCAGATTTTGCATATTTGAATATTATCAAGCATCAATTCAGTGTTTAACATTTAATCTAATTATTGCAGTGTCTTACATTTATAATGCTCTTAAGACGTTCTGCAATTAAGTAGCCATTAATAAACATTCTCATCAGTGTTGCATTACAACAGGTCATTATGGAGTCAGCTTAAGCAGGTGTAGAAGGCTCAGAATAAATAAATTAACAAAAATGCTAGCAAATAAATAACAAGTAAGCTATTCAATGTATTCTGTTCTCACTTCTATGGGAAGGCCTTGATAATTGAGCTACATATCACTATTAGAGATGCAATTACTTGTAATTGCCACCTCTAGAAGCAAGCCTTTGTTCCAAAAAAACAATATATAGATGAATTGTGTCTCGTTGTACAAGTTGTGAATTGCCTTTAGTTTTGTAATCTCAGCCATCACATGAAAAATGCTTTTTCACCTTCAAGGTGGAGAGGCCAATCCGTGAGCTCTGTTACACCAGGGTGAGTTGGCAGCAGTCCACCAGGATCCTTTAAGTCAGTTTGGATTTCCAGAGATGCAGTTCATGACACAATTTGTCATACACCACAAAATAGTTGGTAAAATCATTTTGTATAGAAAGCAAACAGAAAATGTGGCTCTTAATCCATTTAGATACTAAAGTCTTCAAAACTCATCCAAGGATTATTCTGGATTTACATTGTGTTTTTATGGAGAGGAATAAAATCCTGCTTATTTTTTGGCACAAGAAAACTTTACTTCATGATGCTTAAAGTTGTCATGGTATATACTACACCCCTGAAGTCAAGAGGAATGTCTTCATCAATAATTATCAGCTCAATATCACCTGTATCACTGACTTCTGCACTCTGTGAATGTTCAGCTTCGTGGAGCCCATGTACAACATTATTCCACATTAGTATACTACTGGGTCACTATGAAAGTTTTGCAATAAATTGCAAATTTATTAGAATCCATTTGAGAATAACAGTAAATCACAGAAAAAATAAGGAAACACAAGTCAGCAGATTTTTTTATATAGATGGAAGATCTACTTGTACTGTCATGCGCTCACAGAATGTATATAATTACACTTCCCACTGAGAAAAAAATGCTGTTCAGATTAAGCCTGCACTGTAAATGCTTTTATTTTTTTAAAAATTACAAATGGCTAAAAATAGGACTCAATAATGAAATTGCTGACAGGCCTTAACTACAGCACAAGAATACAATACTATAATACAGTTGTGCCAAGCTACATTATGTTGCTGCAGTGATGAATTCAGGGCTGGTTTTGCTGAAGTGGTGTTCTGCAGAAATATCTGTGGGACTGGTGAACCCATACCTGAGAGTGTGAGAGGGGATATAAACTGAGTAAGCATTGAGCAGGAGTGCAGGGCACTGCAGGACCCCTTTGTAACACAGGATCACTGCACTGCTTAATAATATAATCAGAAGTCATTAGGATATTTGTGTATTATTAACTACTGACTAAGGGTGAATGGTTCTTGCTAAACCTCATTTCTACAGCTCTCAAACCGCTCTAACCTGTAGATTACAGGTAATCTTGAAGCAACACAGCCAGCTCCAAACACTCCTCCTATCTACCTCAGTTGATGGGGCACCAACTGCAGCAAAAGCTCGAAGCTATGAAATGATTTTCTGGAGCAAACACAAATTTGATCAGACTCGAGATGGTTCTCTATAATAAAATCCAAATTGATTTCCAACAGCTACAGTGAGCAGAGCCAAAAGATGGCTTAGCACTGCTCTGCCCATCCAGCCTGTTTAAAGCAAATATTTGGGCAGCCAAGGATTTCTCTCATAATCTGGAAGTTGGCAGTGGGTGTAGATGGTGTTTGTAGGACCCTCCCAACTGAACTATTCTCTTCCATTCCTGTAAAGTGTTAATCTCTGTTAAAAATAGTTGATTTGCACGTGACCAAATGAGATTCGAGAATATTGTTACTGGTGTCACTACAAATGTAATCCACTGGAAAAAGTCTGGCAACTGCATTGTCATTTTCTTCTGTTACCTGTTCTAATGCACGTTTCTTATGTGTCTTGTTTCATGATTTTATTAGGTATATACCTAGCTATCTCTGTTTTTGTAAAAATTTGAGATTTTCAGCTTTAGGTCATGACCAAATTCTTAACTCTTTCCAAAAAAAAAAAAAAGATTTTGATATCAGACCTGGCAATATTACATTGCTCTCCATCTGAACCAGCATCATTAGCAAAATTCTGAAGGGGCTGAATCTCTTTAATACCATTGAAGGTGTGAGTAGAATAGCTATGAAGCAATTATCCTAATTAAAGCTAATTAACACATATTTATGCAAGGTAAAAAGGCCATGACAATAGGAGTATACAGCAGAGACACAAGAAGCAAAAGTTCAGATCCTCTTAGCTTGTGTAAACTGCTGTATCTTCCTACGAGACACTGGAGTTATGCAGATGAGTGCCAACTGAGGCTTAGCTTTGTGTCAGTTATGGAAGGAATGATTCCCTATCCATTAACATTTGTGTAATCAGTTTCCTAGTCTTTCAGAAATTAATATGTATTTATGTGAGAATGACATGCTTTTTGTTCCATACCCTGCTATTCTAGAAAGTTTTATTCACACATTTAAAATAGAAATAATGTCCTGTGACTAGGTGACCAACTACAAAGAACAGATAATTAGTAAAAGTGGAAAGTTTGAAGCTAATGTGTTGGCTTTAAAGCATTTACCTATGCCCTTATCAGGCAGTTAAAAGTGTGAACATAATTGTCATAACCAGGATCAACTCTCTGTAATTCACAAGCAGAAAAATGCATTAGATTACAAAAAATTGTGTGTAAAACCATCTGGATGAAACTTATGTGTATATGAATATAAATGGTGATAACTTTCTCTTGGTGTTGGCAAGTGCAAGTGCGTTTGATTTGAAGCTTCCTGAAGTGGAGGAATTTCAAGAGATTGCTTAATTTTATAAAGGGTTTGTGCACACGCACGCACACGCACATTTTTTTGGCAAGTTCTCCTGAGCTGTCTCCATATTCCATCTGGCAGGGTTCAAGCCATGATCCTTCACGTTTTTTCATGCTGCAGTATTGTAGTTTGTTAGCTCAAAACTGTAACTCAAAACTCGAAAACTCTAGTAGTGATGCCAACACAGACGGTGTCCTGCCAGCTTTTTGCAATTTTCCCTTAACCCTGAGATGCACACCATGTGCAAGAAGTGGATATGCATCAAGACACTCCCATGAAACTCCAGGGAGTTTCTTAATGATTTTGCTCCTTAATGAAGTGCTTTGCTGAGTTTGGTTTTAATAAAGCAGCTCAGTATAGCAGGCAAATATCTAAGATGCATTTGCAGCAAAGGCTTTGAAAATACACTGAGCTTGTGAAGGAACATCAATATGACTGAGGAGAAATGTTGGCTGAGCTGGAGAGAAAATAATCTGACATGTTGTGCCACCCTGCCCATTGCAAAAGCAGTTGGTCTTTGGACCTCAATATGAACCTTGGTCTTTTTTTTAACAAAAAACAATTTAATGTAATTCAGAGAAGGAAACAAAAGACTTACGTGTAAGGGGCGTTACCTGTTCTAACAGTCTTTTCTTCAATGTAGTAAGAAAATTTTAGTGTGGATTGTCCCACAGCCTTAGAAATCTCACAAGACGTTGTTTGATAATTTCCCAAAACTAAAGCCAGGATTGATTATTTTTAAACACATTTCAAAAAAAAAGAACTCAGCCAAACTCAGGTTTGATTTCTTTTTTAATAGGCCAGAGACACTCTATTGGCCATGGTGGGGAGAGGGAAAGGCAGACACATATAAAAGGTAGACTTGGGAAGTAACAGCTGCTCTTTCATGTGAGCATTAAAATACATTTTATTTGATTCTCTATAGCCAAAACCCAGATTGATCCCAAACATAGCTACATGAAGATAAACTGTAATAAAACCACCACAAATTCCCCATTTTCTCTGCTAAAACAGATACGTTAATAACAGGGGACTGGTTTCATGTTCTATACACAGTTATTGAAATTATCAGAATGGAAAGGACCCAGACAATTGGACTAGAATAACGTACTGAAAAATGCATGTTTTTTCAGACCTAAAAATATCTAGAAAAGGAACAGAAATCTGCAAAATACCTCTTGGACCATTACACAAATTAATTCACACATGTATCTCAGTCTGAAAGCTCATGCAGCTTTCTATTGCAGGAGCTCAATACGGGAACAAAAGTAGTCTTTGCTGCCACTGTACACTTAATTACTGAAACAAAGGTGCTACGGTTTGATCCTTAGATCATGGTGGGCTTGCCACAGGGAACTCAATTTACTACTTGTGACTCTGGCTTGTTGGCTTCTAACACACTTTCTCAATTAAGCTGTTCATGCCCCTAGATTGAATGGCAATTCATAGTTACTGCAAATTGTTTCTTTACCCAGGCTGTGAAGCTGCCAAATGTCAGAAGAATGCCTTCTTAACTTAGAATATTATTCTGATTTTCTAAAAAAATTGTCTTAGCATTTATAAACATTTAGTAAGTAAACTTAAGACTATTATAAAATCTTTTCTCTATGAAATATGAAAGAACATCAGTAATTTATCATTCTCTGAATTTTATTGTTCTGCCTTTTTTGTGTGTTTAGGACCAGTTAATATGATTCCTACAGCAGACCAGAGGGTGATTTAAATTTTAATATATTGCAGTCAGGCAGTGTCAATGCATTATTTCTGTCTGTGGAAAGGTACCAGCTCTCTGACTGACTGATTATGACAACAACGAAAAATCATACCCCCAAGATGCATCACAAAAAGACATAAAATGTACATAAATATGTCAGTTTATGACGACATTACAGGCACTAGCAGGGCTTGCCAAATGTCCGTGCAGCGCAGGTATCTGCGCGGTTCGTGATCCTGGGGCTGGCGCCCGGGAACACCGCGGGGAGCTCGGGCTCGGCTCCCGGGGCTGCCTGGAGAATCCCTGCTCCGGAGAGCGGCTGAGTGAGCGCTCGCTGGGTGCGAGCAGGGGGAACACAGCTCAGGACAGCAGGGCCCCGTCCTTCCCCGGCCCACAGGCTGTGTGCAGCCCTGGTCCCTCCTGTGCCAGGCACCGTCCCCGTCCCCGCGGTCCCCTCCGCTGTCCGACCCCTTCCAGGGCAGCTCTGCCCCTTCTCGTGCCTGTGCAGCAGAATGAGCGCCGGAGCTCGAACCTCCCCTGCGCCTGCCAGGCGACACAGGTAAAGCCATCAATATTTACTAGCCGTGACAATCAAAGCCCGAGCGACCAGAGCAGGGCGGTGCAAGCCCGGGGAGGGCGGCCAGGCAGGCAGTGCTCACCCTCACCCCCACCCTGGCGCAGGAAGAGCTCCCAGCTGCCTCCCAGCACGGCACAGACACTCCATTAAGATGTTTTACGGGAGTGAGTGGCATGTTCATAAAGGAGATTAAGCGAGGTACAAGTAGCAGAAAAGCAAGGACTTTTTGTGTGGTTCATTAGCACTCCTGCAACCCAGCTGAAACTGCAAGTGGAACCTTTGAATTAAGCTGTAACACAGGGAATTATGACAACGATATTCCTCAAAATTAATCTTGAGATTATATAACAGACTATTTGCTAAATATATAAACATGTTAATGACTGGCCATTAGCCCACCTTATTAAATGCATAGAAAGCAATTTATCCAGTATGAAGGATAATGCAGCCCAGATTTTCCTTATTTCATTAATTACTCAGCTATCATAATATAAATTAACTTCTGTTGTCCTTTAGGTACTAAAGTTCACACTTAGATGACTTGGGAGTGGACTCTCTGTACCTCTGTAAATTACATATATAATGAAGCTTTGGAAGTGGTCCTGATTTATATCAGCTAGAGATATGATTCTGTTTTTTATATAAAAAGGAGATGATGAAAGCTTGGTGAATACTAGTTAAGCTGAAATCTGAACCTGATTTCAAACCTTGTTCTAGACAAATGCAACATATTCAGATATTCCCATTTTACATTATGCATATGTAAGAGCTTGGAATCAGCATTACCGTTTTGAATTGTATAGAATATTTTGGACCACTTCTCCTTGCATTTCATATATTGAGTACTGGCATTCACACCATTTGAACAGAATATTCAGGGTAACAGAACTTACTGTATTGATATGGATCATTTATTCATGAAGTCCAGTAACCCTCTGCAGCAGCAGTACTAACTGAGAAGGCAATCATCTTTCATAATTACAACTAACCAAGCACCATCAGTGCATACTCTTTGTTATAAAATTCTCTGTTTATGGTCACAAATAAACTCAGGGATCAAACTCCATATTAAAGACATAAGTAGAGTGGATTTGAAGCTCAGGTTACTGGGAGCTGTAAGCTCCCAGCCCAAACATAAAATTCTGAGCTATAAAAATATCTGATTCACTTATTACGTGACTCAGCATGATTCTGACTGCACATGTACACAGTGCTGAACAAAGCAACTCAGGAACAGGAGAGAAAAAGTATAAGGAAAGATGATGTGTCTGACAGTAATTGTAGCGAATTATGTTATTATGATTTTATAATAATAATCTTTGTGCCCAAAAATTACCTCAACAAAATGTTTTAGAGAAAAAAATATTCATGTTATGTGATTGTTACAATAATGGGGCATGAAGAACAGATATTTTATGTCATATTATCTGGTTTACCTTCTTGAGTAGTTAGATTTCACCTGACAGAAACAGAAATTAGGAATCTATTTTTAGGCATGAAATCAAGGAATAGAAATCTGTGTAAACATATTCTGATCACCCAAGAAATCTGACACTCAGGCACTTGCACATAGGCAGGTACTGTCATGTTTTCCAAATACCTTGTCAGGTCCATTTTGGAGGCATCAGTATTTTAGAGAAGGAAAATCTAAAGGCTGAGCTCAGACCTGCAAGTGCAGCTCATTGACTTTTTGCCACAGTCCTAAAGCTGGTGCAGACAGAGGTGAGGAAATGTCACAATGCAATAGGACCTTTCAGCCGTATTTTGATCCCAGATTACTACAGAGAACAACCTCAGTCCAAGTCAGGCTGGCGAGTGCAAACAGTACTTCTCAGAGAGTATCTCCTCATTCCCCCAGGCACAGAGGCAGCCTGGCTGCATAGGTGTAACTGGTGTGGTGGAAGGGAATTAAAGTCCTAATTTCATATTATTGAGTTCCATATTATGATTGAATACCCAGTAGATTTTGACACTGCCTGACAGTGTTCAGTACCATTAAAACCCTGTAACAGGTATGGTGCATAGACTTAAATTAAAAATTAAAATGTCCGGATCTGAAATTTTTAAAATGTCAGTATGAATAACCTTTGAATATTGAACCTCTGAAACTTCTGGAAAATTTTGTAGCATGTACACTACACCATTATATGACTGTGAAGCTCAAACCCCACATAAGTACATCAGTTTTGTCATAACTGCTAGCCAGAGAGCTGAACTGCCTGCTCCATAACACTTCACTTCTGCGCTGTTGGACTAAATGTGACCATCTTGGGGATGGCAATTCTTACTTTTCAGAGGGGAGCTAAGCAGATCCTAGGAGTGGCAGGATTTCTCCTGCCACCTTTTGCTGCTCTGTGACTGCTACAAGGTGTTATCCAAGCTGCTGCTTCTAAGGCAGGGAAGGTGCAAGGATGTCCATATAAAAACGAGATAGCACACTTCTGTGACAGATTCAAAAAACCTCCAACCCAATAATAAAACCTGCAGCGCACCCAGGACACAAACCTGTGTGTCCATCTGTCTTGTAAAGTCCTTCTGCTTCACTGCCAAGGTCAGGGGAGGTAAAATGCCCTTGCTGCTGGCTCACCCAGAGGAACGCACTGGCTGCCACCACCCTGTGCCACACAGCTGGCGAGCAGGCTGACATGCTCTGCAGCTACTGAGGGGGATCTTTAGTGTCAGTTCCT
This sequence comes from Picathartes gymnocephalus, assembly GCA_013390045.1. NCBI lineage: Eukaryota > Metazoa > Chordata > Aves > Passeriformes > Picathartidae > Picathartes > Picathartes gymnocephalus. Next base: position 592,628 of record WEKY01007689.1, read on the forward strand.
TTGGTGACTTTGAGGCAAAATCTGTTCTCTTTGCCAGACATGACAAAGCTGTTTGGGGAACATGGAGTGCCTTAGAACTGCTTTTTGCCCCGGTGGCTTTGATGGCCGAGTAGGCTCCCCTTAATCCATTTAGTGCCTTCCTGGCCCTGGGCCTGCCTCTCTTAGTCCCTACAACCAAAAGAACTCAGACAGAAGAAATAAATGTCTTCCAGGGCTAACCTGAAAAACAATCAGTTCTTTTAAACTGTTGCCTTCAAGATAGCTACGTATTCCTTATCATATCTTGCTGTCTTCAGACCCAGCTACCTCCCTTGAAAGTGAGCAACAGATCCAAGCAGATGTTTTCTTATCAAGAATTCATACCAGACCTATTTATTTTAAATTAGCATATCTCATTAACTGTCTCAAGGACACTGTCTGAATTCATCTTTTAATGAGTATCTCAGAAATCTCGCATTTCAAAAGCAAAATAGAGCCACAAATGGTTCTACTTTTAACCCCCTCGCTTCCAGCACAGGCTTTTATGGGCGAGCAGTTGAGAAGGGCTTTTTCTAGGCAGCCTTAGGGAAAAGCCACACGCTGCTCCACACGGCATTTTGGGCTCAGGATACCCCAGCCTGCCTTGATCCAAGTGCAGGTGTAGGGCTGCTCAAACAGCAAAACCAGAGGGGAGGCTTGGGCATGGGTGCAGCACAGTGCAGGAGAGGGTGTTAGCTAGCCCCCATCAGAATCACGGCTGTGGAACACCTTTTCCCTGCACTGTGACCACATGAACAGGCACTCTACCTGTCCTTCCACCAAGATTTTAGCAGTTCCTTGCAGCAAGGAAGGGAATGCACTGAAGAGCAGGAATGCCTCCATTGCAATCTGCTGCATATCCCACTGATACATATATTTTTCTCTGCTTTTTCTCATCATGTTTTTCCTCTGAATAGCAGCACTAAAGTTATTTTGGTACAATATTTAATCATTCAAAAGGAAACCACAGGCTGATGTGATATTTCAGTTGGCTATAATCCAAAAACTCACATTTGTTTGTTCTAATATATGAATATTAGTGAAGCCAGAATGCCTCCAAGCCCTCATGGATTGCAATTTTTTGTGTTTCAGAAAAGACCTCGGAAAGTATGTATGATGTTGTCTATATATCTTACATAAAAAAAGCATCCCGGTATAGTGGCTATCCAAGGGAATATAATTACACTAGAAACACTAGACTATTACACTGTCATGGGGTCTGCAGAAATGTGGGGGTTTTTTTGCAAGGAATAGGCACACAAAGACGTTTTATGTTGAGTTTGTGTGTGATATTGCAGCACCCAGTGAATTTGCTGTACGTGCTCAGGAGATATGAATATTGGGGTACTGCAGGACAGGTGTGGGCATGGCCTGAGAGCAGCTCAAAGCCCACTGTAACTTCCACCTCCACCAGGGTATTTCTGTCCCACGGGCTGGTTAAGCGGGATCCAGAGGAACTCCAGCTTCTCTGCTTCCCGTGGGAGCTAAGTGGAGACAAAACTCCAAGTGTAACAGTGCATCCAGATGGGCCTGAGCACAATAGGCCTTTGAAATGCGTATCAGGGGAGGTATGGCTGGAAAATAGAACGGAATAAAGGGATTATGGGGAATGAGTGAATATTTAGAAAAGAAGAAAGACTCAAGGGCAAGGATGTTACAAATAAAAAGAGATTTCAACTTCAAAGAAGCCCACAAAAATAAAATATGTAGGAAACCAACCTGGAAATTCTGATCACACCTGGGATGATTGATTTGTGAGACATTTCCAGCACCTCAGCTGTGGTTATCCATTCCCACAGCTTCTTTGAATTTCATAGAATTTATTTTGAATCCAAGCAGTGTATCACCACATAACTGTGTTGCTGAAATAGTATTTCAGGGTGTTTGGGACTTCACTCCTGAGGTGGGGGCTGTCAGTGTGGCTCAATCCATTTAGCACAGCACCAGGGCTCGTGATGATGTAGCTCAGGGTGTGCCAGCACTTCCACTACCGACCCCATTTCCACGGGTTGAAATTTGCTGAGTGGTTTAACAATACACTATGCCAAACAGCAGTGCTGGGGAAATAAAATCAGCGTTACAATTCAAAAAGAACGTAAAAAGGATCCTTTGCTAATGAAAGCAGTGACAGATGTGCTTTCTGCAAGAAAATGAATAGTGCCTACAGAACAGGCAAAACATATACTAACTCAAACATATTCATATTTATAAATAGCACACCCAAATTTCACAGTATTGAGGCAGATGGAGGTAATACATGAAAACATTAACATTTCTACAGCCAGGATATTCACAACAGCCAAAGAAAAAGGCTCAGAGATCTCTCCTCATTTCATGTTCCTTTAAATGCTAATGGAAATTGTATGTATGTACTTGGAGAAAAACTTGAGGCCTCCAAAGGAATTGCATTATCTGCTTAAATATATATATATATAAATATTTTTTT
>WEKY01007691.1:4060-58140 GCA_013390045.1 Picathartes gymnocephalus
AAAAAAAAAAAAATCAGTGAGAAGTGATGTCTAGGAAATCTGATTTTATTGCCTTAGTGTAAACTGCAGTAGTACCTGAGAATGCAGTCATGACAGTGGGCCACACTTAAAAAAAGAGACACCACTCCTGCCCCAAAAAATCTGAAATATGAGAACACCACAATTTTCACAAGAAGGACATGCCACTTTGAGTGCATTTGGTAGCAGGAACAGGAAAATGCTCTCAAACTAAAATGTATCCGGAATCTCTGCAGAAGTGTATTGTTCTAAAACTAAAACGGTTGAAAAAACTGAGAAGAGAAGGGGATTTCTCTAGTGGATAAACACCTTCACAAGCATATTTATTACCTGCAAAGAGATTATAGGAGGTTTTCCAAAGAACAGGAAAGTTTTGTGACAGTTAACATTGACACCACATTCACTGCAGCCATTTGAGCAATGCAAACCACAATTCATCTCAGTACCTTAAGTCTCAGCCCTACCAACTACTAAATTGAAATTACAGACTAAATCACAAAACACACCCTGCAACTTAAATAGTCCCAGATCCCCTTAAACTATGAAATCAAGTCTGATCTTAATGCAATTTGTTCCAAAGCATACATATATGCATTCCCACACAAATCCTTGTGCATGGTTATTTTCTATATTTCACAGCATAGAAAAACAAAGCCAAAACATGCAGCTTAACAGCTCTGGATGATACTCCCTGAAAATTTTTCCATGGAATTGTGTCAAAAGAGATGAGCCAGGTTTCTCACATTAATTTCAACATGCTTTACAAACTTGAAGTTTCAGAACACTTACAGGAAAGATCTTCACATAAGTAGCCCAAAATCAGATTATAAAGTTGTTTTTGACAAGGGAAAAGAGTCCAGGTTCTCTCCCTCATAAGCCTACCTTCTATCCTTTAATATTACAGCTAAACACTTTAAACACAAGACCAGATTCTGTCTCAACATTTCCTGTGCCCCAGTGCACAAAATAAGCTCTATTTAGCAGTGCAATAGTTGTGCATTATTATTTTAAAACAAGTCAGCTGAACTTTCAACAGATGAACTTCAATTCAGCAATTAAAAAAGCAAAGCTTTGATTTGATTGTCACATTGCTCTTCTAGCAGAGGCACAGGGGAAAATGATTCTCTGCAGCTACACCTCACCTACATTCAGAGAATTCACCCAATACAAAACATGTCTCATGCAGGAGAGGCTGGCTCTCAGGAACACACTCACAGCATTCCAGTAAAGGTGGTGGAAATTTGCATGACTAAGATCAACCACTCATGAAAGTCTAACTAACTGAATATACTTGTAGCTGAAGTGTAAAGCAAAGTGTAAACTTTACCTTCTGATTTAAGGGTGATATTGTGTCTGTTGCAGAATCAATGGGGAAGATCTGTACCTTCTGCTCAGTGTATGTGTGGAAGTTCAGGAGAGCTGTTACAAGTTCTTGGACAAAAGCCAGGGCCTGACCAGCAAGGTCTCGCAGCTTCAGCTGTAAAGACAGTTATAAAATTATTGCACTTGACGTGGATCTATTTAAATATGAAAAAAACCCCTGTTTGGATACAAAAAAAAAAATCATTATCAGCAGTTTCTTTGGTATTATTTCAGCCTAAAATACATAGCAGCAATTATGTTTAACTTAATTTTTATTCATAAACTACAATGCCACTCAGAGGGGCACATTGTTCCTTGACAACAAAGTATCTTTTTATTTCACATAACTGGTGATGCTTTGCCTCTGCTGCAATTTTCAAACTCACAGGCCACAAGAACACTTAAAGGTCAGCACGATTAGAGAGACCACGTCTGAAATTCCCAAAGCACAACAGACTAATTGCTGACAACAGCTCAACATTTGGTTGCAAGGAAACATCTATTTAATTAGTAAAAACCAATGGTGTTTTCTCCCAGAATTAAAGGTATCTGCTTCTCTAGCCAGGAACAATCAATTCTTGTTCTCCTAGACAGAACTGAGCTGCTGCTCATGAGTAAGGCTGTTCTGTACCTTTAGCACAGCAGGAAGGTATCAAAGAAATTAATCCAGAATGAAATATAAATTCAAGAGAGAAGAGAACTGTGTTATGACTTATGGGAAGAGAATAAGGTTATAGTGACATTTCAGCCAAGAATAACTTATCCTTCAGAGAGGTACTCTTAATGCTTCAACAGACTGTTCAATCAGGTCAATCTTGATGATGGATCTGGGATGGTGGCAAGTAATTAAAGCAGTCATTATACTCAGTTTGTGTATGTTAATTAGCCATGCAAAGAAGGGAAACAGACACTATTACTGTTTTGTTGTCCTTTAAACTGCAGCCTGTGCTAATACACTGGAAAAGCCAGTCATAAAAATCTGTCCTGGAACATTTTCAAGACTGCAGATCTTGAAGTATGAGGCTGCCTGACATAGTGCTGGCAGAAAATAATAAAAGGAGAAACTCTCCATGCAGTTATTCAGATTTTTCTTGGAACTCAGCAGCAGCAACCTGAAATTTAAGGCTATTTCCATCACAAAACTGAACAACAGGTCACCTGTTCTTACAGTTTACTTTATTAGGAAAAAGGTCTCTTTATAGGCACTTCTGAAGAATGGAGAAAGCAACTGTTTTAAATGTTTCTGCAGTAGCATCTGAATGCACTAACTTGAAGGCTTGAGACACACACGCAAACAGAAAAAAAACCACAGTGCTGTAGAGCCCATCCTCTGTGGTAGCAACACAGCAAAATTTTAACTGCATACAGGTTTCTGATTTGCTATTGTAAAAACCCTTAAAATATTCAGCCATTCACAGAAAACCAATGCTCATTTTTTGAATACTGAATAAACAACATTCCCAAGGAATCTCATGAAATTACAGTAGTGAACAGAAACAGTTTTCTAAAAATATTTAAATGTATAAGGGTTATTTTGCTGCAGTAAGAGGTGCTTTGGCAAGAAGTATCCCACAAAACGTAAATGAACCATGCAGAGATCTCAAAGTGAAATTATTTATTCCTTGAAAGGACTGTGACTAGTGACAAGTAGTGTTAACTAATATGGTATTTTAGTGCACATACCAGTGTGCAGTTTACAAATGCATACATTCTCTGGAGCTCAAGTGATGAGACTGAAGAAGCTCAGTTTGAGGGAAAAGGAATTTAGGATATCAAACCTACCTTTTTTCAACAAAAGGCCTCTGAACTAATATAGTTTTAATCAACTTTAAAAATGAAATGTTCCAACTTATAGCTTACTGAAGGTTGACCCAGTAAAAGAATATTTCATATCACTTTATTAAGTCTCCTTGACATAAGAACAATATACACAGCTTCTGGAAAAGTGCAGAGGCTCTGTGGGCAGAAATGCCCTCAGAATATCATGACAGTAGTAAGACAGACTATCTTCTGCCATTTCAGGTACTGAAATGACTGGTTTTATTTCAGTACCTGTGTAGAAAATTGCAGAGTCACATGAAACCACAAGAAGCACTTACCTGATTCCTTCTGTTGTGCAATGGTACATTCAGAGCATTGTATCGAGTAGATCCTACAGGACAAAAATTGAGGTATAAGCATTTGTTAAATTGTGGGGGGTTTTAAGAGACTTTTATTGATAAATAGTGATTTAAAAATAAATAAATAAAATTCCATTGCAGGGGTATTACAGGTTATGTAAGCAATATCAGCCAAAGAGATAGAAACAATTGACTCAAATAAGGTAGGCCTAAATATCCTCACTTACGAATGGTTTCTGTGATTAAGTAGAGGGAAAGTAGTTGAATACTTGCCTCAGATTTAAGTCAAATTTAATCATCTGAAGGCCCTGACTCTGAAAGATAAGAGCAGACTCCTCTTGCTCAAAGAACAGTATTCACCACAAACAAGAGTGAAAAAAATCTTTTAAAAGAAATCACACTTAATTCAAGATTTAAAGAATTCAAGATTATCTTCAAATTTCAATGACATTCCAAGAAGGGGCCAAGTAAGACTAATATATTCTTGAACGCTTTCAACATTTTTTAAAGCTTCTGTATATTTGATATGTTGATAATTTAGACTAAGATGTACTCTTCATGTATTTCAGCATTCTGCTCCAGTCACGACATAACTAGAATGATTATTCAGTTACAAGCACCCACAATTAGAGGGGCAGAGGGCTATTTGTACCTAGGGAACAGCTTATAAAGTCTTAGAGATTTGAAATGGATCATATCCATTCTCAATTCAGTTGAGCAACAACCAGCTTAGTTTAAAATTTGCTCACAAAGGAAATTTAGTTTCTTATTCCTTTTGTGTCATTCACATCTGGCTATCAACACATGGGAAGAGGTAGTTATGTTTAGAGGAAAAAAACCCTCTCCAAAATTACTGAATCCTACATCTAACTAAATGCTTCAGAAAACTTTTTCTACTCTGGAAATCATGCTTAGCAGTCAGGAAATCATTTGATTGTTACTGCAATTAGCTGCTAGTTACACTTGAAGCCAACTACAGAGTCTACAGGAAGACAGCTGGAACGCACAGCAAACAAACATCTCTTGACTTTCATTGATCTATCACTAAAGAGATGTTCTCTATTTAGAGTGTTTGCTACTACACAAGCAAAGGCATTATGCTATGGCAGCTGAGTGAGCAGATAAATTATTTTAGCAAAGTTCTTGCTACAATGATAACCACCCATAAAAAAATGCAAGCTAAAGAAGACAGAGAAGTAGAAACAGGCAGCAGATGCCAGGCAAAGTGAGAGGAGAGAAGTGAAATGGATACCAATTCAAAGCACCAACACCTAACCATGACATGCTTTATGGGAGTCAGCACTTCCTAAAGAGATGATGATCTGGTGTTCCTAACCCAAGACTCACTGGGCTGCCAAACCAGTGGAGAGCTTGGAACATTCACCCCTACAGCATCTGCCAGATCAGCTTTTAGAGAACCTAAGGCTACTTAAAACATTGCCATCGGGTTTTAAACTGAATGAAAAATGCAAAAGCTACCAATGAAATATATGGGAAATTCAAAAGCCTGTTTTCACTTCTCTGTTCCTTCTTCACTGCTTTCAGCTTTTTCACTACTCCAGGTCCTCTTATTCTTGAAGGGTCCAGAAGAGTCCAGGCAGTGCCTGCCCTCCCCTGTGTTCAGCTATTTAGGAAAGCACACAGTGCACAGCACTGACCCAGCACATACTAACCCATGCTTGTACCAAAGCCATGCAAAGGCTGAGCACTCCTAACTCCAGGGGATCCTCTGCACTTCAGCTGATCTAGCAGCAGTTGGAAAGGAAGCAGAAAAACATTGCTTCAGGTAAAAGTCCCCAGCTTCAAAGGCTTTTTTCCCCATGAAGAGACGAACGAGACTAAGACAGCCTTCAGGTAAGAACTACTCTGTGTGTTTTCTGGTCGATGAGACACCCTGACAAATTCCCCACTAGGAGTAAGTGCAGATCATTATTGATGCAATATCTCTGCAGCCACCAGTTTATCCCCACCTTACTGCACCTCTTGAATATACCCTGCCAAAAATAATACACTTTGAGATGAGTAATCAATCTTTATGGAGCAACCATTAAATTGACAATGTTCTTTCATCATTTACAATATTCTGTCAACACTAAGCAAGACAAGTGGCAAATCACTCAAAATCTTTCAAACACTTCAATTTGCATTACATATATAAAAATTTGATACTTTACAATTACTGAAGACCATGACAAGTATTAGGAATACTTACTACAGTTACCTCCAAGTGTCTGTTCAGATGTCCAACATTTCTTACAGCTAATACATTTTAATTCGTAAGGAATACTCCCTCCAGATGGATACCCAAAAAACCAAACAAGATACCCAGACCAAGGCAATACGTACTTGTGTCGTTAAAAGGTACTTTTTCATTAATTATGCATAGAGATTCTTCCAGTCTACTGCCCAAAGCTGCTTGAAGATTCTTTAGCTGTTGCTGGCTAAATAACAAAGAGACAAACGAAAAACCACACACACACACACACATTGTAGACCTTTAAAATTTCATCTGTATCACCAGCACCATATCTCACTATAAGCATCACTTGAGTGTATAGGTATGCGTCTCCTTCTATAAGTTAGACAGAAATAATACAGTAAGAATCATTTGTATTCCTATATGTCATATTTAACACAATATTGACTCCTAATCCCTAACAAAAGCAGTGAAAGTTACCATAAACTTGTAAATCCTAAATTCCATTCTCGAGAAGCTCAATTTACTTCAGAGTTAAAATTCACCTGATTTTCCTACTGTGCAACTATTATATAAGCTATATGAAGGCATTCTTTTCTACTAGAATTTGGATGGGAATGTAAAAGGGCCTTCTAATTAGTTACTATGCATCCAATGCAGTATTCCAACAAGCAGGTAATGAGTTGTCAATAATTCAGTTAACTATGTCACATCATTATTTGAAATACCTCAAAAGGCTTTTCAAAACTCCACATTTAAACACTGCTATGATACTGCCTGTTCTGACAAGACTTGACAATTACGTTTCTGATGCGTTCCCAAGTGATTCTTCTCTAAATTTTCTTCCCTTGCATTTGACTGTGTATACATGTGAACCTAAGTAATTAAGTTACTGATATAATTAGAATAGATTCCTGAGATGAACAGTAATATATTCCAGCATTACATACATATGTCTGCAAAGAACACTTCATTATTGATTCAGACCAAATTCCACACCTTACCCAACTTAGGCCCCCAAATTCTTCACTGTTTTGCTTCCCATTTGACATCTAGAACTCCTGCACATATATTGGAGGGTAGGGGGGAAGGTGTCAAAATGACAGATTTTTTTCTTTTTTTATAACACTTGATACACAGAAACTTATCAGGTCTAAGGCAAAATAACCCAAAATAGACAAGGAAGATAAGAAGAAACTGGCCAATAAGTAGCTCATGCACATTAACAAATATTTTTCTTGGAGAGAGAGCAGCTCCAAAGTTGCATAGAAAAGTACAGCAGGTACTGCACCAGCACCGAGCATGACAGAAAATGAACTCCAAGACAAACTGCAAATGTACTGATAGCTCCTTTTCATACTGTACAGGAATGACAAACAAGTAGTTTGACATGTTTTGCCTTACATTCTGCCCTTTAATTTTCAAAGCATGCAGGCTGTCAAGTCTCATATCCCCTGGCTTTTCCAAGTAAACTGTGGGTGTCAGAGGCAAATGGATCCCTTCCCCTGACAAAGCAGGGAAAACAGAAGGGCGTATTCTCAGAGACACGTCCTGCCATGTGTTCAACAGACAGGGATTCCAGTGTTTGAAATGAAGTGTCAGGCTTTATTACTTTGAAAAATGTAATATAGTGTAACTTAAAATAGTAGGGACAACTTCTTTCGATGACATCAATTACCCAGTCACCATAGAACATGACAGACAAAGCCTGAACTGAATAGCAGCAGATTAAGACTACAGTTTTCAAACACCACAAAAAAAGCAAACAGCAGCCAAACAGCTTTCATCCTCTTTTGCAAGTCATTTTTAGTGAAACCCTGACTTGTACTAGTGGAGTTATTGTATTTAAGTATCTTCACATCTATCAACATAATTAAAACACTTCAGGGTTACAATGTAAAAGAAGGAACTCTGCATCTGATCATTCACTACACACCTTATTCATTACATTAAAGATCTATACTGTACATATATCTTCTAAAAAATGCAGCTCAATGAACTTCAGAGAAATGCACCCTAATTTGATTTGGCCCACAGTCCTCAACTTCCCATTTTCTGCAACTTGCCTTCAAGACAATGAAAATATTCCAAAACTAACAATATAATTCCCTGATAAAAACTTGCAAGTATTCTAGCTAAGAACATTAAAGCTGAAGCCAAAACAATTGTTCAAGAAGCTTTCACAATGGAGGGGGATTTTTGAAAGTCTTTTCAGTCAGTTCTCTCAGCATATTTTACTCAAACGCTGTTCTTAGAAGCAGTTTTTACAAACTCACATATCGTGGTTTCATACAAGTTTTTACTTTCTGTGGTTTTCCATTACAAATAAATTCTTCAAGCTTTCATCAACATCACTGCTATTTAAAAAGCTTGGAGACAAAACTGCTCTTAATGAAACCAGAAATTGTGGAATTGTCTAGTTCCATACACAGCAAAGGAAAAGGGGGCTTGGCCTGCATCGGTCAGACTTGTCTTCATGATATCATTTGAGTTTTATCAGAGTCTTTTTTTTTTAATCCCCTTTTTTAAAAGGTATTATTCTTAAAAAATTATCCAGTTAATGTTTCACAGCAGTTGTATCTTTACATCAATGAAATTTTCATTATATGAAATAAAGACACTTACCATTCTTCAGTTCGAAGCCTACAGTCCTTAGCTTCTCTTTCTAGTGTCTGAGACTTGATCTTTATGCAAGAAGATAATCTCACAATGTAAGTGCTGACACAGCAAGACAATGCATTTCAAAACTTTTCAAACTTGCAAGCAAGAGGAAAAACTCCTTACTTCTAATTTGGCTTTATCATTCTGCAGCCTTTCTATGGTCTCGGTGTATTTCTTTGTTAAGCTGTCCACCACAGCTTGGTGCTGGGCAGCATCTGTTTCCAAAACCTCCAGTCTACTCCTCAGCTCTGCTTCTAAACGTTTGTGCTGTTCATCTGCTTCAAAGAACTAAAGGAAGAAAAGCAAAGCTCTTAAAAAAAGCTCCATTTTACTATTGAATCCAGTCCTTTAAGTTACTACAATCTCATTAGCCAGACCACGTTAACAGCAAGCAATTATCAGTTCTCAGACAAACAGAAATTTTATTTTATTTACAGAGAAAAGATCAAGGAACTAAGTACTTCAACAAAAACAAAGTTTTGTAGTAATAAGCATTCTTTAAATATATTGCTGCCTAATAGCAGACACATGAAAAACTGAACTGGCACAATAAGGTTTTTAAGCAAAATGCATTCCAATTTGGTAAAGTAATTCCTGACTTAATTACGGCAACTTGCAGAAAATATTTTAAAGAAATTCTGAAACAGTTAATGAACTAATAAGAAATTTCCATCCAATACCAGGCTATTTTCAGTAAAGCAGCTGTCACCAAAAGTTAAAAATCTAAATGAGAAAACACAGTCTCAAGAATCCAAAGTCGAAACACTTCATTTGCCTAGTGAACATCTTTATACATAAAAGGATCTAATCTACTGCTTTGCATACAACTAAGCTTCTAAACCCACCAGTTTTCAGACAGCGCTTTGCTTTCCACATCTTTCTTTGTGTCACCAGTTTTCTGAACCAAAAATAAAGGCTAAACAAAATTTCACTCACAAGTATATGTAGTCGTTCATTTTCTTCTATTTTTTTCTGAAGATCTTCATTGAAGACACTTTTCTGTTCTTGACTCAGCTGAGATGAGGATTCTACACTTTTCTAAGACAGTCAAAATGCACTCATTATCTCCAAGTCCCAGGTTTGTGAGAACAGTTCCCAGAGTTAATTCCCAAAAGGGGCACACCAGCAGATGTCCTGCTGACACTGACCGATACATCAAAAGGTGTGAATATTGCACACAGCACCAGCCTCAAGGCAGCACACTTTTCTTCACACCCTTGTTACAGGGATACCACACTGCCTCGGGAAAGCCTCCACTCAGGTGTCCCAATCACACACACAGGGAATCACCTGGATGGGCAGCAGCCCATCTGAATTCACTGGAATTCTGCATGATCCCCTGCAGCCAGCGATCCAAAACCCTCCACACACGGGCTCAGTTGGTTTGGTAGCTGTGTGTAAGGCACATCTGTCCCCAGCAAGTGTCCAGGTGTAAGCCAGGCTGCTCTCAGCAGGCTGTAGTCCAACGTGCCATGGAAACCACAGGGTCTTCCCTGCCCATCAACCACACATATCCCTCTGCCAGCTGTTTCCTCATCTTTCACCCATTTAATCCAAAAGACTCAGACCACCAGTGAATCCCATACATCACACTGCTGAAGAAAGGTATTATGCTCACCAAACACAGGGGAGACTCCTTGCATTTATACTCAACACCAAACTTCATGCACTTGGGACAGGTAGGGCAGCTAAGTCACCTCGGTATTTGATGCCAGGCTGTGAACTCCACCTGACATACAGGCATATGTTCTGCTCCTTCTAAAAGGACTGCACTCTAACACAAATCAGCTAGGATCACAGGCTAAAGAGTTAACTACCAGCATCAAAACTACAAAGCAAAGAGATAGGGATGGGAAATGAGGAGTGATCAGCTTTCTGCACAGGAGATGACTAATCACAGAGCTCCAAGGTATTTCCCAGTTGTTTAAACACTTAATAAACATCCAAAAAGGAAGACAGCAATTTAGAACCAGTCAGCTGACAGACTAGAAGAGTAGAGAACTACATAGCATGTATTATATATATATATCAATTCCTGTTTTATAGGTATTTTCACTAACATCAGGTAAAATAACACAAGTTCTGACAAGAGCATTCAGCTCAACCCTTAACACAAAATACCTTCCGCTAAAAAAACAGGATATGGCATTGACAGGTGAGGAGCAGGCATCTGCTAAGTAGGTTTTTTTTGCTTTCAGCACATACCTTGTTCTTTTTGCCCCGAGCTTCACTTAATGCAAGTTCATCTTGAAGTAGCTCCACCCGCTTGGCAAGTTGCTGATTTCGAAAGGTCAAGCTGTCCATTTCTTGTTGCAGTTTTCTCAGTGATTGATCCTTCATCTTCAGTTGTTCCTGAATGACAAAAAAAAATTAAAATTAAAATTTTCACACTTATTTTTACACATTAAAGACAAGAACAAATTAGAAAACTGCTTCACTTTTTAAACACTGAAGTGCCAAAAAGTATCATTTTTGAACTAAAAGAATGTATTTCACTTCCTTGAGCTGCCCACAGATCACACTCAAGTAGCTATTTCATTCTATAGGTTAATCAAGAAGCAACCTTCCACTTTTACAAAGTCAGCACTTACAGAGAACAGGCTAGTTGCAAAACAGAAATTCTTTTACTAAAATCAAGTTCCTTCTTCATTGTTTTACTGACATTACTTTTAGTAAAAAGTACCCTGTTTACTTATTTTGTCACAGCTTAGTACACCTGACATGAGCAGTCTTCAGAGATTACCTTCAGTGAGGCAGAGTTTGCTTGCTCATCTACAACTCCTTTCTTCAGGACTTGGTTCTGAGCACGAAGCTGAAAAAGAAGACATGCCAGTAACTATGCAAGAACAACAGAATAAATAACAGCCATTCATGAGAAAGTGCAAAAAGCATCATATTCTCTCAGGAGAGTACCAGGTGTGACTGCTTTTTCAAGTATTCTCTTCAGGTAGATAGCAGTGGTATCAGGTCGAAAAAAAAGTATCCAATTCACATCCTGACTTGCCTAGGAACAAGAAGTAACTTTACCACCTGAACATTTTGGTCAAGCAGAATAGAATTCTCACTCAATAAATACCACTGAAGATCAGTTACTTAAATATGGTTAAGATCTGAAGAATTAGGAACAAATATGGAAAAGCTGCAACCTCTTCCTTGATTAATGAAGTTCTTGGTCATATTCAGTGCTATTTCTGTCTCTCTCCTCTTCTCCCCAAAACTGTTTATAACTGGAACATAAGCAGGACTCACAAAGTCAAAATCTGTATCACTTCAAGAGGAGTTTAATGCAAAATTACTTATTACCAGTGGCAGCAGATGATCCAGAAAGAACAGACTGACACACAAAGGCATAAAAAGCAGAGAAGGAAAAACTCTCTTAAGCCTTACTTATACTCAAAATCTGAGCTAAAATCACTGCTGTGAAAAGTGATACTCAAGAAATCTATTTCCCAGTCACTTCACAGAATACCTCTACCCTGCAGCAGTGAGGATACCGACAGTTCATCTTCCCATTCCTTGAAAATTGCTTGAATCCTGGTTTCTTCAAAGGCAGTTTGCATTCATTTGACATGTGTGAGTCCAGCTGTTGCAGACATAAATTAAAAGGGTTTGTACAGTGCTTGGGAATACCTCTGGCAGGTGCATTAAAGGGAAGATTCAGTGTAAAACAGCAGTGGCTCATTGTTTCAGTGCAATCACTGAGTGTATTTGAAAGGTCAGAAGTCACTGCTAAGCACAGCTGTTTCCCCTGCAGTATTCCCACTGTGCTGCTCAGGCATCACAAAGGCAAGACAAGAAACCTCCAAGTGCACCACAGAAAAACTTCCAAGCACAGGGTTTCCCTAGCAAGAAGGAGCAGTGCAGTAGTTTTCCACACCTGTTTTTGTGCCACAGTTACTACTGCAGGAACACACCAGGTGCAGAGAATGAAGCAGCTCCGTCCTGCTGCACCCAGAGACCCCAGCTGAAGTGTGACCCACACGGGCTGCCACGAGCTGCTTCGACTATTCCTTCATGAGACAGCCAGAAGCTGCAACTTGTGTGTTTTCAGAGTCTCTTCTTCTCCCCTTCATCCTTCATCTGGACTGCTCTGTGAACCAAGAGGAAAAGCAATCCTTTGGCAGGGGTATCCCCCAGCACTGCTTGAGCGTGTCAAACTCTTGTCCACCTCTCTCCGTGGCTTTCACAGCACCATTGAGTGACCAGGCTGCTCCAAAGCTATTCTCCATTTCCACCTGCACACAACAAGCAGCCAACTGAACATGTGCTCAAAAAGGAAAGGGCTCTGCAAAGGGGAGTCCCACAATGAACTGCATTGCACGAGAAATGGGATGAGATGAAAAAAATAGTTCCCACAAAGGATAAGTGAAATGCCACAGGCTGAGAAGTGCATGATGAAGCTCAAAGGAAGCTTTGGGACACCACGATACTAAAAGAAAGAGGATCCAGCAGCTGGAACTATTGGAAGTCCACATTTCCAATACTCAGGAATCAAGCACCAAAATCCCTCCATTATCTTATCCTCAGCCACTTTCAATCTCCAAGGAGTAACATAGCCTCTGTATAAAACAAGACACATGAACTCTGTGACCTGCAAAGCTGCAAAGTAAATTAAAGTTTCTTAAAAGTATTTTGTAGGAGCCTTAAAAGGATACCTATCTGTAAACAATTTAGCCTCTATACATGGTGTTTTTATAATAGTTCCAAGGATAACGGTATTTGAAGACCTGTGGTTCTGTAAGCTGGGAGAAGTGTCAAATACAGACAAGTGCCTTGTGCCAGTCGCTGATGTGGGACTACACAAAACCAAAATGCTGCCTTTCTTCCCCAAGGCTGCTGAAGGACTGTGCCATTCAAGGCCAAGAGTCTCCTCTTCCTTTTAGTGACAAAGAAAGAATGAATTATGCAGGGCTCCACTACTTTAGAAGTCATCTCAGGAATCTTGGAAAAGAAAGATTTTTTCCACTAGGAGCTACACATCTTTGCAAACCTTGTGTCAAGCAGCACCAGAAACAGAACGCAAAGTCACCTAGGGCAGAAGAAGGGGGACAGACAGGAGGCAAGTGTGGAAGCAAGGGTCCTGCTCACTTCCAAGACGCTACGAGCACCACTGCCACCGCCGAACTCCCACACCCACCGGCGTGAGATGCACCACCAAGGCCTCGGTAAATGTTTACACCCAAGCGGATAAAACCAAAGCTCGCGCCCGAATGGGACAGTGGAGAACAAGGGAAAACATTGCCAGTTTCACTTCCCTGGCAGAGCTGAGCCCACTGTTTGTATTCCAGGATGCCTTGCCGACGAGGCCATTCCGCCTCTCGCCGCGCTCCCTCGGCACCTGCAAACCGCACCTCCCGTGCCCCCCCGAGGCTGCCGCCGCCTCATCCCCCGGAGGAGGCACCCCTGGGCCCCCGGCACTGGGCGCTGCCACAGAAACCAGCGCTGCAGCCCCGAGGGCTGCGGGCCCCGCGGGGGCAGCAGCGGGGACGGGCACTGGTGCCCAGTACCTTGGAGTACTCCTGAGCCAGCTTCTGGTACTTCCCCTGCAGCTCCGCCGCCGCCGCCGCCATCTCCGTCCCGCCGCCTCGGCTGGACTCGGCTCGGCCGGCTTCGGCTCGGCTCCACTCAGTCGGGCTCGGCTCAGCTCGGGCACTCCCCCTTGCCCCGCACGCCCGCGAATGGCAAGACGCACTTCCGGGTTCAGACCGGCAGGAACGCGGTGACGTAACCGCGCCGTGCGCGAGGCGGAGAAGGGGCGGTGCTCTAAGCCGCCGGCGCCGCCATCTTGACGCAACTTCCAAGATGGCAGCGGGATGGTCGGGTCACGTGACTCTGGCGGAGCGCTCGTTTTCGCCGCCCGTTGCCACGGCAACGGCTGCGGGGCCACGCGCGGCCTCCACGCTACAGGGCGCCTCCCGGCCCAAAAAGCTTCGCCCGCGAGCGGGGCCGGGGGTTCATGTCACGATGGTCGCGATGATCGCGACACGGGGAGCGGCGTGCGATGCTCCGGTGCCCCGGCTCCATCGCTGCCTGGGCACCGTGCCGCCGCCGGTCCCGCGGCTCCCCGCCCGGGCAGCGCTGTCGCCAGGGGGAGCCCCGGGCCGGTCACCGCGGGCGGCAAGCACAGAAGCAGAGGCAGCCGCGGTGATTTGCGGGCCCGTGAGGGACTCAGAGGAACAAAAGGCGGTTCCGTCGCTTCCCATGGCCCGCAGTGGGTGTCAGTGCCTGCGCTTGCATCTTCCTACAGCCTCCAGCCCTCGCATCCTAACTGAAGGAGATACTGAGAATATCCAGTATATCCTTAATGGAGAGCACGGGTAGATCCCGGGTCGTGCAGTGCCCTCTGAAGCTGCAGAAACCTGAGTTCCACAGTCTGGGGCATCTCCTCATTGAGAAGGGATCTCATTAATGCATATAAATATCTCAAGGGCAGGTGCCAAGGGGATGGTGCCAGACGTTTCTCAGTGGTGCCCAGTGTTAGGACGAGGAGCAGTGGCCATAGACTAAAACACAAGCAGTTCCACCTCAGCAGGAGGAAGAATTTTACATTGAGGGTGGCAGAGCACTGGCACAGCTGCCCAGGGAGGTTGTGGAGTGTCCCTGGTGACATTCCAACCCCACCTGGACACGCTCCTGTGTCACCTGCTCCAGGTGACCCTGCCTTGGCAGTGGGTTGGACTGAATGGGATCCAGAGGTCCCTTCCAACCCTAACAATTCTGTGATTCTGTGATTCTGGGTAGCTGCACCCAGTGTTTTCCTGGGGGAGTCCTTCTCTGCTCTCTTCTCTCCAGTGTGCAGGTCTCTTTTTCAGAGCCACCTTTGAGCTTCTCCAGCATTCAGCTATCCTTCAGAAATTGCTGAGGCTCTGCTACTTATCTCCCATTTGCTTCTTTATCCTCAGATTGGCCAAACATTTAAACGTGGATATACCATCAGCACAGTTCAAGCAGAAACTGAAAACATCATAAAAAGTGTATTTGGTCCCGCGAGGTACTCAGACAATGCAGAATTTTGTTTCTGAACATGACTGGAAACAGATGGGTAAGGAAAAGAGTAATAAGGCAAAAACGTGATGAGACTTCACCAGTATTTGCTGAGCATCTGGCGATTTGCAGGTTAAGGGCTTCCTGGTCTAGGACAGATGTAACAGCAAGTTGTTATTTTTGTTCAGTTTCCATGGTATCATTTTTTCCCACTTGATTTCAGCACGGTGTCTTCATAGCTGTTCCTCAGTAGTGGGTAGTACTGGAGGTGATAAATCATCGTTTTTTTACCTCCTTTTGTCTTTGTTCCCCTTACGTAGGAGTGGCTAGAAGGTGCCTGTAATGGAAGCTAATTTTTTCCTTAGCCTTGAGGCTTTGCTGGTGTGTGTGTGTGCTGTTCTTTTGCTTATCACAGTAGTGGAGTTGGCAAGCCCTAAATATGACATGAGGGCCAGATGAGTAAACATGTTTGTATCTCCACAGGAAGTCTTAATGTTGGAGGACATGTTGCTGATCCCTATTGCCAACAACAGCACTGTGCGTTTTTAGGAAGTATAAAAGGGGATATAGGCAAAACACACATTCTCATCATTCATCCAAATGATCTTGCTGCTGTTCTGCTTGACCAGAAGAGCTTAAACAGCAATCCTGGAATAAGAAATAAGGAAGCTCTAGTTTTTAACTATTAGAGCAGATACACTTCTCCTTCCACTCCATTTTGCATCCTCTACAGAAGTTTTCTAGCGAAGCAAATGGGGTTTGCAATTGCTGCACATCAGGGCTAAGAGCAGCACGCCTTCCTTATATGATATAAGTAAACTTTGTGTAGGAAAATTATTTGTGCATTTTTGTACAGGAAAATTATTTAAAGCCTTTATGTTTGACTCCAACCTGTATTATTAGGTTTGCATTTTCTAGGATGTGTCTTTCATTGAAATGTTGCACTGAAACACTTTGAGCACACTTTGCAAGTACTCCCGGTTTTGTGCTGCCTTCAAAGATGCTTTTGTGATGCAGTTTTCCCCTTCTTTTTGGTGCAGTGAATGTTGGCAGAGAGGTTTCACAGCTGAAAGCTGGGAAACGGAGCTCGGAGCTCGGGGAATTACAGTGCCTAGTTGTGGCAGAATGAATGGCTTCCCCACTCACAACAGCACTCAGAGTGGAAGAGCACAAAATTTATTTGCCTGCATCCACCCAGAGTGGCAAGATCCAAGTGTACATCATATAGGGCATTTATCAAAGGAGGCAAAGCCAGTTTCTTGAAACGAGTGAAAGGAGCAAATAAAAGCTGGGTGCTTTTACTGCTTTAAGGCTGAGAGCTGGCTGCAGGATTTTTAGGCTCATCAGAACAGCCCTACTTCAGTGTATTTAAGCATCAGGCCAGCCTCTTCTTTTTAAAGTGGTTCCGTCTCTTGCCCAGTTCCTCATGGATCCCAGAGTCCCTATAATTTTAATGTTGCAATTTATCAATGTCCCATGGTGGTACTTGGCAAACAGTTTCAGCAAATTTGCCCAAAAACACAGGTGACAAAAGTTAGCTTGTTTGTTGGTTGGAGTTTTTTTAACTCTCTTGTAGGAAATTTTCAGATTCCTTGGTTTGATTTGCCGTGGCAGCTGCAGTGCTAGTTCCCCAAACATCAGCTGTGAAAAAATGCCTTCATTGTTGTGTTTCCTCGCAAGCACATCCTTCATTCTCAGCTCTGCCTGGAGAGCAAGGTTGTCCCAGCACTGCAGCCCGGGGACGTGTCACCACAGCGTGGTGTCCTAAGGCTTCCACAGCACCGACTCAGTAATTGCAGGGGACTGCTCCTCTTGTGGGAAATTTGGAGAGAGAGAGCTCATGGGAGTGGAATGCCAAGCAGTTTGGGGTGGTTGCCACAGGACCCCCAAAATACTGCCTTCTGTAACACACCCACGGGGATGTAAGCACGGGTTATGGCAGCAGAGCTTAATGCAAGCTCAAACAGGACGTGAGTCCCACCACTCATGGCATTTTTGTTTTCGTGGGGAGAACAGATAGCAAAGGGTAGACAGCGTAACAGAGGCTGTCCTTCCCTTGTGTCTATGCTCAGCAGTTAGTACAATGGGTGTTGAATTCTAGGTGCTGTCTCAAGACAACTAATTTATTTAAGAATTACAGTGTTTGTTTCAAAATGTCCTATTTTCAAGCTCATTTGTCTTCCCTTCCCTGCTCTTCTCCTCTATCTGATTAGTCGGAACTTGTACTCACAGACCCCGGGAATAGGTGCAAGTAAAGAAATAAATAAAGAATGTATTTCAGATTATCCAGGATGTTTTCTGTGCTTTGGGAAAATAAACTTCACTGTCATCGCTTATGTCCTCACAAGTACTCACAACAAAAGGGTTTCTAAGAGACAGAGAAAATTCAAAAATGATTGGAAGGGAGCCATCTTCAGTCATCAGACTATCACAAGCAGCACATAAACCACATCCTCGGAAGCTGCGAACACCCGAAACTGGTGTTTTGTTTCTGTTATCGTAGCAACGGCAAGTCTGAACAGCAGGATGTGTGCTCACAATGCACGCTCGTTATTTCTCATGGTGACTGTAACAAACTGCTCGTTATGAATAACCTTTCACCTCGTCAAAACCTGATTGTTCTGATAAAAAAAAGCCAAGTAGTAAAAAAAAATTATATATGTATGTACAGATATGCACCTCACAGAACAGTTTATTTTAATTAGTATTCTATTCTTATCATAATTTCAGTGTTTCCATAGCATTTAAAAATAGAAATGAGAACAAGTCTCTCTCTCTCTTATGTCCCTTCCCAGCCCATAGGTTAAATAGCTTGAGTCATCTATAGGGTGTGTGCATGGCCAGGGGAGCGGTGCCTTTGTACAGAGAGAAATTGCTGAGGACGAGAAGGTGGAAAACCTGAGCAGGCAGCTGCCTGTGGTAAGTCAGAGTTGAACTTTGCAGCTTACGTTCCACGTGTGTACAACACGTACCAGCCCTGGGTGCAACAGCAGGAACTGCTGTCCCTCCACAGCAAATCCTTACTGATACTTGCTCCATAAAACAGCAGAACTTAGTAACAACTCAAAAAGTTTGGGTTTTACTTTTTTTTTCTTTTGTTGAAGGTCTGTACATCTTCTGCAGCCTCGTTTCTTGCTTTTCTTCACACTTGCAGGGGCCATAGCTGAGAAACCTCAGCGTGGCTAGCATTGCCCATGCTGAGATTCCAGAGTCTTGCACATTTGCCGGAGAAAGAACAATAATAGCAATATACATTAAATCCCAAGAGACAAATTGCCTGATTTCATAGAGAAAGAGATAATGGAGGAGGAGCATTGTGAAGATTGCAGAGTGAGAAGTGGATGCTCTCTTATGTACACCAGTTGTGACAGAGACCTGCAAGCCTTGGAAAGAAGCCCTGACTTATCCACGTGAGAAACATCCACAAACCTGGAGCTGTTACTGCAGCAAAGATGTCGTGGATTTGCCTTCTCTCCAGAGACAGACACAGGACCAGAGAAAGGAGAGAGCTGGGAGATGTACCAGGAGTTTAGGGAACATTTTAATCATGACTATTCCTGTTCATGATCTAATTTTTATTATTATTTGTAAAAGGATTGTGGTGCATCTGGGAATAATTTGGGCTTTTGGAATGAGCTAAAGCCAGGTCTTCGATGTCTAAGAACTGGGATGGAAAAAGGAGAGGGATGAGGGAGATGTGGGGCAGGGCTCCTCACTGACAGCACAGGGAGAAGGCACAACACACGACACAGGAGGAGAAAGCCATGAACAGGTTTTTGGGCAGCACGAGCCCAGTGATGGGAATGGGAATGGGAATTTGCAGTAGTGGAAGATTAAAAGGCAGCAGGAGAGCTTCCCGATCAAATCAACTGCTGAAGAAAGTGCCTTGGCAGGGACAGGTTTGTCTTTGTGGATTAGTATGAACTGGGAAGGAGAAACAGCACAAGGATCAACATGGTGTCAGTTTAAAACCCTAACAACAGGACGAGGAAAAATCCTGGGTGGGATTATGAAGCTGAGATGAACTATATTAGCATTTTAAAAAATATGAATAATTATCTTTTTTAAATTTTACTGCATTTGGAGGGAGGAAGGGGTTGTGCAGTTCGCAGTGTTTTTTCTTTTGTTGTTGTTGTTGTTATGATACTGACCAATTACAGCAGCATTATCTCAGCTGAGTGAGATATCACATTAAGAAGGTAGCAGTGAACTTAAGTGCACTTACAGGGACGTGGAATAATTAATCAAAGACTGACACAGCTGGTCAGAATTTTTTTCTTTTGGTAAAATACCTGAGTAGCATTCCAGGCCTCTACATTTTAGGAAGAAATCAAATACAGATAACTATATATATAAAAAGCCACACCAAACAACCCCCACGAAAAAACACCCAAAAAAATTTCTCTGTAGAACTTCATCTTTATCTGTAAATGTAATGGTTTAAAAGAATTAAAGTTTTCTGGTATTAAAACCTCCTTAAATTTGAAAATTACATCATTTTTTTCAAATGCCTTTAGGTAAGATGACAAGCTTCTTAACCTGGATGAAATTCAGCAAGAAACAAGAGGACACATAATATTACTAAAAATTGAAGCTTAATTGTTATTGCCATCAGCACTCATTCACTTGAAATCCAGCATTCCTTAGAAGGAAAGCAGGGGTGAGCCACTTGCACAAGCCAGCAAAGAAAGGAAGATTCCCAGAACAACAATGCAGGATTTTCACCTCTAATTCTGTCCCATATTTCTGTGTATAGATCAGAGCTAAAATGAAATTTGGTATCGAGCTCTCCCTGGGGCGTTTTTGCTTCTCCTTGTTCTGAGACATTATCTGTGATAAATAAAACAGCACCACTACGAGGAGCAGAGCATTTGTGAAGTTGGGCACCAACAAGTAGAGATTATCCAGTGCACTGGAAATAATGAACCTTGACAGATCTAGGGTTAAATACTTTAAAATTAGATCCTGCTGAAAGCCGAATCTTGTCGCTTAGCAACGGCCGCACGGGATGCTGCTGTCACTCAGAGGATGCTTCTCCGGGGAGTTCACGTCACGCTCACAGAAAATGGGCTGTGATTGGGGCAAGGTGACATCATATTTTAAGGTAGCAGCCAACACGATTGCATTTAGGTTAATATCCAGAGATTTAAGGAAACATCTTCTCTTTTGGAACGGCTCAGCTCTGCCCACACCTCACCTGACCTAGGGAAGAGCCTGCGCAGAACAGCGGGACGTGTCAGCCAGCACATCACAGCCAGACTCAACAGGTGGAGTTTTCATCTTTTAAATTACTCAGAGCCAAAAGAAAAGCAAAATGCCTGCTATTTGTGAAGGCCTGACTGTATTCAGAGCATGGAAACCTCCACTAGCAGTTCAGAAAACGTGCACAAAGACAGTGAGAGAGAATAAAATGTACCCTTACTGAAAATAACCAAAAATTCTGTTTGCTGAGTTAATTTTAGCACTTATAGCAACTGCAAACCTACTAGATTTTAGTAAGGAACCAAGATACCAATTTAATTAAATAAAAAAAAAGCCCTTGAGGCACAAAATCTGTCTTTCAAAGCAATGCTATGTTAAGGTTGGTACAGGCACCTAGAGAGATTTTTCTAAACACCTGCCTGGCAGCTCTAAAGCACATAAGCACATCAGAGCATCTGAGATTGGTCTGATAGGAACCAACCTGCATTTCTGAGTATGAAAATACCCAGATTCTTAACTGCTGCTCTGGAGTGGATACAGAAATTGCTTAACTGCTTAACTGCTCTGGAGTGAATACAGAAATTGAGCATTCAGTGCAACCTATTACACTGCTCATTAGGGCCTGGAGAGCCAAGATATCAAGGAAATGGAGACTATGGAAACCAGCATAAAAGCAACACTCAGGTGAACCTAGATCAGGAAACCCAGATTTAGGAAACTGGATGTCCTTCTCTGAACATTGAAAGAGCACAGACAGGTCCTTTGTTCTTTATTTTGGGCACACTGTGCCAAAAAGTTGCACCTGGTGAGCAGGAAGGGCACCAGGAGGGATCAGAAAGATCATGACAGATCTCATTGAATCAACTTCCAGGTCATGAAGTACCAAATTTTCTTGCTGACTGGGGCCTCACCATTTGGCAGTGATGGAGGAGAACAAAGATAGGGACATACTAGTTGATAATAGGATTAGTTAACTGCATGTGAGCGGGTGAAGGCCATGCAGGCGAGAGTGCTGCAAAGGCAGGGAAATGTTAAGGCCAGGTTTCAAAGAAAAGCACTCTAGAAGAGTGGTTTTCACCCTTCCCATGCACGTGCCAGCAGGCTGACTTCAGTCTTGAACTGAGGTACAGAAAAGTGGGTAAGAGGAACAAAGATCATGTCTTCCAAACGGAAAACAAATAGTTCTGGTTTGTTTAACAAGTCAAGAGTCTAAGGAGGGAAATGATTGCTTTTGTACTGATGCAATAGGAAAATAAACACACTGCTGTTTAACGAAGAGCTATTTAAATGAACCCTGGCAGAGGGTAGGTAGTAATTATATGTCAGCTCTAAGGAGTTTACAGCAGTAAGAGCAGGCAGCTTTCAGGGGAGCCTTCTGGAGAAAAGGGGAGAAAAAAAACCCCAACAGGTCTGAAGACTGAAAATTCAAGCAGAGGTGATATTGCTTCACCTTCCCAGATACGAGAACAACCCTCATGGGTAAAAACAGGGAAGATTTGTATGGTTAAATATGCTGGGAAAGTTCACAGTAACAGCATTGCTGGAGTACTATGCAATTATCTCTAAGCTACATGTATTCACTCAGACTACTCAAAATAAGAACACTTACAGGTACCTGTAACCTCAAAACCTGTGAAAGAATAACGAGAGTCCACATCAAATTTAGACAACCATTTTTCCCAAATAAATCTAATCTATTAGCTATTTCTTCAACAACTGTCCTTAAATACAGCTGCCATAAGTGCATAATTGCTTCAGTTAATGCTTTATTTTGAGAGCTGTGGCTCCATACAGAGGATAATTTCCAGCAGTCATAACAGAGGAAAACACTCCTGGGAAATTTAACAACGAGCTCAAGGTTCTCAGCATAACACAGTGAATAACAATTAGAAAGGTATCATTAACATATGATACATGGCTGTGATTTTGTCCAAACTAATTAGAGCAGTTGTTCTCTTATTAGTCTATTAAGATGAACATTAAATCAAATATATTAATAGTGCACATATATTCTGTAATGTGCAATTTAAATTTTGTTAGATAGGGCAATAAAACAAGTCTTTGTTAACAAATACTGTTATCACTTCAAGTACTGGGAAAGTTGTATTGTCTTCAGATCCTAGAGAGCAAGCTTAACTCAGTGATACCACCAGTGGGTTAAACAAATAAAAATACAAGAGATGGACCAATGTTTGCTTTTAATAAACATCATGTCACATCTTGTTTTCCTCCTCTGGTGCTTCTGCCTCTCAGGCACTGGAAGGGCACACGCCATGTGTGTGCATGTGAGAGAAAAGCTGGCCCAGCAGCAGCAAGCTGAAGTATAAAATGGGATGGGGAATATTATTCCTTCTAGTAAGAGAGGTTATTCCCACCTGTGTGCTTTCATAAGGCCTTCTGTATAAAGAACCAACAGACATCATAAATCATTATCTAGAGAAACTAAACACTGAAAAAAAAACTCCTAACAAGACCTGTGCTGCTTTATCCAGGGACTCATTTTTTAAATTACCTGTCCTGTAATAGGCTGTTGATCTTTGAGTCTCATCCAAGCAATTTGGCCACAGCAATACAGACACAGAACAGCAAATAATCACAAGTGTTTCATCAGCAAGAGATTCAAGTTACTTCTGGTTAAACAAGTGCTTTGCACAGGAGGGCAGAAGTTATGCAGTAGTCTTTCAGCAATTTCCAAGATGTCAAAACATTCCTTAGGTTCCAGGTTAGAGGGTGAAATCTTGGCCTTAATTAGATGCTCTTCAAACATGAGGGGCCAGCTATGGATGAATGTGACTGTAAGCAAATCCTGCTATGGACTGATAGGTATTTCACAGATGACTTCCACATGTATGCAAACATCTTAACCAACCCACAAAGAATTACACATTGGGCTTTTTACACTAGTCCAGTCTCGTGGAAGAAGTTTAAATGGGAAGGTGGAACATTCAGCAGCATCTGAGACCAGACCCAGGGTCTGCAGACAAAGAGAGAACACAGCGCTTTCTGTTTGCAATGCTGTTTATTTTAGAAAAGCCCCTTTGATCATCTGAATGAAAAATGTGGGCAGAAAAGTCACAAATGTTATAAAACAAAGTTTATTCTGCAATATTTTGTCATAATGAATTGCATCTCTTTGGTAAAAATAAAATTTATAAACATTTTAATTAACAGAGATTAGCATACAAAAAACTAAACTTTTGTAAATCGTCTTTAAAACGGGTAAAGGACTAAACCAGAGGAAAAAGGGTTAGAATTGGTCACCTACTGGCAAAATTATTCTAAACAAATCCAAGGACATTGCTTATGCTACATTAGAAACAAGCTAACGGGAATGGTTTAAAAACAACTCTGGTTCATTTGATCAGAAAGCATTCTTACAATTCACTTTTAAATAAATAATAGTTACAATGAATTGGCAATTATAAAATGTTTTCTATCACTATATGGCAGTAACATAATACTTTCAATTATGCACTTTTTAGTTTGAAGAAATGTACATTTATAAAACAGACTTGATAATGGCACTGGCAGTTAGGTGTGAAGAATGTGCTTTCAGATAAAATAGCAGGTGCAACATTTTAAATATTCTACCTTTTCTTTTCAATAAATATTTTGACCACACCATTATTAACGTGTATGAGTATACTTTGCTTTAATTAAAGCTTGTACTTTTCAGGCTGATGAAAAGTTGCAAACCACACAACTTCCATTTTACAGTTGGATTTAAAAAACGTTTGATGTGACTTTTGTGGATGAGCAATTTAGGATTGGAATCTGAAAAGCCAATATAGGCCTGTACAGTAATCACATCAGATTTACCCTGAACAGAGCAACCTCCCATGAACACAGGTCTCATACACTTCTCCACTGCATTTAAAGAACTGAATGTGGTTCATTAATACTTTTCTTGCCAAAATGTATCCAAGTCAACCATTGGCATCAACATTTTACATATGTCACTAAAAAAACCCAAAGCCCAACAATCAAAATAACTTTTAATTATACTCCATTTATACTATATACACTAGGGTCTCTAACTGAGGTGGCAAACCAACCCGAACCCAACAGATATGTAAGAGAAAGGAAGGGCAGCTCTTCTCCCACTGCCAAGAGAGGTGCTCCACAACTGAGCTGTCGGCCTCCACCTGCCAAACGTGTGGGCAGAGGTCTGGGACAACACGGTGGGACAGGGCAGGGGCACAGCTCATCTGCCTTCCCCTTTGGAAGCAGAGAGGGAAGACAGCAAAGCAGGAAGAGCAGGACGAGCACGGCCCCGCCGCACCACTCTGTGTCCCAGGGAAAGGCTGCAACAGTTCCCCCTTCCACAATTCCAGTTCTCCCAGGCTGACAGCCCTAAGGATGGATAGGATGCAGCTTTTGCTGCTAACTGCTGATTTGCACTTGTTTTCACTGGGCATTGCATATGGTGATTAAATGTGTTGTTAGCACCCCAATCCTTCAGATACGCTGAAGTCATTGTCACCAACTTCAGGGTTATAACAGCAGCACAGCCACACTCCCAGTAACAATTAACCTCCTCAAATTTTATCTGAGGCAAAAAGTAATTCAGAACCAAATCAAACCATGGAGCCAACTACGACCACAGCTTCCAGAATACCTGGACCTTGATCCAGCTTTCACTGGAAGCTACAGAAAGCTGCAACCACCTCAGCAGGAGCCAGGCAGCATCCCTCTTGAACAGTGTGAAACTGAAATCATGGCACCGAGCAAAACCTCAGGCTGCTCACAGTATTTCTGTGTATCTGAATCCTCCTTTTCACATGGACACAAGCTCTGCCCTTTGCAGTTTTCCACAAGAGTTCAAAAGCAACCCATGAGCAAGAAGCAGTTCCCCCAAGCATTCACATCTTCAGCTCCTGAAATCCTAAAAACCACTGCGTTGGTACTTAATTTTCCTTTAAATAGTGAGTTTTACCCCTACTACCCATCAGTAACACATCCAATATCAGATCTAATTGGCTAATGCAGCACTTGTGATAGCCAGAAGACACACACATGTCTGCACACACATTGCCCTGTTACAGGTGTAGGCTACCAGGTGCTCACACAAAGCAGGAATGAAGCAGAGTATTTTCCTTCCCTTTCAAGAAATAAATCATTCTTAAAACTGAACTGAAAAAAAAAAACCAAACCCAACAACAACAAAAAACCAAACACCAACTTTTTTTTTTCTCTCCTAGTGTTTGTGCTTTAAATTCCAAAACACAAAGAACCTCAAATATTTCAGGCTTGATCCAACAGCCATTGAGTCAGCAGGAGCACCACCGTTGTCTTCAAGAGGCACTGGAATGGGCCCTCAGAGCAACAGACCTTCAGCAGCATGGCTGTTGTTTGCATTGGAAGTAGACAGTTTAGGACAAGATTGATGAAGAGACTGGCAAATAAGAAAAAAAAAAAAAAAGAAAAAAGGGGCAAAAAACCCCACACTAGTCTAAGAAAGGCATTCAAATAGCCAGGAAAATGCTCCCTTAGGGAAAGGTTAACTTTTGGCTGAATCCAGCACTGTTTTCAACAGTGGACATTGGTATCCTAAGTGGCTCTGCTCCTAATTTTCACCCAGCTTGCCCAACACCTGGTGGAAGCAGTAGCTTCACGTTGGTGAGAACGTTTATGGCACATCACGCTACCATTCAGCAACAGGAAAGATGACCTTGGATAGCTGTATACAATTCTGCAACATACTTAAGGCATCCTTGTATGTACAGTACTGTTAAAACCCACTCCAACAGAACTGCTTACCCATTTTTGAACAGAAAATTAAAAAAAAAAAAAAAAAAAAAAATACACTAAAAGAGGAGGTACAGAATCANAAGCATCATCTACAGGACGATGTAAGTAATCACCACTGATTTTAAAAGAAAAATAGGGATAAAAGTTCAACATACCACAAAAAACACTTTTTGGCTGAAGGATGTCTAGGAACTATAAAGAGATTCTCTTATTGCAAAATGAATTGGAATCCTTTACATGGAAGTCAGAGCCCTTAGACAGAACAAAATTCACCTCTGCAGATGGGGCCAGCAGAGATGTAAATACGATCCACAGTGTGCATCTGAACAAACATATCTCTGAAAAAAAAAATAAAATCAACTACTGAAAACAAAAGAAAATTAAAAAGTGATCATTAAGAAGTATGCGTTCAGGTTTTCACAACTCATGCATATCTTCTAATTTGAGAGGATTAAATATTTTCTTTTTAGGTGGTGATTTAAAAATAAATGGCTAAATTACAGTTTGCGTCAAAAATTAAAAAAAAAAAAAAGCAGTGAGTCCTCTTATGGCTTTGATCTCCCTTGTGAAGGGCAAAAGTAGAAGAGTATTGCCACAATTAAAAAAAATATATGTATATATTCAACACTGACAGACATATTATTTTTTCCTTTGCTTGTGACAGTGGGTCTTTGCAGTACTTATTAAGGAACTCAAGCATGTTTGGATGCCAGCAAGGTGGAGCAGGGACCCTGCTGCTTCCTTCAGCTCCTCATCAATCTCCTGACACAGCTCCTCGAATACCTTCTTGCTGGGCTGACTTTCCTTCGAGGTATCCACGCAAGGCTGGGAGGCATAGCCACTGTCTCCGAGAGGATCGTCTTCGTAGTCCCCGTCTGTGTCCACCTCGCTGTGGAAGCCCTCACTGCCGTCGTGGCTGCTCTTGGAGATGAACTCGTAGACCTCGTCCAGGAAGGACAGGGAGGAGACGCTGGAGCGGGAGGCGCAGCGCTGGGAGCCCATGCTGCTGGCGCTGTAGTTGTGGTCCTCGCTCGGGTCGATGTTGGTGGCCGCCGAGTCGCTCTCCGGCAGGTTTATGGAGCTGGCAGGACTGAACGCGCTGCCGTAGCTCCTCTTCTTGGCTGTCTTCAGGGGCTGAGGTTTCTCACCTATGAAAAACAAGATGTGTCAGCAGGCAAATGCCCCAGTGAGATCACCCGCACCATGAGCACGCTGTGGCCGGCTGGCTGCAAGGGAAGCTGAATGCCAGCATTCAAAGTCACAATGTTTACTGTCGCCCACAGAGGACAACAGTCACCACCTAATCTCAGCTAAGAGCCAGAGAAACAGAGGAGTAGCCAGGAAGCGCTTCTTACCATCTAGCAAAGAGAGGGCAGGGATAGAACTTTACAGAAAAAAATCAGAATTAACTGGGAAAGCAAAAGAAGGCTGCTTCTAATAAAACTCCTGCAATGCTAGCTGAAAGAATAATTAAACCAGAATTACTTCTTGACTGCTCTTACGATTTGGAAACTAGACCATACATGCTCCCTGAAATTTTATACAGAAAGTATTTAGTTACTGAGTAGAGAAGAAAAACAAGAGTAAAATGGCTTATGCTTACAGTCCAGCATCCCTTGCTGAATGGAAGTATTTAACAGCATCATTGCAGTAGCAGCATCAATATCAGATTCTGTGAAGCAGAAGCAGCAAAATGTTAGAACTCTAGTAAGCCTGACAAGATGAGGTCTTCAAAATACACAAAGAAAAAAATATATATATAGTTGTTGTTTTTGGTTTTTGTCTGTGGTTTTTTTTTCCTACAATAAAAAGCAGGGGTGGGGGGAAGGTACAAACTCAGACAAAGCATGACCCTTGTACAGCTCAGTACCATTCCAGATCAGTCTCATACCTTAACTATGACATTCAAAGGCTGAATTCTCACGTTGCACTCACCGAAGCCAAGAATCAGTGACACAATCCGACGTTCATGTGACAATGCTGTTGCTAAACTTAACAAGTGCCTTTTGTTTGTACCAGTTGGGAGAGGAAGATTAGACACATGGCACAGCAAAGCACCTCAGCAGCTCCGTACGCTGGCTGTGTGCATGTGCAAGGCTGAGGACAGCCGTGCCCACTAACGCAGCACTAATTCAGCACACCGCCCTCCTCCAGCAGAATTTTCCACACTAATAAGTCAAACGGAAGAAATTGAGGCTACGACGGGGGAAAGGGCACTGAACTGCTCAGTCTAGAAAGCAGGGGGATGTAAATAATAAATAGGCACGTAGGAAAGGCTGAGGTGAACTGTGGCACTGTCAGCTGCAGTGAGAAGCACTGCTGCAAAATGCCGTCCTTTGCACAGTAGATTGCCTACACTTCTGAAAGGCACCTTGAGGATAACAGGGCAGAGAGTGACATTTCTAACCGGAACCAGGTGGAAGAGAAAAGTAACAAGCACGCCTTTCCCACTCACTTCAGGACATGCTCATGCCTTTTAAAGAAGAGGAAATCCAAGGTCTTATTTTGGCTCACTTCTGCAATGGATGATGAATACTCCTTATACAGGACAGAAATATGTATAGTGGACTAACCAGGCAAAATAGGAGCAAAGAGACAGTGAGCTCTCACAAAAGCCTGGGTGTCTGAGAGCAGATCACATCTGAGGTGTAGGTAGGTAAGTAACTATGTATGAGCAATGAATGGAGAACAGGGCTGGAAGACTCTGTGCTGGAATGGACCAGCAGTAAGCAGAACAGGCTCTCAGTTCTGCTGAACTGGAACGGTGGGGGGAACTGTTGAAGTAAAACATCAGCAGTGTCATTTTTGATGGCATTTGTTT
The DNA here is from genome assembly GCA_013390045.1 of Picathartes gymnocephalus. Lineage (NCBI taxonomy): Eukaryota > Metazoa > Chordata > Aves > Passeriformes > Picathartidae > Picathartes > Picathartes gymnocephalus. The sequence continues at coordinate 33,177 of WEKY01007691.1, forward strand.
TCTTCCCCACATTACAGGCATTAACTGTATTACTGAATTTAAGGGGAGAGTAGGATTGGGAGGGGGACTGCAGAGTTGTCAGCGTGGCTTCCTTATTTTGGTAATTCTCCCTAACTTCATCCCTGGTCAAGGAGAAATCTGAAGAACATGACACCTTAGGAATGTTGTACCAACATGGGAAGGGGACTGAGCTGCTGTTTCCAACACAGATTACAAAACATACACATTTTCCCCCATTGTTTTCCATGTCTTTCATTTTAAATCCAGCATGGGGCTCTACCCCATTGTACTCATGCAATTATTTTTTTTTCCTTCTGCTTTGGCTTTCTTTGGCAGAAACAGAGCCCCTGAATTCATAGGTTATATGCACCCAACTGACAAAATGAAGAAGAAAAAGTAAAGCATGAAGAATTACTTTGCTCCACTAGTGTAATCAGGAACTGAAATATTCCCATTCCTTACTTGCTATCCCAGACATTCTATTTTACCATCTGATGTTGGTATATAAGCACCACCTTGTTAAAATGACAAGCAATCGCAGGCATTAACGCAACGCAGGAATACCACCTACAAAGAGTACTTCTGTACCTTAACGCTCCCAAAAAAAAGAGGAGAGGGACTTCTGCAGTGGCTTCTTAGCAGTGCTCTATGTCACTGATAACGTGCTTTGGCTTCATTTGTGATTGCTCTTCTCAACAGAGCAGTACTTCCCAGATTTACACTTCTCCAGCAGCATGGGTGAGGAAGTACCTTATTACAAGGAATTCCGTTCATCTGCACCAGAGCTGCCCCATGGGAGCCCAGGATCATGAATGGCTTGCCTCTAATGCCAGACAAATGCTGAACAGGCTCCCCCACGTGCAGAAGCTAAATGATACCAGACAGCCACCATTACTTTGGCACCTCTGGTGTAGCTAATTGGAAGAGGCAACATCAGACTGGCAACCTCCAAACCTGTCACAGGACACACCAGCAAAATCATTAGGAGGAGAGGGATTTCTTGTGTTCTCCAACAAGCCCTGAGAACCCCAGATCCAGCAGCCCTGCAGCAGCCAGCCAGCTAGCCAAGGATGTTGCCCTCCCACCCAGAAGCCACTACAGACCCTCCATCTGGGCTGCACGGTGATCATCACCTGTGGGCAGCTGCCTGGTCCCTAAAAAGCCTTGGCTTTGCTGCATAACCAAAGCTGCTGCTTTGAGGCCAAAAACTAAAAGCAACCTTCTCACCTCTAAGCCTACTGAGCCAGCAAAACCAGGGAGCTGGGTGTCTGCTCAGGTCCCACTTGAGCACTGCCTTTCACTATCCTGCCAAAAAGAGCTGTAACAAGACTCTTCTGCAACACATTTTCTTAGATTCAGCCCTTTAAAAATTGAGTACTGTTCACTTTTCAGCACTTAAAAACCAAAATTATTAGTACTTTTGTCTAGGACAAGCTTAATTAAGCTTTATTAGCAAGGTTCAAGAGCTGTGCTCAACTGCCTCCTTCAAAAGAAATGCTGCAACCCCCAATACACTTTCTAGCTCCCTCTTGGTACCACAAGTTTGATACACTTAACATTTGCTACCTTTGGTTCTCAGTTCCTGGTCTCCTATAAAACTGATAAAGAGATGTGCAGCTTTCAGATTTGTTTTCTACTGCAGTATTCATTAAGTAGGTCACACTTGGGAGTGCTGCATGTGCTGAATATTTTGCTGTCAGAACAAGATGGCCCAAATTACACCTTGAAATTCACCTTATGGATTTAAAATTAATACATGAGTAGCTAATATAATACACATGCATTGTGTCTGGGTTTGTCATCTAGCAGACCCTTCAGAGCAGCGACAGAGACAACATCAGCTGGGCTGCAGTCCATGCTTGTGACCAAAACCAGGGGAGGAGAGTGAAAGGAAATTCAAAGTTTACCTTTGAGAGATCGGCCATGATTCTGCTGAAGGACTGAAGTCAGGTAGTGAGGGGATGATGACCTACTGAAAAAAAAATTCAACAACTCAAAGCCAAGCCCTGATTAGGCAAGTGATTTGTACAAATACAGCAGACACAACATAACAGTCACAGAAGGGTAAAAACAAAACCAACCCTTATTCACCACCGGAAGGCAAGCAATTTCTGCTGCCCTCAGTAGATGGCTCAGCACTGGTTCAGAGTTTGTGTAGCACTATTTAAGTCATCACCAGCATTTGGAAAACACCTCCAAACACACACACTAAGCAAAAATCCTGTTGGCAAGAGTCACTGACTCCTACAGATTTTCTATACCTGCCTAAAGGCTGAATTTTAAACAAAGATACGTATCTTTTAGTACATAAAAGCTACATGCGAACAAAACATTAGCTCATACAGGGATGCTCAGAGGACAGGTTCATTTGCTTTTCCAAACAATGCTGGGCAGTTAACAAAACCAAAAAGTAATAGGCAAAAACTTGTGGAAGAGCAAAAAAAAAATAAAATAAAAAAGACAAAAAAATCCAAACCAAGACACCTGCTGATATTAAAGTTATCTGAAGCTCGACTGTTTTGGTGATGCTATCCAGCGTGGTTTTTCATCATCAGAGCAGCTTTGCACCTGACAAAGCACCCTTAAACCCCTCACAAAATAAAGGGCAAGTTAAAGCTTTCACATGTTGTTTTTTTTTTTTCTGCTACACACCCAGCCCTAATTATTCAGCTTATTATAAATATATTAGTGAGCAGTTAGAAGTAACTACAACAAAAATAGTACACACTATTAAAATTGCATGAAATGTAGCAATGTGCATCTTTTATAGTGCTTCTGGAAGAATCTGAAGGGTGATGACAGAATTTTCAAGCCCAACCTGCAAGAGAAACCCCAGCTGAATGGGACAAATGTACAAAACTAGGGTTCACTGTCTGGTATCTTTTCTTGTAGCAGCCATGGAGCGCAAAGGTAACAGATCCAAAAACAGGTGGGGGGAAAAAAAAATTAAAAATAAAAGGCAAGCAATGGTCCAGTCCAAAATGGCTGGCTTTGCAGCCCTCAGATCCATTGTACAAAGAGATGCATCTTCGTCCTTTTGTCTAAGCTCAGATCCTTCAAAGATCACGTCCACACAGAGCTCCTCCAGAGCAAATTAATGCCTCAATATATTGATTAAGACAAGCCATGCATAAGGTATCTGCAAGATGAGGACTGTGGCTGTCCCCAGGGCTGTAATTCCTGTAGCACTAGAACCAGAATGCAGCCAGGAGCTTCACAACGACTTGTTGAACAAGCTGTGCAGAAATAAAACACATCAGGCATGCCAATCATCTATGATACTACAAATTTCAGTGTCACTAGACAGAGATTACAGTTTTGGAAAGCTTCTGCTCAAAGTAACAGCTTAAATCTTATTTTAAAATCATACTGAATGATAGGCATACTCCCCACAAACACGCTGTAAAACAATCATGAACACCAGTCTTCCCACAGGAAAATTCAGAGACTGTCGCAGCTGAATTTTAGGATCATTCTGAAGATAAATTTGGAAAGTATTTCAGCCTCTCTCCAGCTGAACCTCTGTGCTTCCTCCCTCTCTACAACAAGGCAGATCCTTGGGGGCCCTTCCCCAAAATTAGGCCAGAATTTAAATCAAATCCAAGCATGGAAGGGGGAAAAAAAAGAAATCTGTTTTACTGTGTGTGATGGAAAGACAAATAAATGTTTTTTATTACTGAAGGAAAATAAACCAGCTTTCATTAGGGAGCAGTTTGGTATCTTAGTATGTTGTTTCTTATTTTCTTGTACTCATAAATACAAGCACTGCAAAACCCTTCCCGTGTTGAAGTCAGTGGGAATTTTGCCATGTGGCTTCATTAGATCCAGGATTTCCTTGTAATTGTTGGCAAGTGTGACTAGTCCTTCAGTAAAGGAAAAAAAACAAGTTACCAAAAACAACAGCTTCAAATTAAAGTCCTGCTCTTCCAAGTACTTAAGTATGCAGATGAAATGTCTCCTTCTTCACACCTAATTTTGGTATGTTGCATTTATCCAAGCTAAGTAAGCAACACTTAACACAACTTCAGCTGGACTGATCTTGGAGACCCTGGAGATGTTAAAAGCTTAACTGGTCAAGGCTCTGAACACCCTGCCCCAGGCTGAGCCTGTCTCGATCCTCTGCACCTCTGGCAGGACAGACAATACCCAGAGATCCTCTCCCATCTGTATTATTCTCTACATTTTGAAGTCTAGCTGTACTAACACAGACAGAGCATTAAAGCTTTCAAGGACCAAACCTTCACTTGAGTTGTACCCTAAACCAGAAGTCCATACCCTTATACAGAGATATTAAAGCCTCTAAAAGCATTATCCTCTAGAGCCCAATTACGGTTCCTTCAGTAATCTTTATTACCATTAACCCCAAGCAATACCACCAGTCATCTCTGACTATTTCTTAATTCTTAAATGCTTCAGGGTTATTTTAATAACACTCCCAATTCCAACAGAAAGCTGGAAAACAGGATACTTCTGCCTGGCTTGTTCCAGCCCAGGATGGCCCTGGGTTGGAGAGAGACCAGAGACAACTGGTTATATCTTGTGGATTACAAACCCCACTGGACAAGCCCATGCCACACAAAAATCTTCAGCCCTAAGGCTTGCACAGGGGTGCCAGCTCCCAGGGGCAGCGTCCTGTTGGACCCTGAGAAAGATCTGCTCACTGTTACCAGTCTTACACCCTGCTCCAGGAATCCCAGTTCCTCCTGTTTGTTAAGGAAACTCCTTGCAGTAAGGTTAAGGCAGAGGGCAATGTACAGACACCTTAACCGCCTCTTATCTCACCCAAATTCTTTCCTGAACTAGACAAACCAGCCACATGCCTTCCTCAGAATGAGCTCACCCAACGTGCTCCTCTGCTTTCTGTCCTCCAGCCGCCACAGGCTGACCCAGCTGCTGCTCCTCTTCCTCTACTCAGGACGCATGAGGTTGACTTCAAATTCTCCTGAATCTATTGCCTAATCTTAAACTGTGCTGGTAAGGCAGTCTTGGTTTCAGAAGTCTTGCATGCCCCACCTTAGACTGTGTTTATGGCAAATGCTGTCTTTTCCATCCCTGCCGCGAAATGCTTTTAAACAGCCTCAGAGAAAAACAACCCTCTCAGAGCAGCATCTCTCAGCACTTCAGACTGTGGGAAAGTTGATTGCTCTCGACAACCGAACAGAATAGACACATTTTATATCCAGACAAGTAACTTACAGGAGCGGACACCCACCTCCTCCAAAGAGCAGCACCAGGAACCAACCTAGAACAGTCCTGATGGACTGTGCTTTGAAAGAGCGTTTTGCTCCAGTTGCCAGGACTGCCTGCCCTGGTGAAGAAACTGGGCTCTCCTGAAAGCAGCCAGCACACCCCTGACCTTCTTCTTTCAAACTCTCCCACAGTTAATGGGAGACTTGAACACACCCCAGATGTGCCATCTGGGAAACCTGAGCTCATTGTATCTCCCCACCCCATCCAGCTGGTCTCACCTAAGGCCCACTCAAATTCTGCTCTCGGGTGGCAGCAGATAACAGCACTCCAACACCCTCTGCCACCTGGAGCAACATAACCACATGTCCTGCTCGGATGAGAGCTTCCACCTACCTGGGTGGAGATGCCGGTGGAGTATAAAATGCAAGTGCTGAGGAAAAAGGCTGTTTTTTCAGTGCTTGGACAAGATTAGGTTTGTATTTTGGGTCAACGCACCACAACGACCCTTTTCCATTCACCTGCAACAAAGAAACACAGCAAATTAGAAAATCCAGGACCAGGCTGGTACAGTCCTTCCTAATTTAATATCCCCAAGCTGCAGCACAGTGCAATGACTGCACCACATCCACAGGCAGTTCCATCATAAGATGGTCCCAAATTTGAGAAAATGGTCCTGAAACCCTCATTATGCACTACTCAAGCACCCATCTTGCAGGTTGGGATAGCATCTCCAAAACCCCTTCTCTGCAGCCCCATTCCCATTTGTCCCCCAAATGCTGTAAACCTTATTTTAACGCTTGGTAAACACAGCTGTGAGTTTAAGGATCTGTTCAGGCACCAGCAAACGGATCAGCAATCTTTAACAGGTTTCTAGGTAAGAAATCAAAGCACCTTCCCCTTGGTTTAGATATAGACACATCCTCATTTAACTTCACACCACTCCGGAAAAGGATCTTGCTCAATGCCCAGCTAAAAAATGGATTATTCCCATTTTTTCAAAATCTGAAACCCTAATGAATATATTTTTGCTGCATCTAACAACGTAAGCACCCCTGTGCTCGTCATTCTTGATATTAAATTTGGTATATTGAAACTTAAGGAAGATAAAGCACCTCTTGCTTGTCTCAAAGTTTTCTTTGCGGATGTAATAAATAAAGAACCTATTTTTTTTTTTGAGACTGCTAGTTCTTGCAACCTTAAGAAGAAAATTAAATAGGAAATTTAAAACAATTCTAGAATCACTGACCTGACAGATCAGCTAAAAGCTCCGCACATAGCAGCACCAGATTTTTTGGGGAAAACAGATGCTACAGAAATGGAAACGTGGCTGAAGGATGGAGCAGCTGTACACCTGAACAGTAAGAGCCTTCTAAAGGATTTTTGGGGACTAAACATCAGAGCAGAAACCCAAGCTTTCTGGAGAAGCTCCTGTGAGCCCACAGGGGCCAGCTGGCCTCCTCCTGCCAGAATCACCATAACACCATTTTATGGATAGATGCTCCATGATTTACTCCAGACTGAAAAGGACTTACAAAGTATGTGAGTCTATGGTTCCATTTAAGTCACAGGGGTTTTCTGAGGAGAGGAAATACCTTGCTATCAATAGAGAAAAATCAAGCCAGGGAGAGCCCCAGCTGAGAAAGAGATGCAGCTCTGCATTTGGAGCTGAAGCCACTGCCTTTAACAAAGATCTCTGAGCTGCTGCATCTCTCAGAGTTATTTTTTTTAAACATGAATCTTCCTTATTTCATGCTAAAACTGAGCACAGCCTGTAACATACTTATCAAGAAGCTCACTTTTAATTAATGAACAGCCAGGGTGGCTGGCAGGATGATTTAGCCACCTAGCTACTAACAGGGGGCATCCTCCCAACTGGCTCTATCCATCATCTCAGCGACAGACTTACACCCTGAGCCTTTTTCCTGCACCTCTCCCAGACGCCTTTCCCCAGTACCCTAACCATGCCCAATTGGCTGGTTCTTTTCCCCCCTCTCTTGCATAGTTTTGAGGCTGTTGCCCCCAGGGAGCAGCAGGAAGTCCCCTGATCAGCAAACCACTTCTCTACACTGTTTATCTGCTACTTTATCTGCTACTTTAGGTGAGCACTTTGGCTTCATACCTCATTCAGTTCAGCTGCTGGGGGTTAGTTTCCCTCTTTCATCTTCCCAGCAAGGTACTCCTCCAGTTTGCAGCCCTGACAACATAACACAAGGATTTTGGGTGGGTATTGCAACAGCAAGCTGAACCCAGGCACACCCTGAAGCCATCCAGATCCAATGCAACAGGCAGTAAACAGGGTGACTTCTTCTTCGGGTCATGTGTAATGTGAAACCACACTTCCACACACCTTTGGAGATACTAAAAGTAGACACTGAGCAAAAGAGATGATGGGGCTGCTCCTGTGCTTTGCTTGCACCCTCTGCTTAGCAAAGACTGGCAGTAGAAGTCCCAGCCCAGGTCTGAAATTAAGTGTCACGTGTTAGGGGAAAGCCTGCCACAGCTGGAGCTGGAAATGCCACATAACCAATATCCAGCATTAAAACAAGCCAGAACAGACCATGCCATTTCTCCTAGCAAGGACTAATTCAGGACACACTAAAATGCTAAACTGCCTCTGGAGGTTAGTATTTCACTTCAACAGTGAGGCAAGTTTTGGAATGAAATGTACCTGTAAATTTCACTTAAGATACAGAGAAATATCCCTCCAGAGTCAGTGAAAAGAGGCCACCAGGCTCTTCTTACTCTGCAACTCAAAACAGGGGCAGTCATACGGTTCTGAGATTACTTTTCGGTCTATCATCTTTTCTCCATCTTTCTAATGTTTCTAATTTCACTTGCCAGATTTTGTCTAGGCAAAGATAAAGGAAGGAAAACCATTCCTGCATTTTGAAGCACTGGAGCTATTTTGTAGAGACAGTAAGTTTCCAGCCTCCAGCATTTCAGGGCTGGGTTATGGAAACATGGGTTGGAAATGAAATGCCCTCCATGATCCAGCCTATTCCTTTACCACCACAGTCCCCCAACAGTCCAGTGAGTAAAGCCCAAGGAGCAAACAAAGCAGAGCAGCTGAGCTGGTGCTGGTGGCTCAGGCTCACTGCAGGCACGTGTCCCCATGCTGCAGAGAGCTGGGCATCAGCTTCAGAGCTGGCCAGCAGCCCTGGCTCCATCAGGTATGGACACTGTCCACCAGCTGCACCCACCCGAGCAAGGTGAACCACTGGAAGATACTGTCTGTGTGCAAGGAGGTATATAATATATTCACCAAAAGGTTTACCAGATAAAAGGCATCTCTCTCCTATCTCCACAGGCTTATGGATGGGACCGGCCCTGCTCTTTGCCCAAATACTTGAAAAGCTACACAGATTGTTTATCACCATCTCTTGACAAAAAAAAAACCCAACCACGAACAAACAAACAAACAAAAACACTTAAACCACATTATTTACCAAGAAAAGGTGGTTTGTTGAAGACACTCAAGCCCTGTAACCCCCAGTCTCTAGAGGAAATAGTGGCAGGGCCACATCCATGCAAGCAGGGACCTGCCAAATTGACGTTTGATGTGGATGCTGATTCCTGCCTTCCTCACACCTCTTCTCCTCAGTATCAATTAATGAATAATTCCCAATGCTATAATTGTATAAACAAGTCCAGCAAAGAGCAGGGAGACTTCATGGCTTTCAGCCCCAAACCCCCTTTCACTTGAGGCCCTCCTGTGCTGTGGAGCAGATGCTGCTCCCTCAAAAAAAAGCAATGTCGCAGTGTAGGTGCCTCTCTCCAAGGCAGCACGACAGTGCTTGAGATGCAAAGAGCAGTAGCTGTATCTCCTGAGGATCTCTGACTCACAGTCACACCTCCACATCTTCAGGGGCACCAGGGCCACAGCAGGAACACTGGGAGGCAAGCAGGTGTCCCTGGGAGTGCTCCAGCATCACCCCCTTGCTGTTCATCACCACCACCACCAGAGACCCGCAGGGAATCTCATCTGCCTGGATGCCTGCAGACATGTTCTCGACTGCAGCTCTAACAAGAAAGGGTATTTCAGCTCCTGGGTCTGTCACCTGGGGCAAACCTTGACACACCACTCAGATACAGCAGCAGTGTGCTATGAGTACACAGAACAGGCAATGGTATTTTTGCAGAGATGTGGTGTTGCACATCCATCCTGATCCCACGGCATGAGAAGTTCCTCCTCTTCACTGCAATGCTGGCTCATGAGGCATCTCAAAGCACTTACTTTCCTTTCAGCATCACTCATTAAAAGAAAATCACAATATATAATTTTTTTCCAGTGGTCCAAGCAAGGAGAGTCTTCCCCAATCTCTGCTGGGTGCTGTCCTAGACTCCTGACCCCCTAGAGCCTGCAGGTATTTAGCTGGCTGATGTAAACAGAACAATCAGCCACAGCTGCGACCGTCCAGAGCTACATCTGCCACATGATGGGGCACAGTCTGGTGGAAAGAGCTCTGCAGAGTAAGGGAGCTGGTGCTGAGGGGTCACCTGTGCGTGCCTTGGATATTCTGCTCAGATCTGCTCCAGCAGGGTCTTGTGGACAATGCCCAGAGCCATCAGGCCACAGCAGACATGCTCCTGCAGCAACTCTTCCAGGTCAGCACCAGCCAAAATGAGTCCAGTGCAGTGTCCTGAAACTGCCCTGCAGGGCCAGCTCAGGGGGGAAGGTGTGGAAAAATCAGCTTTCCTTCAATATGCACTTCCAATCCAAACCAAAATATCAGTATTATGGCAAAGATGAGGATGGACTCTTCCCTTCTTTTGCTGCCTGACCTCAAAGAGATGATTTCACAGGTGACAGCCAGCAGCCATAGCCAGGGAGGTGTCAGAGAGCAGAGCCTGCCCTGGGATGCAGGGGCACAGACCATCCACCCCCTACTGTCAGACATTTAGACTCTTCCAACACAAGAGCCCAGATTCATTTGGAAGGCTTTAAAACCCTTCTTACCCTGATGTTCCCAAATAAACCATGCTCCTCTCATACAATGTGCCATGAACCTTTCTGCTTCCACAGGCTCTTGGCACAGAAGAAAGCTGATTGTGTGCTCCCTTTGAAGTACAAAATGCCATTAACGAAGGAAAAAATGGAAAAAAAACCCAAAATTATCTTGCCCTTTCAGGGAAGCACCCAGAGGCATGGCCAGCACATGGTTACATACACAAAGATCAGCAAAATGAGTTTGTGAGCAGCTGCTGCTTGCTCCAAAAAGTGACACCTGAGGAGCTCATCCAGAGGGATCCTGCAGCATTTCCATCACCTGCCAGATCAACTCCCATGGAGCCCAGGCATGCTGCTGTGTGTCACAGACTGATTTTACAGGAAGAATTTGGAGCAGTACCCTCATCTGGTCCTTTTCTAAGCAGGGCAGAGGGTAAAGATTGAACTGCTGTTTGTTGGAAATGAGGAAGCTTCAGCAAAGTTTCAAGAGGGGCTTTTTTGAGGTGGGATTTTTTTTTTTTTTTTGGTAAGCACAGTTTCTGTTCTTTAGAGAGCTGTGCAGTTTCTAAAGCCCTGGGAAACCACAGACAGAGCACATCAGCATCACCTTGCTGGTAGCAGTGGGAGATGTTCTGCATTTTGCTCTTCCTACTGGAGATGTCACATTGAGCAGCAAGCCATCCTCTGAGCCCAGCAATACTCACGGAGATGCCAGGGTAAGCAGGGGACCAGGCAGTGTCAAGCTCCTGCCACCCAAATGCCAAGACAACAGGTTTGACTGGTAACTCCTAACCCACGGGGCTGGAAAACAGCACAGCACTAAAGGGCAGATCCACAGACAGAAAGAACTCATACCAATCTAGATTTCCCTTTCCTGCCCTAACTTTTCTGAACCTTGTGTCACCCTCCTTGGACAGAGCCACTCAGGCCTTTAACAGCACTTCTGTCACCTGCAGCAGCGTGTGGTCCCTGCTCAGACCCACACAGGCACAGCTTGAGCATTTCAGTCACCCCATTAGAGCACCTGGAGCCACGTTAAGAGCCCGTCCTAACATCCAGCAGAACTCAACAATGGAGTAGTTACTGGACTTGTCACATTGCAATAAAAAGTCACTTTTTTTTTTTCAGGGCAAAGCTGCTGCTTGTGAAAACAACACCATAACAATTTAATGCAAAAGCAGGAATATTGAGAAGCACTGGTGTTCAGTCCTATCAGTAGGCAGTCCTCCCCAATGTCCACTCAGCTCCAGGACCCCTCAGTGACAGGCTGTCAAGCACTCCAAACATTGCAGGCATTTCTGATAACAAGCCTGCTACCACCGAGTCTGACCTCCAAGCACAGGACTTGTTTGTTGACTTTCAGTATGTGGTTTGTTAGTTTATTTAAGTCAGAGCCAGCTCTTCGAGGAACAAGATGGGGAATGAGAGAGGAAGGAAGAAAGCCACTAGTAAAATCATATAAATCAGGAGAAGAAAGCACAGAAAAGAGTATCCTTGACTTTAAGAAGTGTCTGCACCACACAAAGATGCACATCTTACCTTATGACAGATGTTAAAGCATTACAGTCCATTAAATGCAAAAATTGATATGGTTTTTGGAAAGCTAGAGCTGTGCTAAGTGTAACAGGAGATCACAAGTGGAACAGTCAATTAAATACTTGACAAAGCTGTTGGACTGAGGAACACTCAGCCACGTACATCCAGTGTGCCCACAGGCAAGGGCACCTTGCAGGGGACCACATCTGCACACAGAGGGGCAACATCCCTACTACCAGCTTCCCTGCTTGGCATCCCACAATCTCCTCTGCTTGACAGTGTGATCGTAGCCATGGCTATGCTGGAAAAGCTGGGAAGGAAGAACACATCCCAGAATTTCAGCACTGGAAAACAGAGAAAGCACTAGTTTAAGAAGCGTCATCGAGAAGAAATCCTAGGAGAGTTATCTGAAATTTCAGGCTGGTTATTGCAGGCTAACAAAATTGTAAGTAAATGGAAACAACATTCCCTTGCAATTGCACATATACCCAGGTCAACAAGAAATAACAAAACCCAGTGACTTTTGTCATCCTGCATTTTCTCAGAAGCAGCATTTCCAAACCACCTCCACCTGGAAATAAACTGTTAAGAGGACATGGTGGGGGAGAAAAAACCCCAAACAAAACATCCTTAAGAACAACAGAACCTTCTCCATTTCTCCCTGAATTGGAAACTTGCTCCACCTCCCCCCTGCCAGGTCTCACCTTGCCATGGCTTTTCTCCACCTTTCGGAAACACTTGTTCAAGGAGAGGTTGTGTCGGACCGAGTTCTTCCAGCCGGTGGGGGCTGTGGCGAAGTAGGGGAAGCGGTCCAGGATCCAGCTGTAGATTTCTTTGACTGGCAAGCTCTTGTTGGGAGACTGCTCAATTGCCATGTAAATGAGAAGGCTGAAAGAGTACGGGGGTTTGGAAGTGGAGGACTTTTTCTCAGGGTTCTGGTAGCAGGATGGTGAGAAGGATGGCACGCTGTCGCCCTCGATGTCGTACAAGGGGCTAACGATGGGAAGGCCCTCGCTGCCGAGGCTGAAGTTTGTTAGCAGGTTAGTACTTTCGTGCAGCCAGTTCAAATTTGTGAGCTCATCATCTGCTGAATCTCTGTCCACCACGGTGGCCTTTGGCTTGCCGGCGTGGCCCGCGTCGGGCAGGCTGCCCATCCCATGGCACTGCCGCAGTCCTGCGGCTTTTTCTGCTCCGGGCGTTTCAGCTTTCTTATCCGGAGTCATTCCAGTGACTGGACCCATTTAGCTTTGTTGCTCTGCAACAAAGGACATGGTCAGAAACTACTGCAAACCACCACAGTCACATTCAGCAGGAGCCCACAAACCCAAGTGTGGGGCTGCACCATCCCCAAGCTGTGCACGAACGCTGAAGCCATTGGTGAGAGCCAGGGTCCAACAGGAGCCTCCCTGTAAACCCATGTGTTAATTCCCCTCGGTTTATAAGCAGAGCTTATGGGAAGCACTTGGAAACTGCTGTAACTATCTTGAAACACCAATTCAGACACAGAAATAATAGCTATTTTCATGTCAACATCTGACACCTGGAAAAAACTTTAACAGGTAGGATCTAATCCATTCAGCTCCCATATTAACTCTTAAGTTACTCATTATATTGTAAACTGACCCTGTTTAGAAGTGTTTGCCTTTGGTGTCCAACGAGTGAAAAAGGAATTGCAAAACTTAAATTGGCATAAAGTCTATTTGTGGTCTCAGTGCAAATGAAATCTTTATAACCGCCTATAAGTCACAGTCATTCCCAAGTGCTACTGCCTGCTTCTAGCAGGGGAAGATCTGGCCAGCCTATCTGTTCATCAGCTGGGTCCCACAGAGCTGCCTGGGTCCAAGAGATCTTTTTCCCCTCCTGCAGGGGCTTGCTACCCTAACCTGGGCTTCCCTGCAGAGCAGAGGCTGCTGGGACCAACTCTCAAGAGGAAGGAACCAACCACTGGGGTGGGAGCTCAGACCTGCAGGAATAATGGCTCACCACTTAGGTTAAAAAAACCCAAAACAACTAAACACTAAAAATCTAACCATAAAATTATTATCTATAAAAAACTGTCACCCAGAATGCACAGTCCAACAGGCTACCCATGCTTTAGAGGCATTATACCAACAGAAACCACCTTGTCTGTAGAGTTTTGAAAGGGGTCTTCTAGCAAACTGTGTTATGGGAACAGCTGGGGTTTTTTTCTGCTGATGTGCACATGTTAGAGCTTCACTGCACCCACAGCTTTGGCCAACGCAGCAATACCAGAAGTACAGAGCAACAAAACCACTGTAGAGATGTGGGGTGTGTACATGTACACACACACACACACACGTACATTACAGACACAGGATACTCCAACTATGGACACAGTTCACCAGCAAAGCTGAGTTTTGTATCAACTGTAAAAAGATCCAACAAAACAACCAAAGAAAAACCCAAACCCCACTCCAGTTCCCTGTCCCTGTAAGTGCTATCACTCTGGTTTCATGCTCCAGCTCCCAGTGCCAGAGTTCAAGATGAGGACAGTGTCCATATCACATCTCACCAGACAGCTCCACACAGTTACTGGATGTTTTCTTACACCACTTTGCAGTAAACACTTGTCTCCCTGCACTTGCATCTTCTCCTACCAAGTGTCCACTGCCTTTGTGCCACCCCCAGACCCACCCAGCTCTAACCTGGCAGCCTCACCATGCCCGTGGCAATACACTGCCCAGCCTCCTTATTCTGGAGAAAGGGAACAATACGCGCAATGAAGGAGCGCCATGGTGACACAGAAAGGCAACAGGATAATCCCTTTTATGCTCCCCAGTCCTGCCAGCCCCTGCCTGGTGCCAGGCAGTCATGAGGTGCAGAATTTGTGCCTCCCCCAGGAAACACACCGTGTTTCCCACCTGCAATTTTCGCTCCTCTCTTCGTCTGCTCATACGCTCTTGCACCAGCTATTGCAAAGCTGTGTTGACAATAGCACCTGCACTTACGCTTATCAGTAGCAGTGCTAGAAAACATCCATACATTTTTTATTTTCTGTTTCTTATTTCTATTAAATGCAGGGACAGGTATGATTAACTACCAGCTCAGTCAGTATTAAAAAAAAAAAAAAAAGAAAAAAAACTAAAGCAAAGTGAGCTGCTCAAATAGCTGGTCAAAAATAGCTTTGCTCTCCCTACAATTTACTCCTCCCTCAAGGCACCAGAGCAGATTTATATTGGCAGTCAGCGATGGCTGGCTTTAAACACAGCCATATATACATATGCTCATGTCACTTCTTCAATCCTTTCCTAAATTTAAAAAAAAACAAACAAAGAGCTAGTGATAAAATTCATACAGTGAGACAAACCCTAACTCTGTTGCAAGGGGAGGCTTCTCTGTTCTCTTTATAATGATTAACTTTGCCTTGTTCAGCACCTCTTTAGGCAGCTACACAGGAGCTTACACCTCACAGCCGTGTTTTGGTAATTTTAGCTCTCGGTTCATGTTGCACGAAATCTCCCTTTACAAATCTTCCGTCAGCATGGCAGATCAAGAACATGCACGTGCTCACAGACATGCAAGTCTGAGGTCATTGTATTCATTTCCTAGGGGGAAAGGGGGCAATAAACTCTGTTTTCAACACAAAAATGGCTTGGGCACGCTCAGTCTTCTCAAAAATATAAGGGGAAAAATGTAACAACTTATTAAGCCGGCACTTATAATCAGGCAGACTTTGTGGTGTCAATGCACTATTTGTTTCCATGCTACTATGTTTTAGCAGAGACTCATTAGCATAATTAATGCCCTACTTGAAAATAAAAGTTATTTGCAGGTAATATACTTACAGTAAATAATATAGGTTGGTGCCATGTTTCTCTTAGTAGACGCACTACAAAAATCTACATCTCATTACCTTCTTATCCTAGTTCACCACTTCACACATCTTCTACATTAACATATCAGAAATTAATTTTTTTTCTAGAAAGGTATAAAGGCCATTATTTGACTATTATCAACTAATAAATAAGAAAAAATAAAATCACAGGAGCAACACCAGGGCCACTGGAGCATATCTGAAGGCACAAAAGTGGTCAGTTCGTGTGCTCTCCAGAACCCTTCTTCATTCATGCAGGCCCTTAAAGACATCCAAAATCCACAATTTTCTTCTCCATGTGTGCTCTGATTGCCTATAGCAGACACAACTGTGAGAACACAGCTTCCAAGCTCTCATTTTCAAGACTACCACTTCCAATATTTGGGGTTTAATGTTTTACATCAGGGTCATGGGATTCACCAAAGCCATCTTTGCTGTAAGCTGGCAAGGTTTTGTGCTCAGGGGTGACCCAGCAGAAGAAACACAGTAATAGCAAGGAGAACAAAGTGTGAGAAGGAAAGAGCACAGAAGCAGCTCTCCAGTGCAGATATTTTGATAATTCCCATGGGGACAGTCCCAGCCCTGCAAGCAGAGCCAGAAGGCAACCTCCAGCCAGGCAAATGCAAAAATAATACGCTTTAAGCACACCTCTGAAAAATGTGGAAGAGCTTGTGCTCTGCCCATGTGCTTCACTCTACCAGTGAGTACAGAGTGACACAGCATGCTGCTGTTCACTGGTATTAACACTTCCAACTGGAAGCAGAGCCTCACGCGTCGAAATCCCAAAGAACTCAAGCACCTATCTCCTATTAGTACCTTCAAAAGAAAGGCCAACTGAAACATCTACCCCTCAACCTGTCACAGTGGAGGTGCACATCATTTTGCATGGTAATTCCAGACAGAGGACTATGATTCCAGGGCAAGAAGATTAAAAGGCTGTCTAATCAACTGAGGTTGCTCCAATAAAAGTTAGGATGCATCAGAAAAGAGGTCAGAGAGACAACCTTCTTCCAGCAGTCTGATTTTTGGCATCACATAAAAGCCAGGAGCAGACCTCCCTGCTAATCCATGCCAGTCCAGCACCCAAAGCCCAAAGACCAGCTGCTCCAGAGCACTCTCGACCCAAACAGCAGAGCCCAGTCTGAAGGGGTTGATAAGGCTGCAGGTGTGTCAAGGCAGCAGTCAGGTCCAGAGAAGCACAGACTGGAGGAGACTCAATGTCTCAAGACAAGGTCATATTTTTTGCAGCCTTCTCTCAAACTCACTGGAGGGCTAAGTTTGGGAAAGGTTATGAGCACTGAAAGGTCCGCAGCCTAGCAGAGCACATCTGGGTTAAACCAGGTTTGTGTGCCCCCACAAACACCCCCAGCTGTGACTGAATTTTGATGGCAGACCTCCAGCACTGCTGTGTTCTGCCACAGCAGCAAACACTTTGATGTGTGAGCATTTAATGAAGACAAAGTTGCTTTAATGAAGGCCAACCATTTAACGAAACTGGAAGTCCACTTGAGCATATCCTCAGGCAAGCACATTTATTTTGCAGCAGTCCTTCTTGGAAGAAGTCTCAGCTCCAGCAGAATCCAGGCCCAAAGGACAAAGCTGTGGCAGATGCCACCATCCCACCAAAGGTGACCTCCTCCAAACTCAGCAGCATTGCAAGTGTAAGTGTATGATCATAATGCAGGGATCATTTCAGCACTGTGGCCACCACGCTTGGACTCACCACCCTGGCAAGAAAGAATTCAGTCTTTTTGTCAGAAGAGGCCACAGCCTTGTCCATGCCAAGTTAGCATGAGAACAGAGCTGCTGTTGCTGCTTGATCCTTCTTTAAAATGGCATCAGATGAAAGGTGCCCTTTTGGCACCTGCACAGCATCAGTGCCCCAGGTTAGGACAACCTTCTCCACAACTAAATGCACCTTTTTATTTCTGCAGGACCAGCCAGGCAACTAGCTCACCTCTGCTAATAGTGGGAAGACCTGGAGCCTGCCAACGGCACAGTGATTTCCCTCCAGGTTTTAAAAATAAAAATCATACCATGCATTGCCCAAGTCTGAAGAGCTGAACGTAATTTTAACCCGGGAAAAAAGATTTTCAGCCATATGACACTTAATGACAGCAGCTCTGCACCCACTCTCTCCACAACAAGCTCAGGGTGTGCAGCATTAAAGCACTGTGTGCTTTACACACTTCTGTCCTGACACAAACAGGCTCTGTAAGTGTTTAAGACAATTGGTACGTGCTTTTGCATGCAAACAACACCAATAGCAAACTCCTCTATTGATTTCTCATATTCCCCTTGCATCTACAAGAAGCATAAGGGCTTGTCCTGACTTAAATGCATGAGTGTGTGTTGTCAAAACAGCCCAAGAACTACACAAAGAAATGACTGTCACTGCTCACAAACTGGGGATAAACTTCCAAGTCATCGTGCACACAGCACTGGACCAGCTACAAGTCTTTGCATGTTGGAGGGAAGAGCAACAAAATAAAAATAAAAAAAATTCTGGCACAACCAATGCAAACCCATCAATAAAAAGCACCCATCTGCCTGACCTGGAGCATTACAAGGATGACACCACACCATTTTGCCCCCTACTAATTCAACCTTTCTCCCCACTCATCTCCTTTGTCTCAGTCTGCCCATGCCCTGCACACCCCACACCCCTGCTCGAGGTCAGCTGAGATCCTCCCCCCAGCCCTGAGAAAGGGCTGTATTTGATTATAACACTGTATGATGTCACGTATCCAAGACAACTAAAGGCATTACAGTCTTCTGAGGATGAAACCCCCTCTCAGCCATAGATTTCATCAAGCTGGGACCCAGTGTCTGTGGAAGAGATGAACCCCTGGGTGACAAAGCGATGCCTTGGATTTTAACTTTCATATTTTCCAAATCCTGTAGTGCTTAGTGTGTAACTCTGAAGTGTCTTGTAGCCTGTGAGCTGCTGTTCTCTCAAGTTAAGATTGACATAACAAAGCTTCTCCAAGCCTACTCTCCAAGGCCCAGACTGTCCTAGGCCCAAAATGTGTAAACCAACATCTTGAGAAGGGGGGGTGAGCTGGGGAAATTACATCATTAGCTAAAGTTTTAATGGGCGAATTTATACTGATATGCAAAAGGACCAAAACGTATAAAGGTGTGAAGAACCTGTGACTCAGGGTCCATCTTGGGGTCCAGTGTGTGAGCAGCCTCTGGCTCCCCAGGGTGTTCCTTTGAAGGCCTTTCAAATAAATATACACCTTGATTCCCCTACTCCTGTCTAGTCTCTGTTTCTAGGGAGCCACTTCAGGCATCAAAAGAACACCCAGAGATGCTCCTTGGGGCAGCACCTACAGTAGGCAAGGCCCTTCCTGCCCCTCGTGGCTTGCAAAGCAGAGGAAAGGTAAAATTAATGGTTTCGAAAAAACACGAAAAAGGCACTTACCAACCTTCTCAAATCCAGCCTGAAAATAAAACCAACCAACCAAAGGACTGGACAAGCTGTAAGCTCAGGGGCTTCATATGAACCTTGGCATTGGTGGGCTCAAAGGGGAAGAGAGGTTTTCCAGAGATTAGCAGAAATACTTCCAAGCCTCTCTCATGTCAATGTTCTCCCACACCCTGTGATATAATTAAAAGCAGGATGCAGGAAAAACCAATTTGTAGATCCAATATTAAGAAAAGTTAAGAAATTCTGCATTAAACAAACTCTTATCATAGGCCAGGAAAGGGCAGGTAGCAAGAGGAAGATTTCATCTAACTTTTTTCATAAAAGTTTGCATTTTTTATTAAATATACATATGTATACACACACATAAGTGGGTTTATGTTTGAAACAAGTATCTGAAAGGAAAATGATACGTGAACTCAGACATGCCCTGACCCTAATCCAGACCCTGTACATGGCCCAGAGCCTCTGGGACATTTATTCCAGCTCTGGCTTCAGAGACTTTGCAAACATGAAGTCCTTCCAAAGGCTGCAGTCAATGTTGGACCTGGTTCCCTGTGCCTCAGATTTAAACCATGCACATAAAAACAGTCTAACAGAGAAATATGGATATGAAAATAAATAAATTAAAAAAAACCCCAAACCCAAACAAGCAGTGAAATCTAAACTGCTACGGAAAGCATTTGGTGTCACAAAAAGGGGAGGGGAGGGAAATAAGTGCTTTCAAGAAAAATGCTTTACAGCCAATAGCAGCTTTTCAAGAGATGCTTATGGGTCATTTTCTGTAAATTCAATACATTTGCACTAAAATGCAAAAAGAATTGTAAACCACTGATATGTTCACAAGTGAGCCATTTGAGCAAATGCCTCGCAAAATAATTCTGATGCTAATTCCCTTTCCAGGGTAACCCTTCCACGTGTTTCTCTACCATCCTCTTGAAACAGAAGGGAACATAGCTACATTTCAGCTGGTTTTCAGTATCAACTTACCAGTGCTAGAAAACATAAAGCTATCTTTTCCATACAGCTCTTCTGCCTTTAAAGTACCAAAACTCACAATTTCCAGTTGAAAACCAACAATTTGAAGCTTCACCCCAGGTGACCCTTCTGCAAGATTTAACTGGAAAGCGCCATTGGAGCCATATCACAAAACCACATTACTGGTACAACTTTGTGACTGCAAAGCCATCCCCAGTTGCTGCTTCCCAGCTCCTGCTCCCAAAATGCAAGTTTTCCTCCAGAGCATGGGGAAGGCAAATCAATGTTCTTCACTTTGCTGACCTCCCTGGCCACTTTGCTTTTAATTTCATTCCACCAGTGTGGAATTTAGCTTCCTGTTCAAACAAACAAACAAACAAATCTACTTTTGACTACTCGACATCCCTAAACCAAACCAAACTGGCTGATGGCTGGTCTGGGGATGATTGTCACAGACCAGAGGATGAGGGATGAGTGGCTGCTGCTTAGCAGCAAGCTTCCCAGCTCCCACTCCTTCAGCTCGACTTCATGAAACTTTTCCAGGCACCTCCCCAGCTCCTACTCCTTCAGCTCTGCTTCATGAAACTTTTCCAAGCACCGAGCTCTCTCCATATCCAGTACTCAGCTTTTAGGCAACCATGTACTTGCCCCAAATCGAAGCAGAACAAAACCCAGTGACACTGTTGAAAGGAAAGCAAGCACGGGACCACACTTAAACTGGGCAACTAAAAGTAGCAACAAAACTGCAAGATAGGAACGTACTGAAAATAACCTGAGAGAAGACACAAAGACTGAGTGTGCAGGAAGAGTAAGGGTGGGAGGTGATGCCTGCAGTAGTCAATTTAATGGAGTCCCTAACATTCTCTAACCCTTAAGGAAAAAGTAGGGAGCGCTAAGTCTAGTCTGAACATAATGGGAAATAATTTTGAGCGCACTCAGCCAAAAAAAGTTTCAAAATCCGTATCACTGACTTCCAGTATACTAAGTATTCCTGTCTGCTTCTCTTAAAATGGTCCTGGTGCCTCTGAGCAACCACTCAGTAAGATGGGTATTCCTGCCCCAAACACAGCTGCCATGTTTCCCAGCTGCTGACCATGCACTGAGCATTCAGGAGTGCTCTCCCAACCTGGAGTGACCCAACCCTCGTGCTTCCACAGCCATAATGTTTTACAGGGAGCAAGCAGAGTACCAGGGGTCATAAAGATGCTGGCTGGCATCAGGCAGCACTTCTTCCATTCCATGCAATTTATTACCCAAGCACGGCGAGCTGTCTCTTCTTGCTGACCTGAATTGTATTTTGGAAGCACCATGGAACATCACTGCGTGCTTTTACCCAGCATGGTAAGGATGAGATGGAGGGCTCACCATCACCCAGCGTGATCACCAAATGAAGCAGGTGCAACGTGACAGGGAACAAACACACACCTATCACACATAAAGATCCTGCCAGGAAAATACTGAAGCAGCATCTCAGGGGTTTCTTGTGTCTTCTCTGCGAGACAGGGCAGCCGCTGGATCTGGAAAGAGACCCCCACATGCAGCCATAGGGAGCCTCCCCATGTGGACGGGGTTTGCAAGCGAGCGCTTGCGGAGAGCAGAGCCGGGCGCTGCCGTGAGTCACCCGAGCCGCCACAGCAGCGACGCGCCGCAGGAAATTGCCCAACACCATTTCAGTTCTGGAGTGGCAACACACACTGGGACGAGGCACTCGCTGTCTCCATCTACTTCCCTCAGGAAAAGTGACCATCAGTGCAGTGACATCCTATAGATGAGCTTACACAAAACGCACTCATTTACCGGGAGGGGAGGAACTGCAGCCGCCGCAGGGAGAAAACTCAAGGAGCCGAAGGGAATAACCCAGAAGTTGCACCTCTGCTAAAAGCTAATGAGTATTCATCCAGACTGCTGACAGCCATTCACTTACGGGGACTAGAGGCTGCTTTTCATCCATCTGCAGCCAGGCAAGGAAGGCTGTGTTTCACACAGCTTGTTTTGCACCACAGCAGTGCAGTAAGACTATCCCAAGGAAGGGGACAGCACCAAGAGATGCATGGCAGCAGTGGCTGTGGGCACACTATCACTCCTCCCAACACCCATCCTTTCTGCCACCTCACTGGCCATAACCCCTCTGTGCAGCTCCTTCTGATAAGGTATCACAAACCTGCACACGAAAAAAGTCTTCTGAGCGCCTGGGGTACTTCCTCTCGTAAATACCAGCTCCTTTTAACCCCAACAATGAGTAGGCAAGGAGAGATGGCAGGGCAGGAAGGTGGAATTACAAGCCCAGTGAAACCAACATGAAAACTTTCGCTGCTGGGAACCAACAGCTCTGCACAAGAACTCCCTAGCTTTCTCAGCAGTCTAAACTATATCCATGTGCTGCATCTTCAGATGCCAAACTATTTCATTCACCAGAAGAGTTTGGTTTCGCTCAGCACGTCAGGTTTTCAAGTCTATTGCACTGAGTGGACAGAGCCCGTGGTTTAGAAAGATCGCAAAAACCAGCCTGACACGTCCCTAAGCCTCTGTCTTCTTTCCAAGGCACTCCACTCACTTGCCAGGCAGTACTTCTCGTTCAGCAGGACCATTACACACACCTCTATCTGCTCCATTACTTACTGGACGGGCACGTCCTGACACAGAGAGCTGCTGACAATGCCGGTGCCTTCAATCCCGAGCTCTCTAGAGGACACTGAAAGGCTCTTCAAGCAGAAGTTCTGTGGGGGGTTGGAGCTGCTGAGGTAGCCTACTGCTTGGTTGGTGCCCCTTTTAGACAAAAAGTATCTTACTTCTGGGATGAAAAACCCGTGAGAAGCTCCTTCAGCACAGCCCCAGCAGCAGCACCCAAAGCAGGTCACAAGTTCATCCTCTGGTCTAGACAATGCCAACAAAGATATCAAACAACTTTCATTCCAGCAAGGTCCCTGAGAGTGCTCAGGGCCACATGCCTGGATTGATACGGGGCCAGTGCCTCCAGCTCCCTTCAGGGCAGCCAATGCAGCATCTCCGCCACAGTCTGCAAATGCAAACACCATGTACAGCAGCACTGCTCAGTTTACGGGCACATCTGATAACAAAANAAGGAAACATCTGAAAAAAAAAAAAAAAAAAAAAAAATACTTAAAGCACAGGAAAGTCCTATACTTATTTCAGGCAACTCAAATATACAAAGTGAGAATCACCATCTCCTCTCTGTTTCTGCAAAAGTCAAGTGGCACAGCTGGACACAAGTGAGCCCCCAGCAGCAGTACACGGCTGAGCTCAGAGATAACACACCCTGGCACCCGGCTACATTCATCAGCTCGAGCCCTGTGCTGCACTAATTGCTACTGTAGAGCTTGCAGTTCAGACTTGTGTCCAACTACCTTCTGCAGAGCTTGGGAAATGTGAGTTGGCACCTGCCAAGGAAAAAAAAAAAAAAAAAAAAAAAAAACCTTCAAACTAGTTCAAGTTTCCCGACATAAGATAATGCCAGCTGAATTTTTCTTGCATTTATGTAGCATCACACCAGACTTTAAGGAGCAAAAAAAGACCCCAATCCAAGAAAAACAACAGAAGTTAAATGATTCACATGTCAATATATTACAACCCAACTATTACTAAATCTGTCTAAATGTAAGCCCGCCAATAACAAGATTTAGAGAGTGTGTCTGTGTGCATATATACAGATACATGCATGGAAAATTATATATAAAGTTATCTTGATTTCATAGATTAGACACAAAGCTAATCGAGTTGCTTTCTCAGCATTTAAGTCCACCATAATTCAGCATGTTTAACTCCACATTTAGCATACAGCATCCATCCACAGGCAGGCACCACAGTGGCAACATGAGTTTATTGGGTCCTCTTCAAGGTTTATTGTATTTCTTTGTTCTTTTTACTCTTTGTTTGGGCCTTGCCATAATCCAAACCCTTACCAACAAAAGCCAGTTTCTGCTCCCACAGCACCTGAGCACCAAGCACGCCGCTGTGTCCAAGCAGGAGTAAGGCAGGAAGGCAGTGGGATGCTGCTCCGCTGCCGCCACCAACTCATCGCCTAACTTCACCAAAAAACCCCGGAACAGGTGGAAAACTCCGAAGGAACACGTGCAGATCCCAGCCTCACCTCGAGCACTTGGCCAGCCGCTTCCTGGATTTCACCCCAACACGCGGGAACCCCGGAGCGCCTCTCGCACACTGCCCCCACCTCGGCAAGCCACGGACGCTCTGCACATCCCTGGGGGCTTCCCGCCGGTGCGGGGACAACGCGGCGCGGCGGTACAACGCCGAAAGCGTCTTTATTTCACCAAATGAAGCGCCCGAGTCGGATGAGGGTGACCCGGAGGCGAGGGGCACGTCGGGGCCGCGCTCCCGGGTCCCGGCCCCGGGCTGGCCGCGTTTTCCATCATCCCAGCTGGAAGCGCGCAAGAAACGCGGGCTTGCCCTGCCGGGAGAGCGGGTGAAGGCGGGGGGTCACCCGCGCAAACCCCGCGGGCGGGCGGGCGGAAGCTCCGCGGAGCCGCGCCGGGAGGAGGAGGAGCTGCGGGTGCACGGCCCCGCGGGGAGAGGGTGCGTGGGGACCCCTCCTTCCCACGCATCGCCACCGAGAGCGGCCGGAGAGGAAGCGCCGACTCCGCGCCTTGTCCCCACGCGGGGAATGAGCGGACACCGGTCACACCGCCCCCCCTTCCCCCGGCACCAGCGGGACCCGCCGCCACGCTCCCCGCGCTTTCCCCTTCCCCCACGAAACCCTCCCGGAGCGTCAAAAACAAAAAGAACTCCCCCGCCAAACGCACGGAAAAGCCGAAAGTTAAACAAAAAAGAGGCGCGGGAGCAGTCCGGGCGGGCGTGGGGGCGGCGGGCGCGGGCGGCACTCACCGCGGTCATGAAGCCGTGCGGCCGGCGGCGGACACAATATGGCAGCGGGGGGATGTGTCAGGGAGCAGCTGCTCCCTGCGCAGCGGCGGCGGCACCGCCCTCCCGCTCCCCATGGCAACCGCGAGCAAGCTCGGCCCCCCGCCGTCGCCGCCGCCTCCTCCTTCCCGACCGCCTTCCCCGGCTCCCG
>WEKY01007691.1:58478-82787 GCA_013390045.1 Picathartes gymnocephalus
TTTTAATACTCTTGACAAAACTGAAGCCCCCGCCGCCGTGTTTGCCCTGCCTTGTAGCGCATTGTCGTCCACTCGTTCATTCAGGTTTCCGGGGCAAGAACTGGGCTTTTTGCTCACCGGGATTGGACGGCCCTGCAGTCCTCAAAAAAGTTGCCTTTTCCCCCCAGAAAGACGACGCTTTCAAAATTTAAAAAATTTCAAAATAGAAATACCTGAACCCTCCTCTCACTTCCCTTTCCTCCCCTTATATACATATACATATACATATACATATACATATACATATACATATACATATACATATACATATACATATACATATACATATACATACTTTTTTCTTTTTATCCTCTTGACAAAAGTGAAGCCCCCACCGCCGTGTTTGCCCTGCCTTGTAGCGCATTGTCGTCCACCCGTGCTTTCAGCTTTCCAGGGCAAGAACTCTGCTTTTTGCTCACCGGGGTTGGACAGCCCTGCACGCACTTGAAGTTTTACAACATCATTAAGAAGACCTCGGGAAGTTGCTTGCAGGAAGAAGTCTTGTTTCGAATCCGATCTTACACTGCAAAAAAAAATAGTTTATTCACTTTCCCAAGGTTTCCTCACCTTCTGAAGCATACAGCTTAATCCTGCCTCGTGATGACTTGTGGTAATTTTAATTCTAAGGAACGATGGGAATGCACTTCAAGGAAATTCCCCCACTCCACGTTAGGAGGAACCAGTGGTTGGGTTTGGTTTTTTGGTTTTTTGTTTGTTTGGTTGTTTTTTTTTTTATTTGAAACAATTTCAGAGAACAACCTCTTGGGTTTTTAAGAGTGAGGATATATCAGGGTCAGGGATATAGCAGAATATTCTCCCAAGGGCAGAGAAGTGAATCCAGTGGCAGTGAGGCTCCTTCCACTGCACCGTGAAGCATGACCAGCCTCAGAAACAGCCCAACCAGAGAGTTCTGATCAGAATAAATTATTCTCAGCAATTTTTATTTAGCTCCTACCTAATTTCCACTGATCGAACACTGATTCACCCAATCTTTTCTTTTTCCTTTTACGGCCTCAGAAGTTAGCCAGGGCCTTCCTACCCTCTCAGCAGACAACAGAAGTGCACTTGTATTAATTATGTATTGCTGAAAGCATCCTCCATTCCCAAATCATTAAAAATAGACCTAGCACTGCTGGTACCAGCAACGCTTTGCCTGTAAGAGGCTCTTTAGCCTAAATTCCTATCCCTTTGAAAGTGCACATCAGCGTGTCCTGTGTGCCTTCCACACCTCAGCTGCCTCGGCAGAGGGAGGAGCAGGGCTCAGCAGAGCATTGTTTGCCCCTTGGGATCAGGGTGTGTTGCTTTGACTTTTGCCCTGCTAGGCGGCAACCTGAAAGAGAGACGTTTGAATCCAAGATCCCTCCTGCTCCAATTTATTATGTGCAAGTTTCAGTTTGGGTCACCAAAGGTGGTGTCTATTCTCAACCTTTGATTGCATTTACACCCTGGCCTTTAAAGTGTGTCTGCTCACAGGTTCTTTCCACTTACCCCTAAAAAATTCAATCCGAGTTCAGTGGGAACGCACGCTCTCTCCCCCTAGAGAGTTTAGTGGAAAAAATCACCACAAAACCAAACAAGAATTAAAAAGATGAAAGCTGGAAGTGCCCTGAAGTCGACACCCCCTCAAAGAAACAAAATTAAAACTTGGCCTTTCAACCAGCATTTTATTTAAACCAACTTGTAGCACAACACTTCAAATAAAATAAAGTGTTTGTACGCCTCCTGAAAAACATTGTCACCTTTATCTTCCTCAGCCCTCCCTACTCCTCAACATACACATGCTAGGTCTTTTTGCCTTTCAGCCGTACTACATTTTTCCAAATCTACCAATTTTTCATCAATAAAGACAGTAACCAAGATCTGAGGTTTTCTGGAGCGCCTTTGCATCTCCCCCTTATCTCCAGGTCCAACCACAGTCACCTTCACTCTTTGGCAGCCTATGGAGCCAGTGGTGGCTGCAGCAGTGCATCTGGGACAGGGGACAAAAGAAAGTCCAGCCTCTTAGAGAGGCTTCAACTTTCTGCCTCAGGTCCTACTCATCCCCATAAGGCTCAGTAGGCAGAGTTAAGCCTCCCAGCCATGCATTTATGGTTGCAGTGCTGCAACAGCTTGTCTGTGCAGGGTTAGAGGTGCCTGGCCTTGTGGGGTGCAGAGAATTTTTGGGTCATCAAGGGTACACTCACACCTCTCCTGATGTTTTCCTGTCCCTGCCTGTACTGATTCCCGACTAGCAACCTCAGTCAGCAGCAGGATGCCTCACTTAGTGCCCAGGCAGTGACCAGGTGATCAAGGGAACTGTGTTTGTCTCTGCTCAGTGTCCACACTAAATCTGATCCCTGTTTCCTCACCATTTTCCCTGCTAAACTCTGCATGTGATTAGTGAGAGCAAGAGGGAGCAGGTGGTGGAGGGCTGGGAGCAATGGCATCAGACGGAGCCAAGGCCACCGGTGTCATCCTGCCATGCATTTGATCACCTCCAAGAAGCTGGAGAGCCACAGCGTGAAGGATGTCCTGCCAAGGTATTCTGTACAAAATCCCTGAAATCTGTTTGCTCCCACATTTCAGACTGCAGGCTTTAAGTAATTTTTTCCTGCAACGTCCCCTGTGCCACGATGGAGGCCTGTGGCTGCTGGCAGTGTGAGCCCACACGCCGCCTTGGCTTCTCTCTGGCACCATCTTAGTTTGCTGCTCAGAGCGCCAGAGCTGCTGTAGGGAAACCTACAGCAAAACAGCAACCAGGCAAAGCAGAACTCATCCAATAAACATGACAAGGACATGGTGCTCTTTTCCAACACAGACTTTTAAAACAGGTGGGACAGGCATTAGCCATGGTACTCCGTGTGGGTCTCTGCACAGTTCCCCAGGATGTCCATGCAGCACCTCCTGAAGGTCCCCCCGCAGCAGGAGGTGTGGGGAAGATGGGCTGCAGAGGTGCTGAGGAGGTGGCAGGAGGTGCCCTTGTCACCTCCTGCTTTGAGCCAAGGCAGTCTCACAGAGGCTGCTGGTGCCTCCTGGCCCAGCTCCAGGCTGTCCTTGAATGTCCTGCCCACCGAAGGACAGCCGTGCCTGCTTTGCCAAGGCAGCTGTCATCACTGCAGCCCTCCTTCCTGCCTCCTGCGTGGTTTCTCCCAGAGGCTGGCTGTCCTCTTCCCTTCAGGCCACAGCCATGGTTCTGGGTGATTTGCCATCACCACATGTGGTTGAATGCAAGAAAAAAAAAAAAAACAAACCAGAAAAACATGAAGCGTTTTTGTTGTTTGGATTGTTTTCTGCTGTAGGCAGAAAATCGGGCCTTCCACCTCTCCCATGTCAGGGTCAGTATCCTCAGATCTCCACTTTTCTTTCAATGCAAGATATGGATGGAGAAGGGCATCCTAGAAGAAAACTCTGAGCACAGAGGACAGTCATCCAAACCTGTTATGTGGAGGACAAGCCCACTGGGAAGATAACACCTGGCTTCTGGTAGCTGAAATGTCCCTCTCTTGAGAGGAGAGGGCATAGTGGGGATCCTCCAAGGGATGCATCAGTTGACCTGTGCCACCCAGCACCGTGAAAGCACCTCCTCACCCAAGCTGTCATCTAAGGCATGTGCAGTGCTCCTAGGTTGCACCCAAGAGTGTGGAGAGCAGGGAAGGGCAAGAAGGGAACTGCTGCAAAGCAGAGGAGGGGGTGCCAGAGGTGCAGTGCCATGGGTGTGTGCTAGAAGGGCCAGCGAGCCCCAGTTACTGTGCTGGGATTTCTGCCACACGTGTGAACAGGCAGCCAGGCTTCATAGTGTCTCAGCACTCCTCCTCATGAAACCACAAGCCTTTTGATCCTGCTGAACTACATCTGATGTATCACCCTGTAAAAAGCTGGCATAAGGGTTTATCAGGTCAATCCATCCAGAAACAGCATCATCTCTTCCGTGGGAGCAAACCAGGCTCTGGCTTACTTTTCTTTCTGCCCAGAGATGCTGTGAGAGAAAGGTTGGCCCAGCACTGGTTGGACACCTGCTTCTTCTAGGAATTCTTATTGCAAGCGGCATCTCTGATTTACATTGACAGCCTTGTTTGAAGTAATAACTTCAAAGGGACTTCCTATTTCTCCAGGTTGGTGTGTCTGCCTACTCAGCTCCCACACCATAACTCTCTGCTTGTGGTTTCTATCTCTTGCTTTGCTGTCTCCTACCACCAGCTTAGTTTAGCATTTGTTCTCTTCCCTTGCCCTAGGCAAAGCCAGGAGGGACACTGTGCAGTGTGTGGTTCATAGCACCTCTTCTTGCAGCATCCTGCTGCCTGCCACCTTTGCTCTCTCCTAGCTCTTGCTGCATCATGGGTAGGAGTCGGTGCTGAAGTTCTTGTTCTTGTTGTAGCTATGTACAGACGGGTCCACAGTCACTCATTTTAGGGATTGAATATGCCCTCAGCTTTTTCCTTTTCCCCTGAACAACTCCTCCTAAGACTGAGGGTCTGTTAACATCTGCTGGGACTCATCTTTCTATGAACCTCTCACCAGTGTAGATCCAGACCTCAGACAAGCAGGTAAACAATAAAGGAAGTTGTAGGGGTAATGTTACCTTTAAAAACTAATATTTAGATGATTTCTTAACCATACAATCACTGATTGGAAAAATGTGCAGTGTTGGTTGCAGTGTTCCTCCCATGTCACATGTCCAAGAACTGAATTCCATGTATCGAATTACAGTCAAAATATTAAGACTTTTCAATATCAGATCTCCAAAAGTGTTTGCAAAGCTAAGAAGTTATCTTTATTAGAAAGACCTTGAGAGTATTGCTACTCTGGGAAACGCTTTGAGTGGGCATATGAATCCTAATTGTACCTGGTTGTGTGGTTTAGCTTATGCTAGCTCAGTAAATTATGTAAGCCTAAACCTGCATGAGATGGTTCTGCAAAAACAGAATAGTGAATATTTTTTTCAGTTTAGCTGCGTAACTTGAGGGTGACTTACTTTTTTTTTTTTTTTTTTAATCTTCTAAATAATACAGCTAGAAAATATGTACAAGAAGACCAGACAAGATGCAGCCTGGTTTGAAAGCTTGTGCAGAAGAACTTACTCAGGAATGCACAAATCAATCATGGAGCAAAGCAAATATGGTCTACCTTAGCAAAACATAATATACTTAGCACTGTCATCTATGTACTCTTAAGCAGGAGGAAGTTTGTCCGTAGACTTGCTACCCTCAACAAAAGATGAGGAATAAAATCAGCATCTTCACTATTGGAAAGAATCTTGCATTGTTGAGAGATAACTTACCTCTCTTTCCTTACGGGTAATACAAATACCTTACAGAAAAGAGTAGCAATTTCCTAAATAAGACCAAGTCAAATGTTTTTGTTGTGCACAAACAGAAAGATTCATACCTTTTAGTATCTAGTCCTCTATGTAACGTGCCAGGCTGAATTACCCAGAGATACTTTGTTTTGAAAGGAGTGCAGAAATCCTGCAGGTTTAATTGCCAATAAATCAGCATGACCTCCACTCCCTGACACTTTTTTTTCACACTGATCTTTTCAAGCAGAAAATGAAGAGACTGATTTTTACAGTGTGTGCATACTGCCTTTGGAGAGATAAGAGCAGTGACACACAGTCAGGTTCCTCCATTAAAAGCTATCCTGGATAATGAAGGACTCAATCAATGGTGTGTTCTGTTTGCTTTCTGCTTATTTTCACCTTGTGTTATGGCACTCTCTTTTTGTTGTGATTAGGAGAGTAGTTGCTTGTTTAACAATTGGCTTTCAACTTGTATTTGGCAGTACTTGAAATGAATTTACTTGTGGTTCATTTTTATGCTGATGCTTAAAATTTTAAGACAAATGGCAGTAGTTCAAATTCTGATCTGAGGTTAAATCTCTGACTAAGGGCTTGGCAGCTTGAAGACAGCTTGAGTAATTTTAAAAGAAACTATTTTGATTTCAATGCAAAATACTCATTATGGTGCCTCTCAGTAACAAATTTTTATGGTTTTACGTTATTATTCCAAAGAAAAGGTACAATTTAAAGCCCAATTAAAAACCTGAAAGCTACCCCCCAATCTTCTTGCACGTTATAAGAATACTTCTTATACCAGCTTTTGCTTAGCCTATCTTTAATACAAATATCTTCAAGCATTTACAAGTGCTTAGCTTCAAAACACCAACTGAGGCAACTGGTTATTATAATCTCCTCTAATATAGATGGGTTCATACAGGGGGGGACTGGGAGGGGAACAGCATCTCATCATTCTGCGGTGGTGAGCTGGGGGTCAGCATCTCTGGAATAATCCCCAGAGAGATTTGCTTTTATCCTGCCATCAGGATGTGTTTTGGCCGAATTAGGAACAGCACAGAAGAGCTGCGGCTCTGCTGCCAGATGTTTTTGGACTCATGTTACAGGTGATGCCATCCTCCTGTTCAGCAAAAAGAGTGCACAAGATTTCCAGGGCTGGGAGGACAGTTTTGGGACATGCTCTCTGAATGCCCCCTTTATACCTGGCACGAGACAAAGCAAGACAATGATCAGCCTACCAACTCCTTGTGTCTTCCTGGGTGCTTTGTGCAATGGTTTCACCTAGGACAGCGTTCATTTCTCCTCAGTAGCTGTTGCGGTGCCGTGTTTTGGATTTGGAATAAGAATGGTGTTGATAGCACACTGATGTTTTGGGTTTTGCTAAGTCGTGTTTATCCTGAGTCAAGGACCTTTTCCTTGTCTCGTGCTCTGCCAGTGAGGAGGTACCCAAAAGAACCTGAGAGGAAGCATAGCTAGGACAGGTGGCCTGAACTGACCAGAGGTATGTTCCACACTAAAAACATTATGCCCAGTATATAAACTGGGGGGAGTTACCTGGAAGAGGGGATGATCGGGGTTCAGGAAGGGCGGGGGTCTGGCATCTGTCAGCAGGTGGAGAACAATTGTGTTGCACATCATTTGTTTTTTCCCTTTTAATTATCATTATTATTTGCCATAACTCTGAATTTTACTTTGTTTTCCGTTATTAAACTGTTTCTATCTCTCTATTAAACTGATCTCTATCTCTCTAACCTACAAGGTTTACTTTGATTCTCCTCCCCATGCCACTGGGGTGAGGAGGGGGGAGAGAAGGGGGTTGAGAGAGCAGCTGTGTGAGAGTGGCTTAATGTCCAGCTGGGCATAATCCACAACCAAAGCTTTTATGTCAAGAGATTGCTACAGAGTTATGCCATCACTGGTATCAAAGTGTTGACTCAGGCAGTACAAGCTACCAGTTCCAGTGACTTCATGATATGGTAAGAGCTCATAAGAAGAGTAGTATGGAGTTCTGATCCTTCCCGTTTAGAGCCAACATGGTTTCAGGCTCCAGGTACATTGAAAATTGTGGGTTTGCAGCCTGGTTCACCGGGGAATTTATCTTTTGTCTGAATCTCCCCCCATTCCTGAAGTTGCTTGATAATCTCTCCATAAAAGAAAAACTTAGGACATGTGGCCCTTGCATGAGGCAAATAGCAATGGCTGGTTTGGTGCAAACCAATTCCCAATGAATTTTTCAAGCAAATTAAGAAATTCACTCTCACATGGATGATACTCCCTCATCAAGTGAAAAGTTACAGCCTGTTCCAGTCAGTGATTTCAGACAGGCTCCCTGTCTGGAAATGTTAGAAAAATAATGGTCAAGGACTTTTTATCTGGTGGTTGCACTGTCTCTGACAGTCAAAATCACATTTTCATTAAACTTTCTTTTTCAGGGGATGAACACCAAAAGCCTTATCCCCATGTGCTGGGGGCTGGCATGGCTCCTGCTGGCTGTTTCTGAGAGGCTGACTTGGAGAAATGGAATGAAGGCATAGCAAGTAGATAAAGATACTGACCTGTGACATTGCCATCGCTCAGAGGCAAGGGAGAGAAGGGTGATTGAAATGGCTTCTTCATTCTGTAGACAAAAATACTATTTCATTCTTTCATAGCCTGGGCAGGATGTGCTGGGCAGAAGGATCAACTGTGTTAAAACTCCTGGCTATGGAATAAAATTTGTCCTCTTCCGTGCACTGATGCTGTGTGTAATCTCATGAGTCAGAGCAGGAGATGGATGAGGTGTGGGAAAACAATCTGGACTCAGATGTCCAGTTGGTTATGGTGTTATTTGGAGGGAAGAAAGCCTATTCAACAGCAGCTGGTGCATTTCTCTGTGGCATTCAGGAAGGTGCCTTCCAGTTGATTAAGGGCAGCATAATGATCATGCAGCATTTTGTTTGCCTGATATATTAATGTACTTACTGCAGCCAGCAAACCGTGTGCCACTAATGGTCCTGGTTGAGTGTAGGAAGCCTTTTCTCTGCAAGCCAATCCTTTTAGGCACATTCACAATACCCATCACTCATGGATTATCAAGGTTTTAATCCACTTCACTATCAAAGTGCCAGCAGCTGGCTTGCCAACATTAAGCCTGTGGATCATGGATCTGCCAGGTATCTGAGGTAGTCATGCCAATAACGACTGGGGGTGTGGACCTCTACACGGGCTGAGACATCCTGCTGGGGAATGGCCCTTGAGATGCTCGAGTGGCATCTCCAGCCCTTCAGCTGGGTGGCTTTGGCAGCTGCCACAGCCCAAGCAGGGCTGGCAGGTCTCTCTCAGCACAGGGACGAGCAGCACAGCGCCTCTTAGACTCATATCACCATGGCATCCAGCTGCAAGCAGGTGATGGAAGCTCCCCAGGGGTGTTCCCATTTGTGAATGGGAATTTACAAACTGCTGAAAAGTAGATAAAATAGAGGGTGGGCTGAACGTTGGAAGGAGAAAAAAGCAATTCTGTGCAAAAGCATGTGTCCCCACGTGTATCTAGAAAATGTCCTGGTGCCCATCTGAGGCTGGTTTTAGTCAGGAACCAAAGAATAGTCATCCTGCCTCTCCTTCCCCAGGTTATTATTGTTGGCTCTCTTTTGCGACAAACAAAATTTTGATGTCCAGTTAAAGATAGTCCTTAAACCCTTTGTTTTGTTCACCAAGCACAGTCTGTGTTGAATATGCAATGGAGAAAATCCACGAAAATGCTGTTCGAGATTCATTTATGAGCCTGTCATTGCCCTAAGGGGGCTACTTTGGCCAGAGATGCTCAGTGCAGGAATGAGACTACAGAGTTCATTAAAATGTCAGGAATTAGCAGTACATATTCCCCACATTCCGTTACTTACTTTTCATTTGTACTTTTGAAAAACGGAGTGTTTTGCCCTCGTATGAATCTGTCAAGGGAAAAAAAAAAAAGAAGATGATTGAATCAGAGATCAAAGGCAAATAAAAAAATTAAAGCTGAGATGCAAATGCATCTGATAACTTGGATATGCCTGATGAGGGGCTCCCAAGCCCAAATCCAAGGTGAGAGAGGGGACAGATTGGGAAGAGACACAGACTGTCCTCCAGGGCATAATCTGCAAGCAAAGCCAGTTTTCAGAGGCCACTTTGCACAGAGTTGGTGCTGAGGAGGAAGGATCAACACGATGTCCCACTGAGCTTGGTCTCTGATCTATGGAGCCCCTCACCAGAAGGCATTTCTCCATATCTCCATTGTCTTCAGAAAAAATAGTTTCACAACAAATATTGCTTCCACATCCTTGGGAAAAAGTTGTGTTTTTATGACCAGCATTTCCTTTTCTTTTTCCAGTGCAAGATGAGGTTTTGGCCAATGAAGCTGCCTGATGGGTTTTGGAGAGCTGGTGATGTGTCTTCTGTACCTGCAGCTGCTAGGTGGTTCTGCAGTCTGACTTTGACAGGCTTTAACAGCCTTGATATCCTGATCTTTCTTTCACCTGTAAAAACCCAAATAATTCAGAACTGTCTAAAACTTAAACCTATCCAGGAGAGAAAAGTTTTCTTTCCTGGATAAAGGAAAAGTTCCTGCCAGTCCCAAGGCTTGAGATGATCCAAGGTGGAATTAATATTCTTTCGATCTCGCTGCTGCCATATACCAGATTTCCCTGAAACGACTGTAATCAAAACACTTATCACTGAACATTACACTTAACAAGCAATTTCCACATTTGCATGTAGCATTGGTTACCACTCAGCAGCAGTTTACAGCTCTGTAATCATTGCAAGGAATTTTCTCCATATGCCCCTGAAAATATCTAAGCTGGAGTTCCTGAACTGGACTGTTTAACTTTTTCAGGGTTTCCCTCATAAAAGGCTTTCAGAAACACTATGAGTTACTGATTGTATTCCACCTCTACATTTTCTTTGTCTTTTGAAGCTGAGATTATTGTAGATATGTGTGTGTATATATGTATTTTTTTATATGTGTGAATATGTGTATTTTGTATACACATAATTCTGTATATATAACTGAACTGTAAGATTATACTAAATATTCAGAATAAATCCATTTTGTTATAAGTGTGCATGAGAGTTCAGCAAAAGAATGGGCTATGTTCAGGTTAGAATATCTGGGATTTCAACAAGGTGAAGAAGAGTAATGACAAATGGCTGGGCTCAAGCACAGTAAACCTCATGGGAGTAAATTTTTTGGGATTTTCCTGAGCATCTTGCTTGGTTTAGGATGACAGAATCTGCCTCAGAGCAATTTCTTTCCTTTCTGGAGTCTGTGAGAACATCTCCAGTTGGGTGCACAAAGTCAAAAGTACCTTCTGCACACCTATTTCCCGTATTTGATAGGGACTGCCTCTGCCAATGCAACAGGAGAGCCCTTCCAAGGAGGCAGATGGGACCAGAGTTCAGGCTCCAGCATCTTATCTCCCAGTCAAGCCTAAGCTTGTGGTCCTGGGATGGCTACTGGAGAACCTTTTAGAGGACTTTCTCCCCTGGGACTGGAGCAGTTGCTATAAAACCCATTACAACTCATCTGCAGAGAAGCAGCTGCCACTGTGACCCTACTCTGCAGAGCACCTGCACTTCCTGGCAATCCTGCTGGCAAACCTGCAAGCTCTGCCTGTTCAGAGCATTGTTTCCTGCCTCATTTCTCTGTTGTGTCTCTCTTCTGAAAGCCACTCCTGATTTACAGCAGCATAGCTTGGACAGTGTAACTTAGACCAAAACCAGGCACTGAGGGGTGCATCAGCTATTCATTTCCATAGGCCATTACACATTATCACCAGAAATATTTAGATCAATTTGATTTGGAGAGCTGTTTAGAAACCAACAGACCTTGATACTACAGCCCACTGGAGGGGTTGTGCTGTGGGCAAAGAGAGGAGGACTTTCTTAGATGGCGCCTTTTAAGCTTCCCAAACTATAAATGCTTCTGACGTGCACATCTGTGCAACAGCTGGCAGGGATTACTGCCTGGAGCTGATTACAGCTGTTCAGTGAACTCAAACATTCTGGCATCTTCATGGGGATAGCCTCTGCCATAGCTGAGGATCCATCTATTTCTATGTAATCCACACATAAAGGATGTTATATTAACAAAATTGTATTTTTTGCCTTTCTCGAGAGAGCCCAAGGCTCCAGACACTGCAGGTGCCCTGGCCAAAACCTGGGGGTGGAGGAAAGCCTCCAACCCATGTGGAAAGCACACACTCATCCTGAGAGAGTCAGTGGGGAGACGGGAGCCTGATGAGAAACATGATGAGAAACAAAATAAAATGCAAATCATTGTTAACGCTTCACATTACGTTGTTTGACATCCGTTCTGGCAGTGACCCCTTTGTCTGAGAGAAAAACATCAGACAAACTCAGGAGACTGAAAGAAAAACAAGTTTTTTCTAATTATCACAATAAACAAAAACTGGATTTAATTCTTTCTGAACTGATGTCTTGCTCAAATCAGTTTTGACTTGGAACCTCGCTGTTGTTTTTTCTCTGTACTGCAACTTGGATTTTGGAGCTTCAATGGACCAGAATGATGCATAGAAATGGCTACTCCTTACTTGAGGGTTCATTTGATTATTCCAGGAACTCATGAAAGGCAAGTTAGACAAACCAAGTTTATATTGCATAACTTCTAACATAGAGAAACATTGCACGTGAGTAAAATTACAGTTAATGTAGGGCTGGGGTTTCATGTAGAACTTTAGTCACAGATCTATAACTACACCCACCAGCAATAAGCAATTTTGCTCTGTTAACTTTGAAAGTTCACATCTAATTAATTAAGATCATTAATTTACTTAATTTTTAAGAAAAAAAAGTCAGTCAAATAATGTTAAAACTTATTTTTGGTGTTATTCGCTGTTCCTATACCCACAGGTTTGAGCCACAAATAAGGCAATCCATCCAAATCAATCACCAAAAAGGCACTTCGTGTTGCCAAGGATCACAAGAAGGCAGCAGTGTTGCCCCAAACCCTCCTGTTCTGAAGACTAAATCGTTAATTACGGAAATGCAATAGTTTTTCCTCTGCAGAGGCAGGACCTCAGCAAGAGGTGATTTCTGTGCACCCTCATTCAGAGGCTGCATTTTGTTCCTGAAAGCCACCAATGAGGTGACAGGGTGGCCACGGTCACTCCAGGCAAGGACCCTTCTGGCCCATCACTCTGTGCCCAGCCATGGCCAGAGGCGGGCAGCAAGGCGAGGGCAGGAGCAGCACGAGTGTAACGCGATCCTCCTGTCCCTCCTATTCTCCCAGCCTCTCCTTATGTTCGGCTCAGGGGCTTCCAGAGCCCGCTGCACTTTGTCTCTCAGTAATCAAAGGGCCACTCCTCCAGGCACCTTGCCATCTTCCCTTTGAACTCATGAAACACCATCCAAACACCATCCTTTGGAAAAGACTTCCCCAGGTCCTAAGGTCCACCACTGCTTTCATGGAGCACCATCTCCTTTTGTCCTGACCCTGGTTTACTTGTTTACCTCCCTATAATCTGGTAGCAGCCAAGGAGAAGTCACCCTGTTCCCTGTATGAAATCCCAAAATCTTTCTTCATAGAGACCATCTTCATGTGACAAAGGCTGGCCAGGTCCCCAAGCATAATGATAATAAAGTACTGTGATCCAGAACAAACTTTTTTGCCCTTTAACGGAGGGGAGCTAGGATGGATGGATGGATGGATGGATTGCCCAGGAGATGGAGGCAGGTGGCCGTGGCAGGGAGCAGCTTGGTGGTGGGTGAGGTGACCCAGGATCAGGTCCATGACTGGATAGGGGCATCCAGCAGACACGTGAGGAGCATCCAGGAGTGAGAATGGGGTGCATGGGGATCCCAGGAGCCAGGCAATGGGTGCACTCAGGGCCCTGGCAGCCAACAGCAAAGGCCAGACACACTGTTTAGGGGTTTTTGGCTCATTTTCCACCTTCAAGAGGAAGGAGCCTGTGACAGGAAAGTAGGAATTAATCTCCTGGCTTGATCTCAAAGTCCACTCTGTTCAGCAGTTCTGATGCAGACTAGTGTTGGATGCTTCCCAGGGTATAGAAAAACCTGTGTTTTTCATGCCAACACCAGGAGTTAAACACTGGCTTCCAGGAGGCCATTCAAGAGCCTTTTCAACTTTATTCTCATTTGGTTTAGCAACAACAATAGTAACACCGGGTATTCCCCATTGCACCCGCTCCCCTTTGAGAACGGGAGGCAATAGGAAAGCGGAACTGGAAACCATTCCTGTGGCTAAAATCTGCAGAACAGAGGTGAACTGTTGGCTGAGCCAACACAGGCTCCTACAGATATCTGAGAGTGTTCTGGGCAGGAAAACTCTTCATCTGGGAAACAGGAAGACCCCCCAAAAGGCATTAGCAAAGCTCTTTTAACTTCCTGATCACATAGCTGTGTTTACACCACCCGCGTTATTTATTGGCCATGTGCTTGACAAAGCACTTACCATGAGGAATACTAATTCAAGATGGCAGTAAATTTCAGGAAGACAAGCAATTTTCAATCAACATTTTTTCAATTAATTATATTTCCAGCCTTACCTAAACACAGGGACCTGCTTATATAGAGTTATATGGCAAATAATTTACACTCTCCATACATTTGTTTCAAACATATGAAAGAAATTCTTCTGTTTAATTTTCTACTCAATCCAAATGATATTTTCATAAACTAATGAATAGTATCACACCTTTATATACTTGCTGGTTTTCTGATTTCTGTGTCAAAATCTCTTTATATGAGGTCTGAAGGGAATAATATCACTTGCTTCGACCCTGCAGGCAGTTGCCAAAGGAATGTATAGTGAGAATAAAGCCAATTAGGTATTAAGATGGCCTCTCCTGCTCTGCCAGGAACACTTTTATGTCTATACCAAACGTTTCTGACTCTCAAGTCAGTTGTAGCTGCAGTCATTGTTTTTCACAGCTTCCCAAAAGTGAACGACACAGCAGCTGGGGCTGGGTCCATTTTGGGGGAGCAGGAGATGAATTTGTCAGTCAAACAGCCAGAGTTACAGAGATTTTGGAAGTGTGGATCAAATCCCTGTCCACAGCACATCATCACCTCAAACTGAGAGCATCACATGGAACAGATTGATGAGGGCACAGCAAAATCAATCCCCTGTATGCCATGAAAACCTATCGGCACGTGTGGGGACACGTGTGGTGTGGTGTTTACAAAATAGCATTTACGCATGACAGTAGATCCCTCTGTTTATGTAATCATTGTATTGGCATTCACTGCAACCTGCTTGCAGGAGCATATTTTGAATTTTCAAAGCATGGCTAAGCTGGCAGGTGCTGTGTGAGTCAACATGGAACTGCAAAATTGCATGTGAGTGATGTCCTATCACACGTGAATACTGGTGCTATACAAGGACATGAAAAAGCCTTTACAAGGTTTAAGTTAGGTATGCTTTAATTAAAATTCATTATGGCAATGATCTCGAACTGGATGCAATCACAGCTGATGACTTTGTTTAAAAAATGTGGCGAAAGTTCAAAGCACAACCCTGAGTTTTGACCACTGGAGATGTTGTTTTGTTTGTTTTTGCAACCCTATTTTCAGATTCCCCCAAAGTCCCTAAAGCTTTGTTGTTGCTCATTGTATAAAAGCATAAATTTATTTATTTATTACCCCCAATAATATAAAAGCAAAGTGTCTGCTAAGAAGAGGGTGGTTGAGCTGTAAAGGATTACACATATCCAGGCTTTTGCTGGCTGATACAATGCATCCTTGCCATACAGGACACCAGGTCAGTGCCTCACACTCTGCCAAACTGAGCCACCCGGGAAGAAACCCAGCAGCCACCAAGGTGGTAAATCAAAAACACTGTCCTTGGTGCTCCAGCTCTGTGTCCTCAGCTCCTCCCTTGGGCTTTCACCACCCCTTTCTGAAAATACAGGAAACATGTTCCTGGGAGCAAATGTCAGCACCCAGGCTGGGTATGGGGGAGCCAGGCTGCAGGTCACTATTTTTGACCTGGGAGAAAAGGGAAATTTCTTCTGCTGATGGAACTGGTTCAGCTCCACTGAGCTCACTGAGAGGATTTGTGTTTGCACCAGCTGCGCATCTGTCTCCCGGCATCCTTTGCTTGCTCCTTCCATGGAAGAAGCGGTCTGAAAGAGAGCCCGGGAATGTCGCTTGGAGAGATTGTTTCGATGCAGGGACGGGCAGGGCAGAGTCACTTGCGTGTGACAAACCAGGCGTGACATCAGCGCTATCGATGTGCATGGGGGCTGGCTTCAGCCACGGCACCCCTGAGCCAGCGCAGCCTCGGCAGCAGCGGCAGCAGCAACAGCAGCAGCACTGGGGCAGTGATGGGCAACCACAGGCTGGCCGCTCACCAGGAGAAACAAGGCTGACCTTGCTGGGCCTTATCCGAGGCTCTCCCTTCAGGGCACGTCACATGTACAAATCCACGGTGCTGAACTTGATGGCAAATGGGAACTTTGCAGCTGGACTCTGCAGAAATGCAATTAAGTCATCAGTGTAGATCAGCTCCATTTTATTTATCCAGGAAACATCAGGCTGATGCAAGTCCCATGGTTTTGCTACTTAGAGCTGCTTTCTGGTTACCTTGGTGGATACATCCTCCGTTATGTTTCTTCTGAATTTTTTTCCTGCTCTCTTTTCTCTTTTCCCATGTCTTGCACAATGTTGTGCCAGCTGTCAGCTTTTTGTGAGCTACAAAGAAACAAAAGGGTAAACCTTTCCCATGAGAACTAAACCAAAACACAGCAGAAGGTTGTTTAGAAACTTTATGAAGAGCAAGGGAAGACAGCAGGGCTCCTGAAACACCTCTGTAGCAGTGTTTCATTAAGTTTTATAACTAAAACAAGGCTCAATGCTTTATTGCATCTGAAATAATGTTGTGGACTCAGGGCAGGGATATTTTCCTCCCAGTTATGTGACCATAGAGGCATTCCACACAGCCACCTCCAGGCTGCTCAGGTCTAGGCTTCCATCCATGGACAAAGCCATACTTTGAAACCAAATATGGAGCCACAAAAACAAGAAAAAATGCTCTTCCACTGATGATGCAACAGTGTCAAAATAAGCCACCAGCAGATGCAGAACCGACAGCAGCAGTAGAGACTTTTTACTATATTAATCACATTGATTGGGAGATTTTAATCACTCTATGAAGAAGGTAAATTTTACAACTACAGGTGCTGTCTCTGCAGCAGTCTTTGCTGACAAAATCCTACCAATAAAAACATCTATACAGCAGCCTTCAGTCACTCCTGGGTCTGTATCTTATGATGTGGATGCAAATGTTCTGTTTGTATTAACTGAAAAA
Organism: Picathartes gymnocephalus; assembly: GCA_013390045.1. NCBI lineage: Eukaryota > Metazoa > Chordata > Aves > Passeriformes > Picathartidae > Picathartes > Picathartes gymnocephalus. Next base: position 75,089 of record WEKY01007691.1, read on the forward strand.
ACCTGGTCTTTCTGCTCCCAGCAGTATTAAACAGCTCCCTCACACATCCTCTTATCCATATTCATTTATTCCCAGCTTTAAATATGTTTTCCCAGCTGCTAAGGCAAATCTTACACTTATGACAATACAGATTTAAAATCTGTATCAATCTGATAATATTCAGATATTCATCTTGAAAGCATAATTTGAGCCACGACCACAGAAGCAAGTGCACTTGTTTGTCACCACTGTGGTTATTTGTAACACTGTGGTTCCTTGAAAAATATAAAATTCTTTTAAGTAAATCTTTTGGCACTCACTAAGATGTGTGAAGATGTAGACAGCACATTTTCAACAACCACAGCCATGTATTCTCAATAATGACTGTAACAGTGAAACAGTTTTTCATGTTTTTACTGGTGTGATAATTGGTTTGAATATTGAAGAGTATGGGACATGAGAAAGTGTGGTTGTTACATTTTGAAAAAGCTCTGCATTCTGGTTCCATAACACAGGAGAAGTCATAATTAACGTAATTGGTAAAGATGGTATTACATTAGTGGTGCCACACAAATCAAACAAGGCAAACAACTGGTTGAAAGCGTTCTCAATATCAACCACACATTTTGTGCAATTAAAGTGATACTTCTGTAGCTGCCAGTTAAGAAACCCTTAACCACCTCCTGTAGTGGTGCTCAGTAATATAACCAGAGGAAAGAGCTGGATTTGATTCCATGTGAGAATGGTGAGCAAGGGGAATTACACTTTTTTTTTTTTTTTTAAATAAACAACCATTGGAGGAGACAAAATCAGAATAAGAATACCACAACACTTAATTTAGGACTGAGATTTATAACAATCTTAATGGCAAGCCGAAGACTTTAAACAAAAGAGCCAACTTCACCCACGCTCCAGAGGTGCCATGAAGACACTGAGCTACTTCACAGAAGGAACAAAGCCTGCTGCCTTTATTTTTCAAGAGTCACATGTTGGACACTTTGAGCTGGAGGGGTCTGTACTTGCATTTTCAGAAGACAAAGCAAGAACTTCAGCTGGCCAAAAAAAGGCAGCATTGCCAACTTCCATCCATTCACCTGGGATGTTGCATGTCCAGCCCACTCAGGCTCAGGATGTGCTTCCAGGTGACACTCTGCTTCCTGTTTTGGCTTTGAGGTTGCTTTGATACAGGATTTTTCCTTCCAATAGTAATTTGCTCCCCTTAATACTGAAGCTGGAGCTCACAAGCTTTGCCAGCAGACAGTGGCTGCAGATTGTAGTGCAGATCCCAGCCCGGGAGGGGTGGCAAGCCTTCAGCACAGATGACACTGCCAGGCTGCTTTGCTGCTGTTTTCTTAATTTTTTTTTACCAAAACCTTCAAATGACAAGATGAGGACTAACAAAAACCCAGCTCTCTAGTCACTTCAACCAGAGTGCAGTGGGGAGCAAGGCTGAGGCACAAGCCACGTCCTCGTCCTGCATCCAGATGAGTCTTTGGAGAGCTGTCCCAGGCCATGTGCAAACAACACAGCTTCCTTGTGAGGGGAAGCAGAGGGGCAGGCACTGATCTCTGCTCTCTGGTGACCAAGGACAGCACCTGAGGGAATGGTCTGAAGCTGTGCCAGGGGAGGTTTGGGTTGGATATCAGGAAAAGGTTCTTCACCCAGAGGGTGGCTGGGCACTGGAACAGGCTCCCCAGGGCAGTGATCACAGCACCAAGGCCGACAGAGCTCAAGAAGCCTTTGGACAAGGCTCTCAGGCACATGGTGTGACTCTTGGGGCTGTCCTGTGCAGGGCTGGGAGTTGGACTCAATGGTCCTTGTGGGTCCCTTTGATGCCTTAGGTTTTAACTTTTATATTATCCAGATCAGTACTGCTTTAATGTATAACTCTAAAACTCCACAGCCTGTCAGCTACTGTCCTACCATTTTATTCAGACAAAACAACTTCTCTCTAGGCCCTAACTTCTAGGACAGCCTGTTTTTCCAAGCCCAAAAATGTAAACAACTGAGAACAGCAGAGAAGAGAAGGGGAGCCGAACTGGAGAATGGGACTGCACTACCTGAAGCTGTAATTGTACAATTGGCTTCTGATATGCAGGTGGACCAAACTTACATCTGTCCGAAAAACACGTGTTGGTCGTCCATCTTGGGTGTAGCCTTGGCCAGGCTCTTGTGCTGCCCAGGGTGTACCCTGTGAAGGCCTTTCAATAAATACCTACTTTATTCTCTTAACTCTGTCTAGCTTCTGTTCTAGGTAGCCTCTCAAGGCATCACCTTCCAACTCAGGACATTCCGTAATTCTATGACAACACTGTCTACACAACCTGAATTTCCAGTGGCTGCGGGGATGGAGCTGACATGAGAACTCCACCTGGCCACCCCACTCCTACTGCAACCAGCATGGATGAAATGCACAGTAGCTAAGGGGAAGGAGATGATTTAAGGTTTAGCAATCTGTGAGGCACCAAATGGACTAGGAAGAGAAAAAGAGAATGCCTTAATTGTTGAAAAAAGTGATGGCAGAGGGTGCTTCAGCATCTTTTTTTTCACTACCCATTTTCTAGAGAGGTAAGGCACAGACACAGGACTGGGATGCAGATGGACAATTCCTGCACTTCACAACCCACACGACACTAAAATTACTGTTGCATTTTCCCCACTAAATGAGACAAAGTTTTTAAGAAGAGATTACATCCTTTACTAAAGCAACTGCCAGCACAGGAAGAAAATTATCCATCCCTTTGGGTGCACAGGCCCCTTTCCTAGTCATGAAGAGGACTTCAGAATAAGACCCAGAATAAGACAGCTGCATTTGGCAACAGGTCATTCCCAGCCTGAGGTTTCCACACAAGGGACTTGCCTGTCTGCCCTTTACCATCACTCCAGCTCACAAAACCAGTACTCAACTGCCTGATTCTTAATAACTCACCACTCCCAGAGGCAATCTGACTACGTGTTCTCAATTACTGCTGCAAAGTAAAAGGGACCTCCATGGTTTTGAGGATTCAGGAAAAGACAGTTCTGCTGCAGCTTCTCAATTAGCTGCCCTAAAAGAAGAAACAGGCTGTGCTAATAATATAACCAAGCTCGAATCCAGACCTGGGAGTTTTCCATGCAGATACCCTGGTTTGATCCTCAGGAGACAGCCACTGACCCACTGAGCACAGGCAGCACGTGTTGGGAGAGGACACCAGAGGTATCACCAGTGCTCTGTGCTTTACTCACACAGAAAAATATTATTATGGACTGGTTTCTAAAATGTCTCAAAATGCACCGTGCCTCAGTACTCAGACATTAAACCCAAACTTTAAATGATATTCTGCTTGTACCAATATTTCAGAAACTGAGCACCTTGTGATAGTGTGCATATACTACTCACAACAATCTGACCAAAACCACATTGCTGATAGAAAGCCTTAATCCATTTCTTTGAACTTGTACGGTTGCAGGAATGTTTTATCAGTGCAAGATAAGCATGGCTGGGCGGGCAGAGGATGTGGCCTCTGTGATCTTTCCTTGGTCACTGTTTTTCTGTGTGATGGTGGATGTTGATATACTGGTCAAAGATAACCTCAGCTGGGAGATTTTCATGGAAAACATTTGAACATCTGAACATTTTACCTGCCTCTCTGGCGTCTATACTGAACAAGGCAATTTGTGCACTGAGTCAATCCTGTGCTTTTAGCCAAGTGCCCAGCCCAACAGGGTTTTGTAGCTGAGGGTTTAGGGTCATGTACTCAAAGCCTGAAAATGGGCAAGGAGGGAATGTCCCATCCAAAAGAAGCTTTCTTCTAAATCCTGACTAATGGCAGTTTCCTCATCTGCCTCATTCCTGCAGTTTGCAGCTCACCTGATGTAATTGGGGATATTCTCATTGCTCCCATAAGCATTCTAACATCTGCTCAGCTCCTGCATGCACCAAGTCCTGTCACAGAGAGTGCTGTGGCCCTTGGTGCAGAAGTCCCTCCATCCCTGCCTTCAGTGATTCTCCACAAAGGGAGACAGAGAGTGCTTTTGGGCCAGGTTCCATGAACACACAGGTATTTTGTGCTGCAGTTCCTGTGGCTTTCAGCCTCTTCCACCAGTTCAAGGCAGGACCAGACATCACAGGGTCACACTGAGGGACACGCAGGAGTGAAGGAACTCGACCTGCCTCTTACATCTGCAATGCAAATGCTCTTTGCTCGATGTGTAATGGAAAGTGGAGCCTGCTTCTCTTGCTGTTGCTGTGACCAGCATGAGCAAAATATTAGATAGAGCACAGAGGGAAATATGAGGAAGGCGATATGGGATACAGATAATCACACCTCACATGTGATGAAAGCAAACTGTGCCAGTCCACACTGCCTGCAAGGACAGGGCTGCTGAGACATCTAGGAAAACATTATCTACTCCATGACAATAAGCAGAGTTTTGTTCCACTTTATTTTTAGCTTGGTTCCTCCTCTTCCTCCCCACATATGAGCCCTCCAGCTCGAGGCAAAGGTCCAAGAACAATAGCATTTCCAGCCAAGGACTAACCTCACAATCAGAAAACCAGAGGCTAGATATGACAGGCTGCCTTATTGACTAACACAGAGCACACAAACCCAAACCAAACCAAAATAACCTACTTCAATATTTTTGCTTCATAGAGCAAGGAAAGTGAGTCTCCCTTGCACTCAGCTCTGATGTGCTGCCATGAGGAATACCCTGAGAAGTCAGATGAGATTTATTTAGAACACTGAAACTCTTGTGTGTACGTTCTTGCTATAAATTCAAACCTCAAATGGAAATGTGATTTGAATTTAAACACTTAAATCTGTGGCCTTAACAGTAGGCACTTTTGTACATTCATGCTCCTGCCACTGTCCTCAGTCTCCCGTGGTCTTGAATGACGTGTTGTTTTTAGACAATTGGCTTCTTGTCTGCAGAAGAGCAGTTTGGCCCTATCCCTTCCATTGTCTTTTATGTCCAGCAAGGAAAAGGGGGGAGGAGACAGAAAGAGAGAGACAGATTTCAATCAAAAGCACTACATTGATAAGGGATTAATAAAAGCCTGCCTTGTGATCAGATGAAACCTAACAGTCAGCCTGGATACCTTATATTTGATAACAAAAACGATCGTTTGTGAGGATCGCCGGTAGAGTCGAGTACCTGCGTCTCCTGGGGCAGCAGCAGCTCCCAGCAGTGCCTGTTGCTGGTGGGTTTGTGCTCTGGCTGACCCTGCTATGGCCAGCTCATCTCAAGGATAGGAATTTGGCAAGCTAATTGAGTAATGCAAGGATGGTGTTTAACAGCCACAGTTAACACTGAGGACACAAACAGCTCTTTCCTAAAGGCACGCAGCAGAACAGGTGACGAAGAACAAAGCAGGCAAAAGCAGGTTCTCTGCTGAGCATGGTGTTCCAATGCTGTATTTCAAATGTTCCAGCAGGCTTCTAGTGCTCAGTGTTTTATGGGCCAGACATCACACCACTGTGGAGGAGCCAAGTGGCACCAGACAAAGAAGAAGGCAGCAAATATGGGGCAGACAGACACTGCAAAGGGAACATGGCAGTTCGGGTGCGGGCTTGGGGATGTGTGAACTCGGGCACAGGCAAAGTCCCTGGCACACCTTGCTGTGTCTTGGGGGACCCAAACCAGTCCTCACTGCAGAGAGAAGCAGAAGCTCCATCAATGTGTGAGGAAGGTGCTTTTGTTATGAGGGTGATGCTCAGAGGCTCCAAAGAGAATAAAATGTCATGGATGCTCATGCCATCCATCGGGGGGATCCACCTGTGTCTCTGGGGATGTGTGATTCGCTCAGCGAGCTAACTTCATTGCAATCCCATTCCCACTGCTGCAGCCAGCTGGTACTGCACCCAAACCAGTCAGTCATCCTTTATCCAATTCTTCACAGAGACAATTCAGTGTTTGAGTTACTGCCACCACGTGCTGTTACACTTTCTTCATTCGTATTTTTACAGCCACGTGTATATTTGACCTGGGCCAGTCCCAGGGAGCCACTGAAGGGAAGGAATACCCCTCTTAGGCAGCTGGGACCTGTTTGCCAGCTTTGATTTCCCTGTATGCCCAGGGGAAGGGAAAAAGGAGCACATCCCTGTGTCGCTTTAGGTTGCTACAATGAAACACACAGAGGAGCTGTGTAGATATCATAGGTAAAGGTGGGGTTGTTGCACTGAGAAATAAGCCAGCTGGCAGGAATAACAGCTACCTCATGCTTTTTGTTGGCTCCTCCTCAGCCTCTCACATGGTTCGCTGGGAGGAATACCTGCCCTTGCCAACACTGTCCCTGTCAGGCCACTTGCTGGTGACAAGCCTGTCTGTCACCACTTCCCTCAGACAGAGATCGTTCAATCCCAAAGTATTCTCTGAAGTTGAAATTGGGTCTCTTCCAGACACCCACCTACAGCATAACTCTTGAAATCTGCACACCAAAAAAGCAGCACCCACTGCATGTGCACAGAAAACCTCCTACATCTCCAAGGCATTGCCAAACTCATGTGCACCCCCAGCATGCCAGGTTCACCACACACAAAATGAAGAGGCACTCTTGTTTTGGAAGCCAAGATTTCCAGGAATCTGTCAGATTACCAGGAAAAATTGGAGGATGTAAGATTATTGGTAGAAGTAATAATCCAAAGCATCTGAGCTGTCTGAAAGAGGCTTGAAACATCACAACATTGTACGTCAGGTGCAAAAAACACACAAACCAGATCACACAACTGGGAAATCAGTGCAGGCTCAGAGAGCACTAGCAGAAGTACAAATACCCTAAATCTAAGTCTGTGTTGGTTGGCCCTGGTAATTCACAGTGCCTAGGGATGTTGAGCACACAGATTGTTTTCTCTCACCTGGCTTAGTTATCCCAGCAATGTGAGACACTCTGCACTGTTGAAAACTGCCCATTGGTTTCTGCCTTCCCCCATAACACTTCTAAACACTCCCCTCAGTCACTCCTGTTGCTCAAAGTTTCACAGAATCGTAGAATGATTTGGATTGGAAGGAACCTTAAAGAACATCTTGTTTCAAGCCCCCAGTGACCGGCAGGAATACCTTTCACTAGCCTAGGTTGCTCAGAGCTCCATCCAACCTGGCCTTGAACACTTCCAGAGCTAGGGCATCATCAGCTTCTCTGGGCAATCTGTTTCCATGGTCTCTCCCATCCCTTTCCCTTTGGAGCAGACAGAGTCCCATTATCTGCCTAAATCAGCCCTTGCCACCACTCACTGTTGTGAGCCTTGATACAGCCAGGAGCCACCTCAGATGTGCACAGAATTGTCCTTGGACAGGTATGGCTGACAAAGTGGTTAATGCAGCAGTTTTCACAGCAATGATTCCCCATCAGCTGTGATTCCCAGATTCCCCAGCTCACTACAGAGTGGTGCCCATTTTCTCTTTAGACATTTTCACCTCCTGCCTCTGGGAGATGAAATAGAATAACCAACACTGAATCTTCAGTCAGGCTGAATTTGCCAAATATCGAGTTAAACACAGCGCCATGGATTTCAAAGGCTCCTGAGAATGACTGCAGTGCTGACAAGTGTGGGTTTGTCAGAATTCCATTTGCAGCTGTCCCATGGTCTGCAAGCAATCCACACTTGCAGCCTCTTGCCTGAGTGTGCCCAATGGACCCCTCATGACCACTGGGCTTTGAACATCTTTTGCTGGGTAATTTGGCCATGTCCAATGCTATTGTCTTAGGTTACAATTTCAGATGTACCCAAAAGTATGTATT
>WEKY01007693.1:395-48407 GCA_013390045.1 Picathartes gymnocephalus
GTGTGTGTTTTTAATCAGTAAAGCCATCTCGTTCAGAAAAAAAACCCTCCAAAAACTGAGTTTGTCTTTGACTACGACCAAATTAGCTAGACTTATTAAATAGGATATTTACCTGCCTTCCGCTAACGTGAATAGGAACAGTGTTTGGCTTTGAAGTTTCCGTACCTGGTTTTAGACTTAACCGGTTGTTGCCGTCTTTGATATGGCAAGGGAAAGCTCTGCAATGGTAGTATGTCAGCTCAGCAAATACTGTTGAACTCATAAGGAACTGGTACTTTAGGGTAGGTTCGTTACACTGTTGCTTGTAAGGAAGCAGATTTAGAAAGAAAAGTGTTATCGATGTTCAGGGGGAAAAAATAATCCTCTTTTGAGCTTACATTTTGTTTCTCACTGCGAACTTAAAGCAGACTGTGTTCTGTAAAGATTTGGTTTTGTCCTAAGAAGCTGTAGTAGGAATAAAAGTTATGCCTTCAAATTCTGAGGCTGTAAGTATGTTTTCTTGTTTGAATTGGATGGTCACAAGGTGGTATTTAAAACAATAAATGTCGTGAATTTCTGCTTTTGTTTAAATTGGCCAATCTAAAATTAGAAAGTTATCAACATTTATAGCTGCTAGCTAAGGCATTAGAGAGGAGATAGGCTGAGAATAAAGATACGATTTACATAATTCTTTTTCTCTTCCATGTAATTTATTGTTTGCATGTCCTTGCAAACTCTTATTTCTGTAAATAAATTAGCTCATCATTTATTTTCATCTAATATTTTATCTGTCTTTTAGTAGTTTACATAGAAGGTTATTTGTTGTCTTTTTATGATTCTTGGAATGTTTTTCAGCATATCTTAAGAACATCAGCAAGGTCCAATACAGTTTATTTTAGACAAGCTGTCTAGACAAGACTGTCCAGATCATTATTATGTAGCAAGTGCTAGATAGTTCTCTAAGTCAGATTTTAGAACCACTTCTGAGAAATTGAGATGGGTGTTTTCGTAGAAGATTTGCATAATGTGAATCTGGGATCTTGTCAAGGCTGAGTATAAATTCCTGAAGGGAAGGTGCAAAGAAGGTGGTGACAGGCACTTCTCAGTAGTGCCTAGCGGTCAGGACCAGAGGCAATAGGCACTGATGGAAGAAAACGGGAGGTGCCCTCTGAACATCAGGAAACAGTTTTTTACTGTGAGGTTGACTGAGCACTGTAACAGGTCTCCCGGAGAGATTGTGAAATCTCCTTCCTCAGAGGTATTCAAAAGCTGTGTGGACATGGTCCTGGGAAAACAGCTGTAGGTGGCCCTGCTTGAGCAGGGGCTTTGGACAAGATAATCTCCAGAGATCCCTTCCAACCTCAACCATTCTGTGAGTTTAGATTTGTAGATAGATTTAAATATAAGAACTGCTAAATAGCCCTAACATGACCCTTTCAGACTCTGCAGTTATAGTTAAACATTGAAATGTGATCAGCTGTATATTCCTGGAATTTAACAGGTTTTAGTTGATTTTTACAATACAAAAAGTAGGTATTTGCAGTGCAAAGTGGAATATTGCTGTTAAACATAATGTTTGCAAATCCTGTAATGAAAACTGTGGAGGGTTCAACTAGGTAGTTCCATTGTGGTGACATTGCTGGGGGCCAGCAAGACAACTCCCAGTTGTGACTTGTCATTTTTGCAGTTTCACTGAATTCTTTTAGGGCTTGTGCTTCCCGTGTTCTAATGCTGTATTTCAAAACAAATGTTACTGGTGCTTCTTTGGCTTACTATAGTGAGTTTAGATTAAAAAAATCCCAAACAACCAACAACAAAACCTGAATAGTGTCACTGTAATCTCTTGCAATTCTGAATTTTTCAAGTGCATATGTCTCATAAGAAGATGGCTCCAGACCAGTTTGTTCCATAGATGTAACCAAAATTTGCAAGTATTTTCTAGTGGTTTACAGTGTTACGGTAATCTGTTATTGTGATTCAGCTATTAAAATAAAGCTTAAAATGCTAGCAGACAAATCCAGAAAGTAAATTCTTGACATTACATTGTATACTACCAAGATTTTATTTGCCTCTCATGTAGATTTCACAACATTGTGATAACAAGCTCGGAGAACATGGGTAAAGCTGTTCTGAGAAAGCAGACTCAATTGTTAAAGGCTGGGGAATTTTTTCCCTTACTCACATGCTGGCAACTCATATGTCCTGCAGAGTAATGTTCTCATAATGCAAAATTGCTTTGTAACATAAAGCATTTGTTGCACTAATCGACTGCAGTGGCTCACCCAAACTAGCTGTACCTCAGCAATTATGAAATAACTGTTTAAATCATCAGGGGTCTTTGAAGTTTAATTAACGTCCTTCACTAATGTTCAGTGAGATGAAATACAAAGTATTATAATACCTTATTATTAAAGGCCTGATCTATTAGCTTGCATTAGGAAGATTTTTTTTTTTTCAGTGCAAATACAGTGGGAAACATCAAATGGAAAGATTTAAAAATATGTATTTATTGTGTTTATCTTTTCTGTTGGTTACTCATTACTATCTCTTAAAAAAAGAGCACTAAACAGATATTATTGAATACTTCTTACCACGAGTTTCTTTGACTTGTGCTGTCCTAAGACTTCTTTTTATGTGATACTAAATGCATCATTCCAGACCTACTTATCTTCCCTGACACACTGAAATAAAACTTCAGGAAGACACTTCACCTCTGCTCTCTTTTCTACTAAGAAAAAGAGTCAAAAATACTACTTCTCAGAAAGGGTTTAAAAGTTCTGATTTAGGATTGCATATATCCCAAGTAACTGTCATGTACATTTTTGTAAGAATTTTTCATATAACAAACCGTATACTGGAACATATGTTACATAAATAACTTACACGTGTTGCCCTTGGATTTATTTTTGCATCATTTTTACTACCTTGACCCTTTTGAAAGTTCAGATTTGTCAGTATCTTGCTTGTCTTGCAACCATTCACGTACATGCTCACACTCTGATTCCCTTCCCCCTGCCCCTCATTTTATAATTCCTAAATAAGCATTTGTTTTACCACACTTTCAAAATTTGTACATGTGTAGTGGCCAGGCTACCTGATCAAGCAAGACTTGATCTTCACTAGGCACAAGCGTTGTTGACTCCTGGTTATTTTCTACAGATACATAAACCTCAGATTTAAGATATTGGAAGTCCTCAAGCAAAAATAATGAAATTTTGTTTCAGTAATAATCTCTGATTGAGTCAGTAGCCAGGAGATGTGAAAATTATGTATATAAACAACATGATGACCTAGTTTTAGTGAACCTAATTTTTTTGGGAGACAAAATAAGTCACAATTTCATTTATTGTGCACCAGTCACCAGCCATGAAGATGCAACTTCTCTTGCTTAGACAGTACTAATAGTAACGTGGAGGAAACCTCACAGCCACCTGCAGCTTCACCTGCTTCTATAAGCTGTGGGGCAGAGAATTTTTAATAATATCCTAGGAAAACTTTGAATCAGATGCACACTGAGCCGGTTCAGATCCTCTTAAGTGATAGAAGTTATACTTCGGAATTTTAGGCTGCATTTCTGCTTAGGGGCCTCTTATGTTTAAGAATTAGTAATAATTCAAAAGTCATTACCAGTGTGACCTTTGAAGTAAATGGGTGTGCAAACTGTGTACACATGCTCAAAGCTAGAACTTGACCCTGAAATTTTATTGGTAGCAGAGGGAGAGTTAAAAAACTAATTTCTAGATTAGTTACATGTTCCCAACAGAAAATCTGATCAAGATTATTATCATCCTCTAACTTTGAGTACTTTGAGAAAAAACATAACTTGGAGAAACTCAGCATGATTATGGCACAGAATTTCTGCTGTGCTTTGTTTTAAGGTTCCTGGCATAAAAGAGAGACAAGGATTTTCAATTGTGAATTTAGCATATTTGACTTTGGTGATTAACGTAAAGTACAATCAGATGTAACTGCAGTTCATTTAGGTAGTTACAAGTTATCTGTCTGCATGTGCTGTATAACTGGTAAGGTTCTCTATGAAGCATGTTTCTCAATTTTGGAAATAATTTTTTGATGTATTTTTATGTGAGATATTAGCTAATGAACAGACAAAGATTATGCCTTCCTTTGGCCTGAATGTGGGCTGATTGGGATAACCATATTAGCAGAATTCTTATTTTTGTTAATCATATTAGCAGAATTCTTATTTTTGTTGCATCCTGTCTTTGCCCTCTAAAACATATAAGTTGCTCTTACGTGCACGCAACAGCAGCACTTAGAAATCTAATTGTTTAAATTTCTGTTGTTCTGGCTCTTATGGCCTTGGTCATTATTAGATCATAGGTAACTTCCCTTTTGTAATGTTTGCTTTATCTAACGTTACATATTTTTATACTTTGTCTTTCTCATCTCCTTCCTCTTTATTCATCTTAAATATAAATTGTAAATTTAGTAGTGGGAGTATCTCAATAATTTTTCACTTGCATATCTGAAGTCCCTATTCATCATAAAAATAATTAAATAAACATAGTCCATCTGCCTTTACAACTACAAGGAAAGAAAACTATGACAATAAACCAATTTTTTTTTTGTGCTGCATCATAGAAATGTTTGTTTCACCTAAAGTGACAAGCTCAGAGTTTTTTGGGTTTTGTTTTTGTTTTTTTTTTTTTTTTTGTTCCCTTTCCTGTCCATTTGTGGTGGACACATCTTCAAAAGTCTTGGTTTAACTCTGAGGTGCCACTATTGAACTTTGATTTGACTCATACTATTTAAAAGGTTATTTTTAAACCCAGATCTGTTCGGGGGCAGATGAAATGGAGGGTATTATCATGCAGTACTTTGGTAAATAGTTTTATTTCTTTTCCTTGTTCTTCAGAATTTGTTCCAAGTCTTCCTGTTTCCCATTTATCAGATTTTTTTCTAGCTGATTTTTTTCAGTTTGTGTATATATAATTGTGTCAATTTTATATGCATTTTGATTGTACTGCAGAGACCAGTTTCTGTTTGAAAGCTTTTGATGCAGTTGGAAGAGCTAACTGAAGAGACAGGCCGAAAATTCATAGTTGCACACAAAGTGGAATGTATTACTTGATTACAAAAACTTTAACATCATTAATCATCAACAGTAGCGAATAACACTGGCGTTGTGTGCTGTGCTTCTGATTCTGAAATTTAAAAATTGCTTCTAGCCAGGAAAAGGAAATAGTACTTAATTACTCTTTTTGAGTAGTTACAGACAAATTTCAATAAACTGATGATTGTTTCTTGTCTTTTTAATTGCAAGCCTCATATTTTGAGGTCTGAATATGGAGACAGAAGGAAGCTGAGGCACTAACACGTACCTCGTGCATACAAATCTTTGTTACAAGTGTAAGTGATCCTTAGGGTGTGCGTTGCACACAAGGTGCTTCCGTGCCTCCACTCCCCTTGCCACGTAATACCCAAGGACATACGGGTGAAGCAAAGCCTTGGATTAGTATCTGGCCTCCGGAAAGCTACAGCCCCTGCTGATTTTAACACTCAGCAGATTTGGATGGTCATGTCAGGGGGAGGTTATTCCAGCCTTTACTGTAAACTGAATAGCTTCATTTTCACTCACAGAGGTGCATTTATTTTTTCCCCTCCTCCTTTCACACTGCGGGGAGTAGCCGAAAGGAGACACGTTGCACTGCTGTCAGCCACAAGAACAGCAGCTGAGGTGAATGCTGTGTAGTTGTGCATTGTTTAGAAAAAGGGATGGGTGAGCAGCAGCAACTGTTCTTGCTGTAAGAGTTAGCAGTTACATAGCTTGTAGAGAAATACCTTTGAGAAATTAGGTCCTGTTATTGCTCTGCCATTGAATACAGCATTGACATTGTTTATCTGTTGTTGTTTTCACAAATCTGGACTGTTTCTAAACCTTTGGGAGTTTTGAGCTCTGTGAAATAGATGTTACTCTATAGTGTCTGGACGTTAATATTTATAGTTTTGAGTTGTTTCCAGCAGAAAGTTATAGTTATAATCTAACAAGACCCCAAGGGTGCATTTATTATGTATTTCAGGATAACTAGTCTGACAGTTTCTTGCTGTGGAAGGGGGTGAGCTGGTTGCTCCCCATCTGTTCTCTGAGTTCCTGCCCGTGCACTGGCTCTCTTGCTTCTACAACAGCACAGAAACTTGATTCCAGTTCCATGTAATGGATTTTTTTGCTGTTGTTAGTTTTGTCTGCTTAGTTGGATTAGCATGTTGGCTTGGTTTACTGTGCAGTCAGATCAAGGGTGACAGAGCTGATCCAAGGATGAGAGAGTTGGGAGTCTGTGACCAAGAGCGGCAGAGAGAAACAGGGGGAGCAAGATCTACTCTTTGTGTGGCAGCAGTCAATTAGATCAGTTCAGTTTGACTGTGTAATTATGTCCTGAGAGGTATGTCTCATTTCTTGAAATGGAATAAGGTAATACAGGCTCAGTTTGAGACAATGGTGTATTTTGTGATGTGCATTCAGAAGATGGTTATCATGTGCTGTGTAGCATATAGAAGGGGTCTTAAGCTTTATCAGAGGATTACTGTCCCTTGTTAACTCTGATAGCCACCCTCTTGAGAAGCCTGTTCATGTCTCTGTTGTGTACGAGGCTGTGGCTGTGAGGATTTGTTCTCTAGGTGATACTGGGTAATTGTTCAAATAATCACAGGGTGGATTACCACATAAAAATCTGTTGTGCATCATTTGACTACCCAGGATGTAGCATTTGTCTTAAATCTTGATGTTTCTCTTCTCATTATTTTTATAAGAAAAGAAGAAACACTGCCTACAAGGAAGGAGTTGGGGAGAATTGTTGAAGAGTTACACATGAATCAAGAGCAGCATGCATGTTGCAAAACGCCTTTCTTATGTAAAATAAATTAGCTATAAACTTACCAGGTATTTTTCTTTTAAAAACCTACCTTTCATCAGCTGCATGTTGCCCAGGGTTACTTTCAAATTTGAAAGAAATCTCGAGTTGCAAAAAGACAAAGCAGTATGGGATTACTGCTGTAGGAGGTGAGGAAGCCTTTAAAAATATTGTGAATGGCCTCAAGATTGCCGTGTGTAATCTACATAAATCAGCTTTCTGTCATGTTTATCATAGTTCCAACATCAATCAGGATTGAATACTGCTTCTATGAGGTACATCTATAAAATATGAAAGAAGAGATATTCCTTGCCTTAGTGAGGAGCAAAAGGCAGGGAGGAAACTGTGATATATAAAGCAGCTTCTCTGAGCACAGCAAAATATTGGTTCTGCAATTTTTTCTTAGTGGTTCCATCAGGATAAACTAGCTAGGTAAAGCAGGAGATTGGATCACTGTTGAGACCCAACAGCCATTAAGTATAACTTCATATTCAAAGAGAAATGGAGGAAAGCAGTATGGTAAGGACTGTTTCTTTTTTGTCAGACATAGTGTCTCCTCAAGCAATTTTGGATTGTATTTTTTACATTTTCATTAAAATAAAAAAAAAAGAAGAAGAAAAAATCCTTCACTTCTTCAGAGATAAAAGCTTTTTTATGGTGTTGGAATCCACTTCTCTTATTCTGGTTTCATTTGTGTAGCATTTTTGCTTTTGTTGTACTTCATTCTCATCAGGTGTCCCAAAGTACAGTAGTAGTTACTGCTAACCTTAATGCTTATTACAGTTTTTTCTTTTAATGTCTTGTAGTATTTTTTTTTAAAAACTTCAGTTGAAGCAGTTCTTCAGCAATACCAAAGCTGATTACTGAGAAAGGATTGTGCTCAAGGCTTGGAATTATATGCGTGGAAGGATAACAAAAGTCTGCTGGCTTTCTAGAAGGTAGTTCATTCAAGACTCACAGTGACTGAATCCCCAAAACAGTTTCCTTTTTCTGAAGAAGCATGTTGCTTTTATTGTCTAGAGGCTTACTGTCTGTAAGCTTGCAGTCTGTGATTGCAGCAGCTCACAGCAGTTAAGTGTTGAGATTCAGGACAGCCAGCACAGCTTCCCCAAGGTTCCTGCCTGACCAACCCAGTGGCCTTCTATGACAGAGTAATTCCATCAGTGAAAAAGGGAAGGGTTACAGATGTTGTTTATCTGGACTTCTGTAAAGCCCTTGACATGGTCCCCCACAACATCCTTCTTTCTAAACTGGACAGAGATGGATTTGATGAGTAGGCTATTAGATGGGTAAGAAGTTGCTTGGATGGTGGCATGCAGAGGGTAGTGGTCAATGGCTCAGAGTCTTGATGGAGATAAGTGACAAGTGGTGTTCCTCAGGGGTCTGTATTGAGACTAGTGTTAGTCAATATCTTCATTAATGACATAGATGAAGGGATTGCGTGCACCCTTGGCAAATTTGTAGATGACACCAAGCTGAGTGGTGCAGATGACACTCCTGAAGAATGGGACACCATCCAGAGGGTCCTGGACAAGCTTCAGAAGTGAGCCTGTGGGAATCTCATGAGGTTTAACAGGACCAAGTGCAAGGGGATATTGGTGGGTGAGAAGCTGGACATGACCTGGCAATGGGCACTTGCAGCCAGGAAAGCCAAACGTGTCCTGGGCTGCATCTAAAGCAGTGTGGGCAGCAGGGCCAGGGAGGGGATTCTGCCCCTCTGTTCTGCTCTGCTGAGACCCCACCTGCAGTGCTCATCCAGCTCTGGGGTCCCAGCACAGGAAGGACATGGACCTGTAGGAGCAAGTTCAACAGAGAGACACCAAGTTGATCAGAGAGCTGGAGCACCTCTTCTATGGAGAAAGGCTGAGAGGGTTGGGTTTGTTCAGCCTGGAAAAGAGAAGGTTCTGAGGTGATCTAATTGCAGTCTTCTAGTACCTGAAAGGAGCCTACAAGAAAGAAAGAGACTATTTACAAGTGCGTGTAGTGACAGGACAAGAGGGAATGGCTTCAAATGGAGAGTAGGTTTAGATTAGATAGTGCAAGAAATTCTTCACTGAGGGTGGTGGATGCACTGGAAGACATTGCCCAGATAAGCTGTAGATGCCCCATGCCTGAAAGTTGGCCAGGTTGGATGGTGTTGTGGCACGGGCACAGGCTGCTTGGCACCACAACCTTCCTGCAAGCGTCTCCATGGGAGAAGGTGCTCCAGTCGGGCAGAGGGGGCTCACAACACTCGCACGCACAGCCAGTGGAAATAAGGCTACGGAGGCAGGAGGGGTCCTTGTATGGGTTCTCAGCGGCGTTTATTAGTGTCAGAGGTCAACACCTACACAGCGACGGACCTCAATGCCATCCACACACTGGAAGGGACAGGGATGAAGAACCAAAACAATGGGGGGTTTAGGGTTATATACTGGGTAGGTGAGGGGTGGGGAGAGCATCAGGGCCAATGATCTGAGGGCCTGGGGGAAGTACATAGGAGGGGCCAGGGTGGGTGGGCCAATGGGACAACAGGGAAGGAGTGGCTAGGGGACAGGAATCAACGGGTAATCGAGGAAGGGAGAAGAATCTGGAACCTGACCTTGTAGGGGAGAAAAGGGACGGGGAGGCAGAACTGGGGTACCTTTGCACAGCGTCACAAGGTATCCTGGGAAAAGCCTTTTCTGTCACCTGAAGGGGCTAGTCTTCACCTTAGGGTCTGTCCCTCCAAGGGACCACAATGGGCCCTGGCTTAGTGGGCTCACTGGCCTCCACAGGATGGGGCTTTGAGCAACCTGTCTAGTGAAAGGTGTCCCTGCCCAAGAACTAGATGATCTTTAAGGTCCCTTCCAACCTAAACTATTCTGTGACATTTCCTTATTTTTCCTAAGTGTGGAAAGACTGTGTTTGCTTTATGAAGATTCCTACGAGTTGTACTAAGCCTACTGTTTCCTTCTCTCTAGTAACACGGGTTAGTTTGTAATAGTGGTAGTAATAAAAGTTCTGCACACCACTTTCACCATTAGCTTCCAGTCTCATAAAAACTTAAGCAAACTCATATGTAAAAAAAGGCTCATATGTAAAAAAAATGGACATCAGAAGTGTTCTCTTATCATAGCTGGAGTCTATGCCTATACATCTTGTATGTTAAGTGCTTGTTGTGGTTTTTAAGACCAAAACTGCTACTATTTTGGTGAAAAGCATGTAGCCTGAGAAGGCATCTTGAAACTTGAGGACTGCGGGAGAGGAAGGACGGAAAATACTTTCTGAACATTTGTTAAGTGCTACAATTTATCTGTGTGTAATGATTGTTTCCTGCCTGGTGGTTAGAATGTTGTGATGAAATATTTCTATTCTGGTAAGGGTTTTAACAAAACTTACTGTGTTGAAAATACATTTAATGACAGTTTGAAACTGGGAGTAAATTGTGAGGATTTGTGTGCTTATGCTGATGAGAATAATTATCTTCCTGGCTGGAAGGAGCATCTTGCTGTGTGAAATGCTGGAGAATGAAGGGTAGAAAGGGAAGTGAAAGCTTGGAAAAGTGTTGAGTCTTAGAAAAAGTGTATGTCTCTGAAATCTCCTTTAGAATAGTTGTATACTACATAGATCATAATACTAGCAGGAGAACGTCATCTCAGGCTTCTCTAAGGATGCCTTTCTACCACACTCACTGCTGCATGTTTTCTCATTTGGTACAAGATTACAGCTATTCAGTTGCATTAGGCATTTATGGCAGCTCTGTATTCAACAAAACCTCCTCTTCAGCTTTACATCTTGTTCTGTCTCTCTTCTCCATCATACAATAATCACTTCTATTCTGGTATTTGGTGTGCTGGCAACTGTTGGCAAAGTAGGAACCTGACATAGATTCAGTGGGATTTTTAATGTATCTAGACAATGACCATCCTTTGTAGTTTACTCCAAGTTCTGCAATGGGTCAGGTGCAATTAATGTAGTGCCATCTCTGATTATGGCATCTCTGGTAATCAAGGGAATTCCAATTCAGCACCTTGTGATATGCATAAAATAATTTGTTACTGTTTGTGATACATTTATAACTCTCAACTCTCCTTTGCCTTCTGTGGCATAGGATGGCATGCACCTTGTAGTTTGATATTGCTTCATGTATAGCAGGACATAAAACCAACTCCTCCAGAGCAAAGACAAGCTTTGGCCCAACCCCACTCACTCAGGTTCAGGAAACTGTGTGATCATGTTGTAACTTTGTAGGAGACTAATAATTAAGCTGTGGGTGAGGTTAATTTTATGTCCCCTTGCTTTGCAAAGGAAGTTGATTTCATGTAAAAATAATATTTTAATAATGTATTCTGTCACTGTCTTAATTTCAAGAGCTGAACTAGTTATTACGCTGTGAATTTTGTTATTATCTCTTCCACAAGATCACCCTGCCCTTTCAGCCAGCCGGACATGTATCTTAGACTTCTAGTTGGGAGAATTTGAAATGGCAAGAGAATTGAATCCCTTATCCTAAAGCAAGGTTTTCACAATCACCTCTACTGGCAAATCTGATTTAAATTGTTGTTGTTGTTGTTGTTAGTCTTTTATTAATGGAAGCATAGGTAATGCCTTAAGAGAGACTAGTAGCAGCTTTGGGAAGAGATTTACAGGGCTTAACTATTAGCAGGGAAATAGATGAGGGGGAATTTAGTATGGCATAAACTGGGCAAAAAAGTATTAAGCTGAAGATGGCAGCCAGGCTCCCATAAGAGAATGGTATTGGTGTTATTGGGGAGCTGTCTGCTACATTTACATTTTCTTCTGTACTTTTAATCTTTATAGAATTTGTAATAATAGCTGTTTCTATATCTTGAAAATCATATATTTCATTTTATCTTAATATGAATTTTGTATTATTTTTTTGTTTTGTCTTTCACCACTAAGAAAGTAACCAAATAAACAATGTGTTATATAGCAGGCATCACCACGACCTCTTAAGCAATAGATGACTGAGGCACCACCACTTTGGTCAAAGTGTAATGCCAGATATCACACTGCTTCTTCTAGATCTTAGAATTCACATTTGTAAAGGGAAAAGGCACATGTTACTTATATATAAATCTAATTGTGAGTTGTGAGGGCTTGGGCTGGTGAACTCAGCATTTGTAGCATTTGGAAGTTTACAGGTAGGTCCTTTGACAATATTCGTTAGTTTTGGTTTTTTGATTAGTTGGAAATTTCTGCTGACAGTACCAGGAAGCTCAATTAAAGAAGCCTGGAATTAAAAAAACAAAACAAA
This sequence comes from Picathartes gymnocephalus, assembly GCA_013390045.1. Taxonomy (NCBI): domain Eukaryota; kingdom Metazoa; phylum Chordata; class Aves; order Passeriformes; family Picathartidae; genus Picathartes; species Picathartes gymnocephalus. The sequence continues at coordinate 12,483 of WEKY01007693.1, forward strand.
ACGCCCCCAAACAAAACAACAACAACAAAAGCACCAAAAAACCACAAACAAACAACCCCCCCAACCAAACAAACAAAACAACAAATAAAAACAACCCAAACAAACCCCAGCTTAAAAAAAACCCCACCTATCTAAACATCCCAGTGTCAGTCTAGTGAAATGAGTTCTGATGTCTGTCCAAACTGATAGAAATCTTGGTCAACTTGGGCCTGTACCTGTATGAGTAGAGATTACTGTGGTGTGCCATGTACTGTTGGGCAAATTAGTTTGTTCTGAGTCAAACAAGTGAGAACTAAGGAAAAAAAGCCAATATATTACAGAATTTATGACATTTGAAAGCTTAAAAAAGTAAAACTTCCTTTTATCACTTTTGAAAATGGAAAATTTCTCAGTACCCCTTTTGCTCTTCTTATTCTGACGAGTGAAATAAATATTTGTGGGGCTGTTGCTCTGCAAGACACTTGTGAAGAAACTAGCTAGTGATGACAAATTAGCGGAAGATATTTTCTTTATATAGTAGTATAAAGAAAAGTATTCCAATTTTTCATGACTGAGGACTTTCTGTGTTTTACCTGAAAAAAACCAAACCAAAACAAAATATGAGTATTTGGCTTTTTGTTGCTTTTTAGCTGCACTTACAATCTGTTAATAATGTATTATAGGTTTGGTTTAGATGTGTAGGAGAAGTTGGTTATCAATAGAACGTACATTTAGAAATAATTGGTAGCTTATGAGGGTACTGTGAACATTCTAGCTAATCATGCTTGTTTTGGTTTTGTAAAAACAGATTTTCCTCTGGTAGTTCATGAACTAAAATAAAGTTTATGAAGTTAAATGTGTGTCAAAGCTGCTCTGTTTTTTCCACTTGCTTCTATTGAAGTTTTTCTGGAGTCTGTACACAGAACAATACTTTGACTAGGATATTCCTATTTAACCAATGGAAATAACAGGTCACTAATATGCAAATTTAACTTACAGTTGAATGACAGTAAAAAAGAGTGTAATGAACATTGAGAGACCTAAATGACAATACAATATGCATATTATGGAAAGTGTCTTAATTAGTCGTTCAGAAATTTTTGTGTTACGAACATAGTTTGAATACTTCATTTATCGCAGAATTAATTGATTCCTGTGTTTCTCTGCTACAGGAACTCATTATACAATGACAAATGGAGGAAATATCAACAGTTCAACACATTTACTGGACCTTCTGGATGAGCCAATTCCTGGAGTAGGAACATACGATGACTTCCATACCATCGACTGGGTTCGAGAGAAGTGCAAAGACAGAGAAAGACATAGACGGGTACTTGACATAATAACAGTACTTTTTTGGTTGGATGTTGGAGTTAAGGTCTGATTTAGTAGCACATACAAATATATGCGTCCTTTAAATTTTTATGTAGTTATGTCAGGTAGAACTATTTCAATACTGTTTAAACAGCACTGCTTAGTTGAATACCTGCTGTCTTGAAGCATTGTTATAACTTCGAAAGGGAGCAGTAATTTAATAGAATGGAAATAGGTCCTTGTCACCCACATACCATTCTTGCAGTACTGCATTTTTTGAATGCTTGTATATTTAAGGCTATTTTCCAGTACAGATATATTTGTAATAGTACAATAGTGGTTTTGGTGGTACTTGTACAGAAAAGTGAAGAGTGATGTGTATTGCTTTTATACTGACAGAAGTGTGTCTGTCCCACTGCAGGTAAGTGCACAAAGTAAATAAGGAAAAAATAAGAATAGCAGCTTTTTCAGTACAATAATTTCAGATGTCATTACTAATAGTTGTCTACAAGTATTATAGGGCAGTTATCCAGATTTTTGTTTTATTTTACTTTTATGTGTTTTTTAGTCTAGAGATGTTTATATTTGAAGTAGAAGTTTGGGAATTTGAATCATATGAAATAGCTTATTGTTAGTATGCTAGCAGTTTAATTGAGGTTCAAAAAATATTTAATCTATAGGAGGGAAATAATGTTACCATTCATATTTTAGGTGTGTGTCCTAGAAAGTATTCATTTATCCTAAAAATGCATTTCCTGGATTTTAGTTCGTTAAATTAAGCAAATATATGTTTCTCTGTCAGTTGTTTGAATAATTAAGTTGATTTATCTGTGTAAAGCACTAAATACAAGCCGAACAGCAGAACAGCAGAACACTTGTGGTTTCAAGAAAGGGTTTATTTGCCTGCAGCTTGCACCATGCAATTTGTATGTCATATTTCCTTTTTTTTCTATTATTCATATTACAGAAATACATACAACTCTACATAATGATTTCTCTCTGCAGATTAACAGCAAGAAGAAAGAATCTGCATGGGAGATGACAAAAAGTTTGTACGATGCATGGTCAGGGTGGTTGGTGGTCACACTAACTGGTTTGGCATCAGGTAAACGAAAAGACAAAGGATTATTTTCTTATATTTTTCAGCAAGTATAGTTACTGTATTTTTCCTTTGTTCTTCACCAGCTAAGAGCTGGTTCAGTCTACTACAGTAATTCCATAAGGGAAGAAAAAAGTTGACTGTCTTGATTTACAGGCTTCAACATTTTGAGGTGAGGGTTTACTGATCAAATGGGAACCAAAATCCTCACTGAATTTAGAGGGAGTTTCTCAAGCTTTTGTGAACTTCCACCTACTAAACTATCAATGTTCTTTAATCCTGTGATTGAGATATATATTTTGCCTTTCTGTAAAATTTTTGTTTTTACCTGTAGGATTTCTTGTGAAAAGTGTTGATTGTAAAAGTAGCTCTTTTATATGTGTAGTTTTGGTAAGCACACTTCATTGTAAAGCATGTGTTTATGCATGAGTGAAGTCTAGCATCTGTTTATGTCATACCTTTACAGAGGTTCTTCCACAGAAAATATTGACTTTAATACATATAGTTTGTTCTCCTATACTTCAATTCTCTGTTTCTTTCTTAATGTCTTTTAGAATGAATTTTACAACTAAAACCATCCAGTAGTTTGTGGTCCCACTGTCAGGCAGTGCTGCTGCTTTTTCTGTCAGTATAGTTTGAAGTGACCAAAACCTGCAGGAAGGAAAGGTCACAAACTTTGTGCCCAGTTTTTTTTTTAAAAAAAAAAATATTTCAAACAGACATTTTAGATTAAATGTTAGGAAAATTAGTTGTGGAGTAAGGCTATGCCTATTAAAAAGCATGGTACCAGTATAATTACTACTTAGGTGTATACATAATCACTTTCACAAATCACACAAATTAATATATATGCAGAGTTTGTAACATGTTTATATACTTCTGGATGCACAAACCAGGAGTGTATAATTGCTGGAAATGGTTTCTCATAATTTCAGTGGGAACGTGTAGTGTTTTCAACCCCCTAAGCTGCTGTTTATTAAAATTCCTTTATTGTGTTTCTGAGCAACAAACTGAGCAAATTCTGGTCTTGAACATTGGTAGCTTTTTCAGTTTCCTGAAAAACCTTCTCTTGTGTGTCAAGTGGATCTTAAACGGTACAACCTTGAGTACAGTCGCAAGGTGGTCTTATGTTTATTTGCTTTAATAATTTGGTTGAAATTTTGTTCTGCTGAAATACTGCTTTTGACTTGCCAACTCATGGGCTAGAATCCTTTTCCACATTTTAGACAGTTGAATCCCTTCTCTCTCCAGCAGGCTTGGTGTCTTATAAACTGCTCCATCACAAAAAAATAACAGTTCTCTTTTTATTCTTAACTCCTCGGTTTCAATGGACTGTTGGAGAACTATGGCGTGGGGAAAAAAAATCTCATTTAACTTGGGAAATATACAAAGTATTTAATTCTTCAGCAAATATTAGTCTTACCATAATGAAAACAAGATGTAATCCTGGAAACCAGTAGTATATTAAATGTCTATTTAATTAAGTTTTCTATAATCACAATTTACATCAGTTAGTACAAGCACATTCCTTCCTTTTAGCTGTGTGTGTTATTTCTGTTTACCAGAGCATTAATACAAAACTCTTTCTACAACAGGGGCATTGGCGGGATTAATTGACATAGCTGCTGACTGGATGACTGACTTAAAGGAAGGCATTTGCCTTAGTGCTTTGTGGTTTAACCATGAACAGTGTTGTTGGGGTTCAAATGAGACCACATTTGAAGAGAGAGATAAATGTCCACAGTGGAAAACATGGGCAGAACTAATAATTGGGCAAGCAGAAGTGAGTATTCTTTGATGGTCTTGTTCAACTGCTTGGCTGAATAGGGAAAGAAAATAATGGTTTTAAGGTTAGGATTCTAAACATGAATTTGGGTTGTACTTTCTGTACCATTTTTCAGCATTTGAATTGATTAATAGATTATAGTGTAATGAATGTGTATTTCACGAACTGCTAGGAGCCTTGGAGTATTGCATATGTAAGGAAGTTAGGAGAATATAGAACTGTTAATAACGCGAGAATTTCTATTCTTAATCATAGCTGTATGTAAATTAAATCCATTTATGGTGTTCTCTGATAACTAGATTTTAGCAGATATTAGCTATTAAAAAATATACCTGCTCTATGTTTATTTTTTCATTTTAAGATGAAGTGTTAGAACACTACCTTTTATAACCCAGTCTGTGCTAATGTGCAGGTGTCATGACTTTATGGTTTTCAAACAAAACTCTCTCTTTTGGCAATAATTATTGTGCCTCCAAATGTGTGTATAAATGTACTTGCAGCAAGATTACTTCTGGATTATTTTAAGTAGTGATTTTGCTCTTATGTCCAATCTGTTTTCTGAGTTTTTGTTTTTACTTTCAGGGTCCAGGTTCATACATAATGAACTACATAATGTACATTTTCTGGGCATTGAGCTTTGCCTTCTTAGCAGTTTCTCTGGTGAAGGTGTTTGCTCCCTACGCCTGTGGCTCAGGGATACCTGAGGTGAGGTCTAACTAATATGTATATATTATAGGTGTTTCATATTAATGTGTAGATTACTGCTGCTTTCCTGGGTCAGGGGGAAGGCAAGAGGGAGCACCCTGTGCCTTTGAAGAAATATAATAATACAAGCATTCAAATTGAAAATGTAATTGTGCTAATTGTGTCTGAGAAAATACCCCAAATTTAAAAGAATCCCCTGGGTTAGTAGATTTTGCTTCTGTCAGGACCACTTTTTAAGGAAGCATTTGGCTTAGTATACTTTGGAAGAATGATTTCCAAACCTCCCCTAATCCACACCCTCCCTATGGTGATAAGAGTGATTAGTTGACACAATATGGGTCCTTTGATAGAGCAAGCAATCTTTTGTTGCAGTGGCTCTGCCTTACCTACCACAAACCAACAGACAGTCACAATGTAAAATGTGTAATATCCTCAAAAACTCACTGTTTACAATTGCTATCTGCTGCTATCCACAGAATGGGTGAGAAAAATCCAAAGTCAAATAAATTCTGGTCAGTCTCACTCCTTCAGTTTTTCTGTAAATATTTCTTTTAATCCATCTCTGTTTAAGCCTGGAGTAGTTCTGAATCATTATTCCAGAAGAAATTTCATCTGAAATTGGTTTTCAAATTTAGCTATCTTTACTTTCTAGACACAGCTGCCCAGTGTTTTGTGGACACATTGTCCTATGATAACTGTATATTATTTCCTGTATATGGGCATATTTTCCAGGCTAATAATATAGCATTGTTAAGCACAGTGATATCTTTGGCAAGTGGCACATTTTTCTGGTGGAGATAGGCTGATCTTTTCCATCTTTATGTGAAGCAGTCTGCTGTTGATTTTTATGTCATGATGGTAACACAAAGAGAAAACAGGTGATATTGGTGCAAATGGGATATTGCTATAATAGATGATCTTTAGTATGGCTTTTGCAGGTTTACTTTTTCGTCAGAAATTTTCTGCCTTTCACTCAATAATTTACATCATAAACTAATGAGTCCAGTCCTAGAAGCTGTTGTAGATTAATTTTCTACTACATTCAAATGATAATGTAGTTGTATGTTATTATCCAGTGTTTTAGAGTAAGTTGCAAATGGAAAGCTTCTGGCAAGCAGATAGACTCAGTGTAGCAATCTGAATGATACATGTTATGACGTGTGATAAAGTTAGTCATTTGAAAAGGCTGGCCTTGAAGTTCTGCAGCTAAAATTAAAGAACGAGTTATTTTCTGAAAATTGAAGAATGCAGTAACAGATACAGTTTTTTATTTCTTTCAGATAAAAACTATTTTGAGCGGCTTCATCATCAGAGGTTACTTGGGGAAGTGGACTTTGATGATAAAAACAATTACTTTAGTCTTGGCTGTTGCATCAGGTTTGAGTTTAGGAAAAGAGGGTCCTTTGGTACATGTTGCCTGCTGCTGTGGGAATATTTTTTCCTACCTCTTTCCAAAATACAGTACAAATGAAGCTAAAAAAAGAGAGGTAAGTTCTTGAAAAAGCATTTCTAGAATGTATTGAATATTGGTGTATTTACACCGATTTGTTTAAAAGATGGTATTTGTTCTCTTGGACAGTGTTTAGTGATTATCAGTAGTTACTTATCACGTATTATCGCTAGCATTCTCACAGGTAAATAATTTCCATAGCAGAGTCAGTTTGTATGTCTTCCACTTCAGAGACCATTTGATTTTATTTAAATTCTTTCTGTGCTTGTCTCTACATTTTGGTAATTGATAAGTGTCTTCAATTGTGAGGACAGCAGAATACTCTAAACCCATGAACAAAGTGTTCTTGGTGATAGCAGTGTTTTCTGCCCTGTTTTAGTTCAGTGTTGTTAAAGAGAGTGTGGTGGGTAAGACTTGGTGCTGGCCAAGCAGTCCTCTCACCCTTCTGTGTTGGCAGGACAGCAGGAGAGAGTAAGATGAAAAGCTCAGAGGTCAAGATAAGGACTGGGAGATTGCTCACCAGTTACCATTACAGGCCAAACAGACTAGACTTGAGGAAAGTTACTTGACTGCCAATAGTAGAGTAGTGAGAAATGAAAACAAAACTAAATAGATCTTGTCCCCGCTGTCACTTCTTGAAAGGCTCAGCTTCACTCCTAACTCTTCTATCCCAAAGTGGCACACGGGAATACTTTGTCGCTGCTGCTCCTTCCTCTTGATACGCCTTCTCTACTCCAGTGTGGGGCCCCTCCCATGGGAGATAGTCCTTCACAAATACCTTCAACATGGGTCCTTTCCACAGGGTACAGCCATTCAGGACTGCCCCAGCCTGGATCACCCACAGCCTGCAGTGCTTGCAAGAAACCTGCCTGCTCCTGCTTGGGCTCCTTCCACAGCCTATGGCTCTTGCCAGGACCTTGCTCTGGCGTGGGCTGCAGGGTGAAGATCTGCTCTGTTGTGGTCCTCCATGGGCTGCAGGGAAACATCCTGTGTCACCACAGGCTTTGCCATGGGCTGCAGGGCAATCTCTGCTCTAGCCTCCTTCTCTGTAAACTAGTTCTCAGACACTCTTTCCATCCCTGTGACCAGCTTTGTTTCCCTCCTCTGGAGGGTAGGACTGACGTTCTGGATGTGTATGGACCAGAACTGCACAGAGCACTCAGGGTGAGGCCCCCCCAAGGCCGAATGCAGTAGGACAGTCACCTCTGTTGGTTGTCTGCTTGTGCTGAGCTTGATGCACTCCTGGACAGGGTTTTGCCTGCACTCCCTGCTGACCCACACTGAGCTGCTGCTGACCAGCACCCCCAGATCCCTCTTGGCAGGGCTGCTCTCCAGCCACTCCTCGCCCAGTTTAAACTTGAGCTTGGTGTTATGTCATCCTAAGTGTGCAGTATTTGGACTCATTAGATTTCATCCCATTAATCATTGTTCAGGGCCTCAGTCTATCTAGAGCCTTCTGCAAGGCCTCCTGTCCCTCTAGAGAGTTGATGACATGTCCCAGTTTGGTACCATCAGCAAACTTATAGCTGTAGTGAGATTGTGTTCATGTTTAAAACATAACAGACTGCAAAAAAACCCCTCACCTTTGCTCTTTTCCAGGTGTTGTCAGCTGCCTCAGCAGCAGGAGTTTCTGTAGCCTTTGGTGCCCCAATTGGTGGAGTCCTTTTCAGTCTGGAGGAGGTATGTCAAAAGATGGCCCTGAAGAATAAATATTTTTAAAAATCTCTCTTAGTTTAAATGATCTCAGACTCCTTTAAGCTGTGGAGTCTCTCCTAAGAAGAAAATTATTTTTGGACCCATATTTAAAAGCCAAGAGTCCTGTTACCAGCAAACTCCTAAAGATATTTTTCTTCTTTTTTTGAATTAATGTCAGCTTTACTTTATTCTCAGTTATTTCATTCTGGAAAGGACTGAGTCTGTTAATAATTACAGTTTAAGTACAGATAGAGCCAGAGCAGCTTTTCAGTCTAGGAGTTTATTCTGACAAAAAAAAGGAAATAGGGCTCTTAATTTTTGAAAAAGGCTTTAGAAACTTATTGGACAGTTTTTAAACATTACTTAAAGTTTCAGACATTAAACACAATTGAATATGATAATTATTAAAAGGGCAAATATAGTATAAAAAATAATATAAATATAGTATAAAACTTACCTCCAAAGCAAGCAAATTCTCTTCTTCAAAAAAATAGTTTATGTTAAATTAATTTTGTCATTTTCAAAATACATAAGAATGTTATTTCTATCATTGGCATTTTTAAAGGCAACTAAAACCCTAAAAATTTCTGAATTGAAAACGAGGGAAAATATTCTTTCATGTATAATTTTGTTATATTCTTATAGGATTTTGAGGAATTCCTCTGTTGCCAAAAAGAATGCTGAAGGAAACTGTCTTGAAATTGAAATCAGGCTATGTGGAGCTTAAGAATGAAATTGCCTGGTTTTTGTTTGTTTTTTTTTTTGGGGGTTTTTTTTTTTTTTTTTGGTTTTTTTTTTTTTGGTTAGTTTTAATCATACTTTGTAAAAAAAGTGAGAAACCTTTCAATGTAGGTTGAAAGGAGATGAAAATATTAGCAGGAAATCTGAGACTGCAGCTAGTACACGCTCTGGTTCTCATGAAAGCTAATAAGAGACACAAACGGCAGCTTTTAAGTATAAATTGCAGTGCATAATTTCCTAATAGTCTTAGAACAGCAGTGGTTTAAACATTGCTGCAGTATTGACTTTAAATCTGAGTTGTAGAGCTTTCTAAAAACGTAGGATCTGCTGGAGTGCCAGTGTTCCAAGTGATAGGAATAAATGCTGATAATCTAAGAGTGCTTTTTTTTAGCTTATACCATGTGAGCAGTAGTATTCTAACACATGCCTGTGTTTCCAGGTTTTTAATTGAATCACTAATAATTCTCATATATTGTCTTTTGCAGGTCAGTTACTATTTCCCACTGAAAACTTTATGGAGATCATTTTTTGCTGCTTTAGTAGCTGCATTTGTTTTAAGGTCCATCAATCCTTTTGGTAATAGCCGCTTAGTTCTTTTTTATGTGGAATATCACACTCCTTGGTACCTTTTTGAACTGCTTCCTTTTATTCTTCTGGGAGTATTTGGTGGGCTCTGGGGAGCATTTTTCATCCGAGCAAATATTGCATGGTGTCGTCGACGCAAATCGACAAAATTTGGGAAGTATCCTGTCCTGGAGGTTATTATTGTTGCAGCAATAACAGCTGTCATTGCTTTTCCTAATCCATATACAAGGCTGAACACCAGTGAGCTTATTAAGGAGCTCTTCACAGACTGTGGGCCACTAGAATCCTCCTCGCTCTGTGACTACAGAAATGATATGAATGCAAGCAAAATAGTAGACGATATTCCTGACCGTCCAGCAGGCACTGGAGTCTATTCTGCTATATGGCAGTTGTGTTTAGCACTCATATTTAAAATAATCATGACAGTCTTCACTTTTGGTATCAAGGTAAGTGTGAATACAGTAGCTCTGTCATCTGCTGTGGATATTTAATTATTGCCTTTCTCATTTCCTATCTCTCAAAGCTGGAAGCTTTTTTTATTTTTTTCATGTTATTTCTTTTAAAAAAAGAAATTTCTTTTTAGTTTTGATTAATAAACAGGGCCTGTAGCAAACAGTATTAACTTTAATTAAATTCAGAATGACCCTTTGTTCAGCTGAATAGAAATGTGCTAAATGCAATAGGGAGCAATAACTGTGTGGATTGATGGCTGTTTGTATGGGCCTGATTCAGCAATAATGGATGATTCTAAAATTTTTAAGAGCAAAGTTTGAGCATAACCACTCATGTTCGCTAGTCCTGTTACTTGGAAGAAGAATAGACTGTGCTCCTTACACTACTTGTTGGTGGTAATTCTTATGTCCACTTTCCTCTTTATTCACATAAATGTAATTACTACAGATGTTACAAGGAGACATTGATGATTTATTTTGCTGTATTTTCCAGTATTGCATGTCATGAGGTGAAAGTGGGCTTTATTCATGTGACTGTAATGGGAATTTCTTCTCCATTACAAGTAGGATAATTTTTGTTTTTCCCAGTTGTTTCATAGATCTGTTTCGGAGGTGCCTTCAACTTCTCCCCAGTCGGTGTCTGTTTTCTGAATGATGATGTATAACTGTCATGCCTTCATCATTTTCGGTCTTGTCAGGCTCCCTTCACAGTTTTTTGCAACATCATTATCAAATGTATCTTAATGCAAACTTACTGTAGAATGTTCACTAAGCAAGATTCGTGTTTAAATTTGCCTTAACTTTTCAGTTTAAGTTGCTGTTCCATGTAACAGCATGCATAAGAAAACTCTTCATGTGAGGGTGTTCGATCATTGGAATATGCTGTGCAGAGAACATTCTTGGAAATACTCATAGCTTGACTGGTTGCAAGCCTGAGCAGCCTGCTGTAGGTGACCCTGCTTGAGCAGGGGTAGACAATCTGGGGCAGTTATATTCAACCTTGACTATTCTGTAACTGATAGAACAATAACATCATGTTGTGTTTCTAATGTTTCGATATTTTAGAAAATGTTGCACGTTGTTATTTGAAGTCATATTCTAGATGTTGATTGCTGGGTAAGAGGAATCTGTAGCGTGTATTTTAAATGCTAGTCTTCCTTAGGTCTGTAATTCAGTGTTCTGTGATGCGACCACTTCAATCTGTTGTTTTGTTTAGTATTCACTTACTGTGTTTCATTTATAAATAGGACATTATTTTACTATTCACGTGTTCATGTGCATCTGGCTCTTTCGCATGGGGTTGTCACCACAAGGGTTGCACTGTATGTTAGAATTCACTAGTTTACAGAATGGGAGAGCTTATACTTCAGTTGGGTTTGGTTCATTTTCTCAGAACTTCAGCATGGTGGAAATATTTTTGTGAAGTTGTGAGAATATATTTATTACTTTGCCTATAGGCAAGCAGTCATGTTGCTGTCATTGATGGAACTGGGCTACATGAATTTCTTGGAAGCTTTAAAGTGTGTGGTTGGGTAGAACATCAGTCGGGATCTGAAGAAGAGGATGTTACTGTAATGATACTTATTTGCACTGTAGGCTTTATCTCTATAAAAGATGAAAATTTGAAATAGATTAAAAAAAAGGAAAAGAAATAATATTACATTGTCATTTAAATCATTATAAAGGATAATCTGGGCTCTCCAGGTCTATCCTGGAGCTGTAGCCATCTGCAAACACACATCTTCCTCACAGGAACTGTTCTCCTGTGAGATGAGCAAAATTACCGAGCTGCTGCCAGTGGGGCAAAGTGATTTCTGCTGCTATTAGTGCTCTGGACATGCATTACCAGGAGGCTGGTATGGCAGGGGTTTGGTGTTTTTTGTTTTGTTTTGGTTTGTTTTTTTCTTTCAGGCTTTCGTATCTATACTGTACTGCTTATTATCAATAGACTCATTACTGTGTCTAAATGCTGATCAACAGGTGGGAAGGAGTTACAGTTTTGCCTCTGAACGTGACTGATACACAGCTGCATTACCAAAGAATTGGAAATGTGTACCCGTATCCTAATCCTTGCTTGTTCAAAAGATGTCACGTGATACAGAACAAATCTTTACTTCCTGGAGAAAGAAAGCTGAGAAGAGGAAAAACTTAGCTGTTTTCCCTTGCTGCTTCTCTGGCAAGATTCCTCTCCACTTTGTGATTTGTGATTCAGGGCCTTATGCAAACAAATTGAACCATAAAATCATAATTACAGTTAGACATGTAACCATTATCCACATATGATGGAAAGCAGAGAAGGAGCTAGTGCATTAAAAAGATGCATTACTGAAGGACCAGAAACAGTTTGGATGCAATTTCCACTTGGAGACAAAATTTCTGTGGCAAACTAGTGTAGCACAATAGGATCTGAGGCAGTTTCAAAGATGTATTTAGTTACTTTTATATTGGAAATACAGGATATTTTCAGGGTACTGTTGTACTGTTCACCAAGAAAGAGTTTCACTCAGGAAAAAAATTTGATTTTAACAATTACAAAGGGGCTTAGATGCATAATTAATTGTGGGAAATAACAGTAGTGGTATAAATGCACAATTTGAATATTAGACTAAAATGATAGCATTAAATATTACCTCTATCAACACTGAAATATTAGGTAATTCAGTATGGTAATGAAGGATTATTAAACTTTTTCTCAAAACCCTTGCTGCTGCCTGTCTAACATGAAGTTTGCTGTTTGTTTTTCCTTGGTTTGTTGGTTAGAAATCATCTTTGCAACCACAAATATAGACAAAATATAACAGTAATAATAATTATAAGCTATGTTTGCTTTTCCTTGGTTTGTTGTTAAAAATCTTCTTTGCAACCATGAATACAGACAAAATATAATAATACTAACAACAACAGTTCTGAAATATATTTCTGTGCCAGCTATTGAATACCACAACAAAAATCTATCGTTTGGAATTCCACAATACTTAAATTTCAGAGCTGTACAGTACAAGAAAAATTATATAATGTATCCTGTTACAGCAGGAATGCAATATTTCATGATGTTATTTCAACAAGATGGGATGAGGTGCATTTAGACAAAGTGAAAATTCTGTTCCTTTTTTGTAGTCACATCTGTATCTCAGTTACATAAAATATTTTGATGTTAACAACTGCTGTGACGAGAAGCAGCAGGCATTTACAGTTTAATGAGGCATTTATGTACCAGTATGTTTTTTGGAAAGATTAGCTTCATAAGGAGAAGAAAAGATGCACAGTAGTTTCTTTATATGAAACTGGTGATAAAAGCAAGTTTGCAGTAATATTTTACTAAGCCATGGTTGTGTGACAAGGCTTTAGTTAGTAGCAGAGAAACATTTTAAGTAACTAAAATGACAGTAGGAACTTCTTTTTTTTTTTTTTAACTTATTGTGTTACCTACTTTTTGCAGTGGGAATTATCTTGCCTTTTTCTCTCAGTGTGTTTAGCATTCTATATACACTCATTTGTATAGGAAATGGCAATAATAGTACAAAGCCTCTTTTAAAAATCAACTGTTTAGTTAGCCTTCTAATTTACAGCAGTTTCAGGGAGCAGTTTAGGAAGGCAGTACTGTTTAGTAAGTGAATGTTGACTCTGAGGAACATGAAGGAATAAGGGAGACAGGAAATCATAAGGAACACTTTTCAGTATGAGTAGCACAGCTCACACAGGACATGCACATGGTAAGAATTGCTGTTGGCACTGAGGCTAGTTCATCGTCCTGTACTGGTGGGAGATACATTAAGATATAAACAAACATGCTCATAAAATGGTTTCTGCTAATCAGGTCAATCAGAGATATCAATAACATTGTTAAGTTCTACAAACCTTCCAAGATCACTTTACATAATTTTAACCTGACAGTTTGAGTATTTGCATCTCTTTTGGAAAAAAAATATAAAAAAATCACTTGTTAAGCGATGCGTCAGTTATGTTCCCAGCAGCATGACAACAGTTCTGTTTTTGTTGCAGGTTCCATCTGGGTTGTTCATACCTAGTATGGCAATTGGAGCAATAGCAGGAAGGATTGTAGGAATTGCAGTGGAGCAGCTGGCTTACTACCATCATGACTGGTTCATTTTCAAGGAGTGGTGTGAAGTTGGAGCTGACTGTATTACACCTGGTCTTTATGCCATGGTTGGTGCTGCTGCATGCTTAGGTAAATAAAATACAACAAATAAGCTTCTGATTTCTTCATATATCAAAATAATTATTAAAAAATGAAGGGAAATAGAAACTTCTGCAGTTTTGGAACACTTGTTTATGTGGACTTCCCTCCAGAATAATACATTCATGTCTCTGTGAAAGCTAAATTGATGAGAAATACAAAAATTTAAGTAGTAGTGTTTGCTTTCTCTTCTTGGTATCGAGAGATGTCATTACTGCATTGGTCAGAAAAATCAGTTCCTTGAAATGTATGAAGTAGAGCAGTGTCAAGTGCAGTTAAAATTGTTAGAAGGAAGTGGTGTGATCAGCTGCCACATCTACATGAATTGCAAAAATTGTTCTCGAAATTCATAAGCCAAGCAAAACTTTTAGAAGTGTGTAAGGTCTTTTTAACAAATCTAATTGTTGAAAATCAGCGTCATAGAAAGAGGTTTCAGTTGGGCAACTATTCTCCTTGCTTATAACCTGGTGGCCTTAGGAATTAAACTTAAAAGCTGTTAGCACAGATTCTGCAAAATGTAGACCTTCTCTTTAAGGAAAAGTGCATTTGGGCAATCAAACTAGTGATACAAATTTAGATTTTGGAGAGGTTGTTCTGGTTTTTAATAATTCAAATTGAATCACTCTTGAATGCATTGAAAGACAGTTCATATTATTTTATTGAATGAAGATACAGCATCAGAAACCTTAGCAGAAAAAACCCCCATTTTAAGTAGTAACAAAAGAGAAATACAATCCCTGTTTTCTGTTGTCTAAGAAAGATATTTCTTTTCATCAGCTTATAATTCTGCTTATCTTTTATGATTAAGCAACAGCATTAAATTCCTAATCCTTTGGACAACATAGCTGTTGATTTAGCTACCTGTGACTTCTTCGCATTCTTTTTTCAAATTCTTATTTTACTGGATTACTTTTACCCCTGATGTTGTATGGAGATATACAGAGTTTTATTCTTAGTTTACATTAAAGAGCTGTACATATTTTCCAATTCTCTTTATTGCCTGCCTTTCTGTGAATTTTCCCCGAAACTCTCTTTTTCACTTCTAGAAGCTTTGTGTTAATATTTGCTGTCTGTTTCTGTTCGTATTACACAGAAGGATGTTTGTCAGATGACCTTTCACGTCAAAGTTATATTTTTAGGTCTCAACAGAAAGGCAGAAAATTCTAAAATCATTATTATCTGATACTCAAATGTTACTGGCTATCATTTTCCTTGCAGGTGGTGTGACAAGAATGACTGTGTCTCTGGTAGTTATTGTCTTTGAGCTAACAGGAGGGCTGGAATACATTGTGCCCCTAATGGCTGCAGTCATGACCAGTAAGTGGGTAGGAGATGCCTTTGGTAGGGAAGGCATCTATGAAGCACACATCCGACTGAATGGATATCCTTTCTTGGATGCAAAGGAAGAATTCACTCACACAACACTGGCTGCTGATGTGATGAGACCTCGGAGAAGCGACCCACCTTTAGCAGTTCTGACGCAGGATAATATGACTGTCGAAGACATAGAAAACTTGATCAATGAAACCAGCTATAATGGTTTTCCTGTTATTATGTCAAAAGAATCACAGAGACTAGTGGGTTTTGCTCTAAGAAGAGATTTAACTATTGCAATAGGTAATTAACTTTCAGTATTGCATTATTATATATGCCAATTTAAATTGTTTTATGTTATTTTATATTTAAAATAGAATTTACTCTATGTTTCTAGACTGCAGGTTGATTTAAGTATATGATAATATGTCTTCTGTAGAAGGCTCTGATTTGAAGAAAATCCTCATCTCTTTGTCTCTGTTGTAAAAACAAAAGTTGTCATACTCAAGTAGGTCAAAGCATTATCTAATCTGGTATTTTTTAGGTTTTTGAGGCTTTTGATAGTATCTCATTTCCTCAAGTAATGCTATACTAACATTCTTCAAAATTGAGCAATTCTCATTTTAGACCAGCAGTGTTCTGTGAGAATTACTGTCCAAGTAATTTTTAAATGTATACCCTATTTCTTTCTGACAGTGTGTTATTTACTTTTGTTATAACAACCAAGGTTGTATTATGGAGAGATAAGTGCAATATTAATTATTTTAGGTTTATGTTTTTCAATCTGTTTGTGTAATGGGAAATTTGTCCCTGGGCACATGAGCACACACGCCCTGTTTGGGCTGTCTCTTTCTGGGTGAGTATTAGTGCTTATGTGATACTTGTGACAATGCTTTGTGCACTGGCAAGAAAAGTTCTGTGGATTTTGAGGCAACTTTCATAACCAAAGGAAGAAACACACTGTTATGTAAGAAAATGTTACAAAACTGTAATATTTAGTGCGTGAAATAAGTTATGGAAGTTGCATCTTAAACTACTTTTTGTTTTGATACATATCTCTTAAACAAAGACACTTGAGAAAGTGACAGAAGTCTCCTGAAACTTTTTTAAAACATGTTTTGTGAACATAATACTGTTTACTCCAGTCAGATTTTTGCCTGTGGCCTTACTTCTGTGTATACCATAGTATTACCTTATGTAGGATGTATATGAATGTCCAAAACTTGGAAATGATTTCTAACACCATACTGGTTTAAGTTTGCATTTACTTGAGTAAATGAGGGAATAGCAGAACATTCTTCTTAGAATACACTTTCACAGGTAAGACTCATTTCAGTTGCTGAGATTATACAGTGAAATTTGCTTAGTCTCTGGTTGTGTCTGTTTTAAGAGTCATTGTGGCCTGGCAGCCAGGAGACCCTAGCATGTCCTGGGGTGCATCAGGGACAGCATTGCCAGCTGAGCAATGGAGGGTATTGTCCCGCTCTGCTCTGCACTGGGGCAGCCTCACCTCGAGTGCTGGGGGCACTTTTGGGTGCCAGGTTATCAGTGGGTTATAAAGCCATTAGAGATCATCCAAAGGAGGGCAGCAAGGATGGTGAAGGGCCTTAAGGGAAAGTTGTATGAGGAGCGGCTGAGGTCACTTATTCTGTTCAGCCTGGAGGAGACTGAGGGGACACCTCATTGCAGTTACCATTTCCTCGTGAGGGGAGGAGGAGGGGCAGGCACTGATCTCTTCTCTGTGGTGCCCACTGGCAAGACCTGAGGGACTGGCCTGAAGTTGTACTGAGGGAGGTTTAGGTTGGATATTAGGAAAAGGTTCAGGGGGCTGTCAGCTGAGACTGGCTTTTCCCTGGCAGTTTCTTCAGGATCTCAGTATGTGCTTCCTGCATGTTATTTTTTTAGCCTTTCCACCTCTTTATAGTAAATAAAAGATACTTATTGGTGTGAGAAAATTAGTTGAATAATGACTAAAGCTGAATGGCAAATGGCTTTTGTGATTTTTGCACAACCACTCCTGGGGATAAAGCAGTGGCTATGGAAACCTACGCAAGAGCCTGGTCGTGTTGATTGAGCTGTCTGCACTAACATCTTACTCCAAGAATGTAAATTCTTCCTCCTCTGCTGTTTTTCCCCCTTCCCTGTCTTTCTTAAAGAAAGTGCTAGAAAGAAGCAGGAGGGAATTGTTGGCAGTTCCAGGGTATGTTTTGCCCAGCATACCCCATCGCTTCCAGCAGAAAGCCCTCGACCTTTGAAGCTCAGAAGCATACTTGATATGAGCCCTTTCACCGTGACAGACCACACACCAATGGAAATAGTGGTGGATATTTTCCGGAAGCTGGGTCTGAGGCAGTGCCTTGTAACACACAATGGGTGAGTAAAGTGGCAGCAAAGCTGTGCATTTTGTTAGATACAGTAATTTTCACTTCCAGGGTCAGAGTGTTTGAACCAGGATATACACCAGGATCATGGTGTTTGAACCTGTAAGTTTGGTATTGCAATTGAGGACCCCAGCTGTTCATTAAGAATGTGCTGTGCTGTAGCACCTCTCTGAGATTCTTATGCCTTCCTTGTACTCCAAGTAAGCAGGCAGATTATTTCAGTAATTTTATGATGTTCTGTTAAAAATTTACTGCCATTCAGCAAGCTTGGTCTGTGCAACTTGCTTGTGGAAGAGGCACAACCTGTCTTGCAGAAATTTAGTCTTGTGTGCTGCACAGTCTAAGGCCTGTATTTCCTGGTTGTTATCTGGTTTTGGCAACATGCAGTGTATCAGCAGTTATTGAACATGTACAAATACTGGGTTCATAAAGAGTAAGAGAGAAAATGATTCAGTCAGTGTCTCTTCTTCTGGAGTTTAGTGATGGTGATTACCACTAAGCTTTTGTTTTTTGGAATACTAACAACTAAACTGCTAATTCTGAAAGTTCAATCTGCAACTTTTGTTTCTACAATTCAGAATATTTCAGTAAAGTAATTTTAAGATTTAGAATGTTTGTAAATGAGACTGTTGGGAGTTATCCTGTGATTATCTAGTAAATCCAGCCCCAGGCATGGAAACTAAATGTACATTGTAATTGCGTCTTATCTAAACTGCTCCTTGTTTTTTTACATGATCTTTTTCTGTGCAGCTGTTTCTTTAACATTCTGCTTTCCTGTATCTCTCACATTAAACACTTGACATGCAACATCGAAGCTCCTACCATAGTATATTGCTTTCCCTTTAGGATGTCTTTTAAGGTACCTGGGGAGTGAAATGTCTGCTCATTCACATATTTACGATTGATCAATGTCCTTGGGACAAGAAATCTGAAATGACTGGGACTTTATTAGTTTTTCTGTGGGCAAAAGGACTGCTGCTGTATGTGGTGAATGTTTAAATATTTCATTGGTTTCCAGGTTGGGGTTTTTTTTCAGATCTATTTTAAAACAAATTTATTTAAATGTTCTCCTGCCTGTTTTTTTTGGTTTTTTTTAAATTTTGTCTTCAATGCATCTCCGTGTGGAATAGCAAGTAGTGTTTCCAGAAGCCTTTCTCTGGTAGGGAAAGGACTTAATGATCTGACACTTAGAAGTTTGTGCGGGCAATTTTTCTTGCTTTGGGAAGGGAAATTGGAATCAATAGAACTTCACAGAAAAATATTTACAATGATAATTTTTTTCATAGTTTCTATTGTGGTTGAGTGCTCAAACATTGACATTGATGCTAAAATCTTCTCTAAAGAAAGCTTGATTGTGCAAAGATCTATCAAGCTCTACTATAATTTTTTAACTATTTTATGATAAAGTAGCAGGAAATATCAGTGGCTTTAATATTTATTTTATCCTACTTCAGTTTACAAATTTGTTACATTCCATGAGCACACTGTCCATTACAAGAAGAGCAGATCATAAATATTAGTACATAAATATTAGTGATGTTTAGCCATGGCATATAGCCTTGTGGACATCAAGGGCTACTTTATATTTTGGCTGGCCCATTTCCTGCAAACTGAATATACCTGTTTAGAGACTTGCATCAACATACTGGTTCCAATCCAGATTGGATTGTACAGAAATTGGTGCAGATGACAGAGAGAAGACTGAGCCTCACTCCTCCAAATTTGTACCAGAATATCCATTCCAGGGAGTTGCGCTTGATTTTTCCTGTCATGAACAAGAAATTTGTCTGAATTTGTCTGTTTCTAAGGACACCAGATAGCCCAGGGCAGCTGGCTATAGGGCAGCTTTGAACCTCAGTTGCTGTGACTTTGCATAGTTACTACTATGTTCATCTGCTGTGGCTTGTTAAAATGTGAGTAATTGTCTGTATTTGTGAGGAGAAATAACTATTAAACAAAGGAAATACAAAGTAGATTTTAGTTTCAGTGCCTTTAAAACCAAAAAATATGTGAATTTATGGTGAAAGGATAAAGTTTGCTACCCTGCTGCATACCTGATGCAAGAAATATACTGCTATGAGGTGGTTGAAGAGCCAGTTGTATTCAGCATTTTGGGAGAAAAAGGAAAAAAGCAAAATCTGGGAAAGGGTACTTTGAAATAAATTTTCATTTAATTATCTCATTAGCTTTCCTGCAACCATTTTTATTTTCTTTTTTTCTTTCTTTTAGTTTGCTCTAATCCTTTTTCATTATGATTAGAACTTTTTTTTAATTTGATTTCACATACAGTTATTAGCATAACATAATCTGTTGCAGGATTGTCTTGGGGATCATCACAAAGAAGAACATATTAGAGCATCTCGAGCAACTAAAGCAGCACGTCGAACCCTTGGTGATTAGATATATCAGATCTCATAATTAGACACATTAGAAGTCAGGAAGCATGAAACTTGTGAACTGTTCAGGGCTTTTACGACATCGGCTGAACAATGAAATCTTCTTATGCTCAAAATTTGTATTCAGCATAAAACATATGCAAAATACCTTTGTAGAAATCAAGCTGTAAATGTGAACATACTGTTAGTCACAACATTAAAGGAAAGTAAATAGTAAACTTTCTGATACTTGTGCTGTTGAGATCACATAGATCCAGCTGGTTGATCTCTTGAATTCCCCAGGTGGGAAGGCACACAGCTAGGAATACTTTTCCCTGCCTAATGAAAATTAAGATTTTTGTATATGCCAATTTCTTTTTCTGGTTTGGACAGCTTTAAATAGCTTTTAATAGCAAAGTATCACATCTTTTGAGAAGCAAAGACAAGCATGTTTTAATTGCATCATTAGGTCTTCCCTGTAATGCCCCTTAATCAACATGATTTTTAAAAAATATTCTTATTTTTTAATAAAGTCCTGTGATTCTATGTAAAGTCTGTGATTCTGCCACTGTTACCTACAGCAGTCAGTGTACTCCTTTACAAAATGTGCAGTGATACCCTTAGCCACCAAGTGGCCTGCTACTGTGTTGACTGTTGACTTCAGAATCTAGATATGGTTTTAACCATGATGTTGTGAACTAACCCCTTAGATAGGTGGTAGACTTTGTCTTAATTTGGACATGGGTTTCTGGTTACATGTCTACTAAACATACCCACCATATTTAGCAGCTTATGTGCAAAACATGCTAATTATGTTCTTATTTTATGCTAATATTTCACAAGTATTTCATGCGTCCTTTAATAAGACAAATTGAAATGTACTAACCAGAATAACAAGGGCAGCAGCTCATTTATTCTGCTCTTTGCTTCTCTTGTGATATTATCCTTTTGGACAGTCTCACTCTATTTGATGTTTCACAGTTACAGTTTTAAAAGACCCTGTCATAAGAGCACAGTATCTAAATTGGAAAATGAAAATTTTATTATTCACAGTTTATTTTTTTCTAAAGCCATGAACTCCAAAAACTAATTAACTATTGTTTATTATACAAAAGTTTCATGGTCAGTACAGTGTGCTCCTATGAATACATTCAATCCGAGCCAGTGTGTCAGACCAGAAAGATCCTTCTGGTTTAAAAAAGGAGGGAAGGGGAATTTGATTTGCTTGATTTGGGGCCATCAAGCGGTACATCACTTCTGATGGCTAGGTTGGAACATGCCTCCCTTATGAAATGGGATCACTATCACTTCTTTTTCATACCTGTCTTTTCTTTGTCCCTCTTTGTTACTTTTTTGTTGGCATATGCTAATCAAAATTTGATTTTTGTAGAAACAAAAAGTTAAATAAAAATTGTAATGGGCTCTACTTGTATGACTTGTATTTCATTAAAATGGAGTACAGCTGTCAGAGACCATCTGATACAGTGTCTCAGCATTGCTGTGTTTTATCAAACTGGTGGTTCCTCAACGTTTTGATAAATAAAATGTTTCTGTTTCAATAAGAAAATCAGGCTGTTTCCTTTTGCTCTATTCCTGTCAACAAAAAGGACTTGGCTACAGATTTGTTCCGCTTCATTATATTCCTGCTTGGATTAATATCAGTCTTCCATTTATTCTTTTCAGGCGCCTCCTTGGCATTATAACAAAAAAAGATATCCTCCGTCATATGGCCCAGACGGCAAACCAAGACCCCGCCTCCATAATGTTCAACTGAAACCCATAGCTGAGGAGAGAGAGGAAACGGAAGAGGAGGTTCATTTGTTGAATAGCACAACACTTTAGTCTGGGGAAAGCTTCTAAAATCAGAGACGAGAGCTGGGTTTTTACGTGACAGTACTGCTGGCAATCAGGAGTCAGTCTGGGGGAGCATGTGGCGAGGAGGAAGGCTGATGGGAGTGTGGGAAGGGAGAGCTGCTGTCCTGCACTGGATGCGTCCTGAGACATCAGGTCTGCCATGATAGTGCAGTGGGTGAACCGAGCAAAGTGGTGCCATTCTCCAGCCCAGCCTGGTACTTCAGCATGGAAGAGATGTATTATTAATCCCTGTTTCTGGAGGGATTATTCTGAATTGAGCCATCTTGTGGAGACTGAAAAGTCTTGCCCTTTTTACCATTGAAAACTGTTGTGTTAACTCATGAAACGTATTAACTATTACTTGTCACCTTTCTACATTCCAGAAGAGCTTTATTTCTCTCTCTCTCCTGAGCCGTAACAAAGCCTCTTTAAAATTGGTGTGCCCTTTTGAAGCAGTTGTTTCTCATATTGAGATGTACTGTGAGTTACTGAGGTGTGATCACAAGAAGGGAGGTTTTTCTTGTGCCGTTAAATGCGTAAGTTCATACATCATGAAGTGCTTGGGGCAGTGCAGATCCACTGCAACAAAACCAGATTGAACAGGTAATACTTTGCAAGAATCATGCAAGACTTCTTTCAACCCGTGTGCTGTCGTGATATGAGAAAACTAAAACCAGATGAAACCAGTATTTCAAAGAAAAATACTGGTTTTGCTGCAGAAACTATCAATAATGTGACCTGGTCTTATGCAATTTTTGTATTATTGAAAACACTATGATATATACCAATGTTGTGCAGTATAAGGAAAAATACTGCTATTCTACTAGTTTAAGAGCTGGAACAATTCTCTATACGTGTATCTGGTAAAAAAATGCATGCTTCAACACTGGAGATCTTTTTCCCCTCTGTAAAATTTGAGAATGGTCATTTTTATTTTTTCTTTTCCACAAAAGATGTTCCACTGCTGACATGGTAGGAAGAAATGTAACTCATAATTTGCACTAAATGTATATTATTTTTCTTGAAGTTTTACCATTCTTTATTTATATTTGTATGGATTATAAAAATCTATTAAATATGAATCCATTAATATCTCACATAACTAATTACCTTTTTAATGTGATTTTATAGAATAATTTATAATCCTCTGCAATTATTGGAGGATTAGCAAATGTTTACAACTAGATGAAGGGTTTCAAGAAAATGGCTTCTTTATGATCCAACATACACACAAGATCATTTTCAAATGTAACTTTCACTGCCGTTACCTTGGATTTCCTTTTTTCTTTACTAGCAGATAACTGGAACGGTAATAGTAAAGTTTTATTAAAAAANAAAAAAAAAATTTTTTAAAAAAAAAAAAAAAAAAAAAAAAAAAACCAAACAAAAACCTGCAGGGTTTTAAAAGTAATAGGAGAAAGCAACTATTAGATTACTTTTGACTCTTTGTTTTTTTCCCAAGTATATAGAGGTGTAAATTTTATATAGTCACACTTGAGCAGCAGGGTAAAATTGAATCCAGTACTTGAAACTTTGGCAGGACTTTAAAATTCAGCAGCAACACACACATACTTGAGGGTGAACTGACAAACCCCTAACTTCTTTACAGTACGTTGTTTTGTTTCCTATTCATTTTATCAGACCACCACCAGCATTGCATGCAGAGGAAAAAATAACAATATGCTATAAGCCTAAATTAGGGAGGAAAAAAATTAAGAAATCTGGCTGACAAAAATCATGTTTTGTAATATGAAGCTGGATAAAATTTCTTTAACAATTATGCTCACAAGACTGCAAAAATGGTAAGAATATAAACACTAAAAGTCTAACATAATAGTCTTAAATATCTCTAAGGCATTCATCACACTTGTCTCAAACATCTTTATTCACAAAGCACCCAGTATGATTTTATCTTCCTTACAGTAACACAATGAACCAAAATTCTAGCACTTTTGGTGAGCTGCACAAAAATGGCTGTGCTTAAGTAAGTGCATTGTTGAATTTTAATTAATTTTTCTTCATAAAAAAACCTGCCATCTACATTTTATCATCTCATCTCTAGCAGCAACTGGAACCAGTAGAAAGTGAAATGCACCAGGGGGATCACAGTGATCCAGGCCCTGTATTAAAAACAAGTTTGGAAATGAAACAGGGAATGGCTATGTAAAAATGGGAGCGTGGCAACAGCCAGCTGTACTCTTCCATGTGAAGTCAGTGCTAGTGGTTAAAATTTTTCTCTTTTACATTATATAAGCCTGAAGAAGAGGAAGCTTCACAAAGAGCAGGATTTGGCCCATGTACAGAAGGCAGCTCTGGAAGGTGTCTGTGACACTGATTTCTGTTGTCTGATTTTTTTTTTCTACAGTGGAAGAATACAAACTCACTACACATACAAAAATCAGTTTAAATCAGTTTGAAATATCTGCCATGTCTGATGTTATTGTAAAACACTGCTGTGTGTACTGTATTAACTTGCACCTAAGTCCACAGACCGCTGTCTGTATTAAAATACAGTTCACACTCCTACTGTGTTTCATTTCTGTGTGGATCCCGAGTACTGCACATAAATTGTGCATATCTGTTTACTCTTCTTAACCTGCTAAGCTTTCCCTGTTGACATTTAAAATGGCTTCTGGTAAACATACAGTAGAGGTTCTGTTAATGAAGTATGTGTGCCTGTGCTGTGCAACAAACAATTTCTAACATGAAACTTGCAGCGCCTTACTCAAGTTACTAATTTAAAAAAAAAAAGAAGTGGTGGATGGGAGGGGGAAAGTGTCAGCATTTTTTTATTTTTTAAATCATTCAGATACTGGTTCATGAAGAATGCATTCTTTGTTAATCTGTGATGTTGCCTAGAGCTGTATTTAATATTGATCTTAAGGTTTTTATTTATAATAGTGTGGTAGAACTGCATATCATTACAGTAAAAATTCTCATTACTGTGATGATTTAATCAAGAATTAAAAACTTCTGTATGACCATTTATTGTTCTGTCATGTTTTCTCATTGTTTTGACAACACAAATCTTGTTTGATTTTTGCATTTATTTTCCCTGAGAGAAAATTAGCAGCTAGGAATTTTACATACAAAGCTAGTAAGAAGATTTGACGGAATGAATGCAGTAGTTGCATGGCTTAGCCTTTAGCTACAAATCAGTAGCCAAATCAACCCCATCAAACAGATCCACCTTAGGTGGGGTATTTTTCCAAAATAAACATTGAAGATTTTGTTTTAATTAGAGAATAGTTGGTTTTATGATTTAAAATAGTTAAATGGTGCTTGTGTTGTTTAAAAGCCATATGTTGATGTACACATCATAGAATGGCCTGGGTCGGAAGGGACCTTAAAGATCACCTCGTTCCAACGCTCCTGCCATGGGCAGGGACACCTTCCACTGGACCAGGTTGCTCAAAGCCCCATCCATTGAACACTCTGAGGGATGGGGCTTGTACCTCCCCTCTGGGCAATCCCTTACACTGTTTCACCACTCTCATAATAAAAAATGTCTTCCCCGTATCTAGTCTAAATCTACTTTTTTTTAGTTAAAACCATTACTCCTCGTCCTAGGGCAGCAGGCCCTGCTAAAACAAACATCTGTTCCAGTTTAATGATACACAGCACATCAGTCATTTTGCAGCTGCTGTAACAGATTTCCTTCTCCATCAGGGGTTAATAGATGAGTATAGATGTCCAGTCTCAGGTCCTCATTTTTGCAGCTCTAAGTTCATATTTAAGTAACAGTGCAAAAGTTAGAGTTTTAAGGTCCCCTCCAACTCAAACCTTTCCCTGATTCTACTTTTTTAGTACTTGTAATGACTTACAGGGCATTAATACAAAGGTCTCCTGTACTTGTAAACATAAAAAGGGCAGTAAGATGGAAAACACCTTTTTTTAATGTATAAAACAAAACTCTAGGCCTATAGAAGAGTGCATGTATGTTTGTGCTTGAATAAATGGGACATTTATATGCTGAGTGAAAAGGGTGAAGCTATCAAATTTACAGAAGTAGCTGTAGCATGTGATTACCTTGTGCATTTGAAACTCACGGTACTTCAGCAGCACTCTACCCTACACTGTAGCTGCAATGCTCCCTTCTACGATAAAGTAACATAAAATTGACAATCCTCTGCTTAAAAAAAGTAGGAATGACTTATCTTTGAGCATTGTGCTAGTGGCCTATAGTCTTTATCAGAAATATTTTATACTAAATATAGTACTGCTGTCATTAGTACTGATGTGAATTGCTACAATGGAAGTCAAGTCACTATGGTGGCAGGCTGTTGAGTAAGAGCAAATGTTATTTTCCATTGTTTCTGGATTATTACTTTAATCAATTGCCTGGGAATAAACCTCCAAGTGCAATAAGAAGAACACAGAACCCAGGGCTAACGACCATGAAGACAATTAATTTGCACCTTGCACAAAATCACTTGGGTTTAATTTCTAAATGTTTAAAACTGGAGATGGCTTCTTCTGATTAGGTAGCAACCACAGTGGAATTCCTAGTTTCTTCTGTAATGTCAGTCAACATTTCCTTTATCCCATTAGTTTCCTCCGCCTTGAGCCAGTTCCAGCAATGTATGAACAGGGATAGTACTTTGCCACAGAAGGGAATGCTTCACCTGAGGATTGGGTCACAACTGGGGAAACACAGCAGGGCAGCACCATCACCTGAAGCAGGGACATGGGGCTCCGTTCGCATATGGCACAGGCGGGCGCTGACCGAGCCACAGCGGCCCAGCCCTGCCATGAGTCACTGGCACATTGCCCGCAGGTGCTCCAGGCAATGCTGGGCAGCATCCCAGCCTTCCCCTGCTTCCTTAGAGCACCAGCCCCAGGCCGCGTTCGGCTCCCGGGGCCGGCAGGGCAGGGCCAGGCGGGCGTGGCGGTGCCGCAGCCCCGCCCTGGGCCAGCTCCGCCCCGCAGCTCCTCAGCCCGCTCCCTGTCCCGGGCCCGCCGTGCACAGCCAGCACTGGGAAGCAGCGTGTTCCTTAGAAAACCTTTACTGACCGCAGGGGACACCGCCACCGAGTACAAAAAGACCCACAGACACACACACACAAAACCAAGCCCAGTCCGGGCATGCAGGGCCATCTCCCACTGCAGCCCCGTGCCCGGCTCAGGGCGCCAGCTGATCCAGGGCCTCGTCCCGCCGGTTGCCCAGGTGCTGCTCGATGATTTCGGCAAAGAGGTTCCTCTTCAGCAGGGTGTAAGCCAGGGGCAGCAGCTGGCCCACCGTCTTGTGGAAATACTGTAGGAGAGAAGGGAAAACAAGAGCCACCCTCAGCCTCAGTGGCTTTGTTTATTCTGGGAGCAGCCTCACCTCCTGGCTCTGCCCCATTCACACTGCTCCCTTCAACCCCTCCCAAAATGGTTGAGCACATCCTTATGCTACACCTGTGACAGCCACAGCAAGGGCAGGCAGGGGTGCCCGAGCTGCCCCAGTGAGAGAGAGACACCAAGTGTTAGCAGTGCAAGAGATGATGGTCCCACTCACTACAGCATCCCAAGCTGGAGCCTGCAGGCAAAGTCCCCGATCCTGTCACAGTCCTATGTCTTGTCCCACTCCACAGTTTGAGAAGATTACAGTGGTACTTACAGTAACCATTTAAGCACTTCAAATGTATAAATGTCAGAGCATATTTAGCATTTGCAATCATTACTGTACATCTAAGTCCACTGTATCTCTCAAATGAAGGGGACAAGTCTCAAGTTCTTTTCTATGTCTTGGGCTACAGATGAAGCATCAGTGTTTCTCTGGCTCTGTAAGCAAAGGGACAGGAAGGCTCCAGTCAGAACAGGAAAACTGCTCCAAGTAGGAGCTCCAAGACAGACAGGGACCTAACTGAGCATAACTTACATGTGAAACCACTGTTTCTTCTGTTTACTAAACTAGAAGATGCAGATTTCTAATTCTAGAAAACAGCTGCAAAATTACAGTTGTTTCAAGCTGCAGCATAAAACAGACAAGACACATGACAGTACTGTAAACACAATTTTTCACTGCAGGACTTTGTCAGTGGTTAGTCTCACATGCTGAGAAACACAGTGTGGAAGATGAGTATTTGCCTCCACCTACTCAGAAAAATGGGAAGAACCATTTCCTTCACTGCCCTTCCAGCTGTAGAAAGGATTTAAGCAGCTGAAGCAGCCTAGTCTCTGAAAGAAGGGTTCTAATGAGCAGAATATCAAAGGAAAATACCACGCATTTTCAGATGCTGTATGGAACTTAAGAGAGCCAGGCACGAAATCTAAGAAACACATTAATAATGTAACAGTGTATGGCAAGAGCCATCAGTTTTCATTCATTTCAATGGCTAAATATCTTAACCAGTGTTCAGCACAGCTCTTTTGGGCCTACACTTAGTATTGCAAGACTTATCTTTCCCATGACACTCTGGAGCACCACTTAGCCAATACTAGTTTTGCTAGAAGCAGCTGTTTTGCAGGGGTGTTTCTATGACAATCCATTCATATTAGGTTGATGTTGAAGTTTCATGTGTTATTTTCTACCCATGGACTGATTATAGCCATGACCCTTCTCATCAACATGCCAGTGGCTAATACAGACCAAAAAGCATTAAGTATAGTTTTTATGTGTAATAAGTGCTATTAATTCAATGCCCTTACTGATGATATTTAATGTCAGCAGAGAACTAGGGTAGAGACTCCAGGTGAGAGGTGCCCTATGCAGCCACACAAGGCAGTACAGTCAGGCAGCTGACCTGGTTCACATTCTTCCAGCTGGGGTTAACTACAAACACTGGGCTGTTTCTTGATCTGGTTGAATAAGGGTGCCTATATACAAGTAGCTGGGCACAGGGGACTCCAGCTATTCATTGCATTTGGATCAGACACTTCGCACTCTCCTTCTGGATTTCAGGATTGGGCTTTCATACATTCAATTTTAAATTCAATGTGGAATGATGCTGTGTGACTATTTAACAGTCTTCATGCATTACGAATATTCTTGTAGACCTCTATGATTCCTAGGGATAATTAATCTGCAGCAAAACAACTTCTAGCCCATGTATAAGACAATGCATAATTTTCTGAAGTATGATTGTTGTAGTACTCACATGTGATCCATAACAAAAGAGGTCCATGCCCAGCTCATACCCCATTCCATAGTCACATTCATCATTAGCAAACTGAACAAAGGTCAGCATTTCTTGAATGGGTGCAAAGGCCTTCACTCTCTCCTCATCAGTTGGAGCATCAACAATGGCCTTGCAAATTTTTTTAAGATTAGCTGCAAAAAACCAAGAGCAGATATTGAAATGTTTAAATAAAGAAATTTAATATTGCACAGAAGTATTCTGTGGCAGAACTAAACCCATGTGTCACATTTACATGTAAACTAAGTGGGCACACCCTGAACTGCTGGTGAAGCTTCCCCTTTTCCTTGGAAGATCATTCTTGCCCCTTGCCCCACCCTCTCATTTCCTCACCACTTGTGTGGTGAAACTGCATCAAGGAACTGATTCTGGTTAAAATGACACTGGGAGAAGAGGGTGGATAAGAAATAAACCCACAAATCCCTGAATGTAAATCAGCTTTTTGGATCTACTTCCTGCAGGGCTTTGCCAATAAAAAAAGAAAAGGTCATCTAAACTACTACTTCAGGAATTCTTTTCTCAAATTTAGCATGTTACATTGATTCTCATCTGGCTCCTTTAAAGACAATGCTTTGAGGTCAAGTGGGATGGTTAGGATTTCTACCTTTTACTCCTACCACTCAAATTCTTTAAGTAGAAAATATGAATGCAGTTTGTTTCTTACTGAGGGTTGTTTACTTCAAAAAAGCAGAAGGATACAGTAAACAAGATGTTTACCATTTGTTTCAGGAAGTTCTCTATATCCAACATCATTTTTGTCTACAGGAACAACTAGGCCCGCTCCATGAAATGCTTTGGTCACCACCTGAATAAAGAGACAGAAAATGGAACATAGCACCATAAGACAATACTGTGACCTAAAAATAACTCACCTAATTAAACACTAACACCTGACTTCTGGTGGTCAGACCTAATATGGTGTCCTGGCTCCACGACATCAACTTCATTTCAGTTTATACTGCAGTTAATTTCAAGTACTTACGTTTGAAATAACTGGAAACTCCATTCCAGTCAAATTCTGACATCTAGGAACCCTTGTAGTCACTCGTGTAGCATTGTACTGCATTTGTTTAGTCCCCCCTACCCTAATTATTTTTGATAGGATTATGACAAACCTCTGTTATTATCATCCATATAATCCTTAATGGTCCTGTTTCTAACAGATCCAACCCAACTGTTTACAACAATCTTCCACTTAAAGCAGTTTTCTCTGTGCCCTCTATTTGTTTCAGTTTTTAGACTACTGTGCTTACTGGGTTTTTACAGTGGTGGTTTGTTCTTTTTGTTTTGCTTTTAACTGAATGCCAAGCTATGACTTACAAGAGTAAAGTGTTTTTATTTAATCCTGTTATTTGGAACACACTTGTAATAATCTTCCTTCTCTTGAAGTTTTACAGAGAGCTGATTGCCTCTGGAAATTTCTAAGTGAAGCATCCTTACTGACTAGAAGGATGAAAAACCACAAACAGGAAGCAAATGAAAAAGATTTAACAGAACTTAGTTCTCTCCAGTGGATGAGGAAAGTCGTACTTTCTTATCTCTCTGTTTCATCTTCAGGGTTTTTTGTTCCAGAGAATAACCCAGTTCTTTTGCTGTTCTTGTTAGCTTTTCATCTATGTCTTTCAAAACAGCATTTTTATTTTTATCAGCCACTTCCTTAAGTTTTTTTGACAAAAATAATCTGCAAACAGATGAAACATGTCAAGAGAACAAAAAAAATTAATAGCGTTTTAAACATTAAACCTCCAGATCTTAACAAGCAAGATTAGCAGTCCTGAGTTTATTTATACAGAGACTTGAAAATGAAAGCCTCTTAACAAGAGGCAGGAAAATAATTTGGCACAGCTAGTGCTAGCACACTTGGGCTTTTCTTATCTGTACCTGCATTACAATCTAGTTTATGCAATCTGCAGGTGCTGAAGGTTCTCACAGCCTCAGTAACTGTTCATCTGTCTATCTTAAGAATTCAGTTAGCTGTTTCTGTGCCATATATACCATTTGTCATCCAAGTCATGCACACAAATACATATTTATGAGCCTCCCCATGGTACTTTCAAAACAAATGTCCTCGTTTAACTCTGCACTGCACAAGGGTTCTTGTGCAGAAGCCATTCTTCAGTCTGCTCTCACTGACTGACACGTGTCTGTCCTTAGAGAGCTTTCCATTTTTAACCAGCAGGGATGAGATCAGTTGTTTACAGTCCTGACAAAGGAACATGTAGAGCTCCATGAATCAGACTGAACTACATATCCATGTGTTATCCTGCCAGAGGGCAGAAATGGTACTTCTTGCAGGTATTAATTATGTACAAAAAATAATGTATTTTTATGTAGGCAAGAACAAGAGCCAGATGCTACTCATCTACTATGACATGCAGATTTCCTTCACCACTGTTTGAGATGCCCTTTCTCTACTTACAAAGTATTTTAGCATACCCAGTGGATATTTTTTCCAATTTAGAGCCTGTCATTGCCAATATATTTAAGGAATGCCATAATTAACACTTATCTATTTTACTTCTGAAAGGAGAACACTGTCAAAAAGCCTACAAACACTTCTGAGAGAATCTTAAAACTTGCCCAGCAGGGGCAGAAAATAAGTGAGGGTTTCTTAAGAAAGACATATAATAAGTCAGCTTCATTATTCCACATGCCACCTCCCAACTAACCATTTGTCTCTATTCTTTTCTTTATAAATACAAGTAAACATGAACCTTACTTGACTGCAGCAAAGACATTATCACCAACTTGTGAAATCACACAACCCTTCTTAGCTTCATTTGCACCAACCCACACTGGGAGCTCATCCGGCACATCCCTATTGATGAAAAAGTGCACACAAAATAGTCAAGCTGCATCCATTTCTCCTTTTTCAAAGTACAACTAGATTTGCCTCCTTACCATGCTGCCATCTCCTTCAGAAACCTACCAAGAAACGCCCTTAGATCTAAAGCTCTAAAATCTTACAGCAAGCCTTGAAAAGAGCTCACACCCATATATGCAGAGAAAATATACATCCCCTTTTGGTCACTTGATTTTCCTCCCAGTATCACGGCAAAACTTAAAAGATTAGTGAGTGAAGGTGCTCTGGATGGCTGGAGGAGGTAGATTAATAAATATTTAAATCTAGTCTTCAACTTCTGTTCCTGAGATCTTTTTTAATAAAAAGAAAGCCATGTGTTAATATTCTACTACAAAAAAAGAAAGATTCTTGTTTGGTGATAGCATACAAATTATGTTTCACAAAAGAAGAGAAAAAAAGCTATGCATAATTATAGTGGAGCAAGAGCACACAGGAAATAAAATACCTGAAATATCCCATGTGATACTGTGTTCTGCTATCCCCAACAAGTATAGTCTGAAATTCTGGGGGATCATAGAAGAATCTCCAATGACAATTGAAGTTCACATCTGTTGATTTTGCTTTTTTGTGTTTTCCAGCAAGAATATCATATGGTCCAACCAGCTTAAGTCCAACACTTGACACAAGTGCATCTGAAAAGCAAACCATGAATTGATTAACGTTCACGTGCGCATCTAGACCAGGAAGTTCCTGTGTTGCTCAGTTATCAAAAGTTGCCATAAATTCAGTCAAACACTCGACAAGACAAGGAAACCTTGTCCACCAGACAAGGAAAGCTAAGACACTGTTTTGTCCAGATAGCTTTCATTCACAAGTTGTTATGCTTCTTGTAAGAAGTAGCCATCAACAGTCCAATGTCTGGATGGAGACTGGTTATAAGCAGTGTCCCTCAGGGCTCTGTACTGGGATCAGTATCGTTGAGTATTAATCTTTAATCTTTATCAATTACACAAGACAGGGGACCAGCAAACCTCAGCAGATTTGCAGATGACACTTCTGAAGGACAGGATACCACCCCGAGGGACCTGGAGAAGCTCAAGAATTGGGCCCATGGGAATCTCTTGAGGTTTAACAAGACCAAGTGGCACCTGGATTTGGGCAACCACTAGTATCAACACAGGGGATGAACAGACAGAGGAGTCCTGTCCAGAAGGACTTGGGGATGTTGGTGGATGAGAGGCTGGACATGACCCAGCCATGGGCACTCCCAGCCCAGAAAGCCAAACGTGTCCTGGGCTGCATCCAAAGCAGTGTGGGCAGCAGGGCCAGAGAGGGGATTCTGCCCCTCTGCTCTGCTGAGACCCCACCTGCAGTGCTGCATCAGCTCTGGGGTCCCTGCACAGGAGGGACATGGACCTGTTGGAGTGGCTCCAGAGCAGGGTCATGGAGATGATCAAAAGCCTAGAGCACCTCTCCCATGAAGATGGGCTAAGAGGGTGGTTCAGTCTGGAGAAGAAAAGGCTCCAGGGACTTCACTGCAGCCTTTCAGTACTTTAGGTATTGAAGGTACGGACAAACATTTTAGCTGGGCCTGTAGCAAGAGGACAAGGGGTAATGGGTTTTAACTAAAACAAGGTAGATTCAGACTAAATGTAAGAAATGTCTTATGATGCAGATGGTGAAACACTGGAATAGGTTGCCCAGAGTCATGGTGGATGACCTAGAAACATTTAAGGCTGGACTGGACTCAGCTCTGAGCAACCTGGCCCTGTTGAAGATGTCCTTGCTCACTGCAGAGGGTTTGACTAGGTCACCTTTAAAGGTCCTTCCAACCCAACCACGCCATGACTCTGAAAGATACTGTCATTTTTAGCGCACACAGAGATGCCACATTCTGTTATATAATAAACTTGAAGAGGTTGAAATCCAGATTTAGTAGTGCTTACACTGAGTCAAAAGTCTTTTCAACTGCTTGTCCCACCAGTGATGAGGCTGTGGGTGCACAAGGAACTGAGAGGGGATGCAGCTGGGACAGCTGATCCCAACTGACCAAAGGGATATTCCATAGCATATGGCATCATGCTCAGTATGACAAAGACCTGCTTTCCTGGAGATGGCTGAACACCTGCCTGCACATGGGAAGTGGTGAATTAATTCCTTGTTTTCCTTTCCTTGTGGCTTTTGCTTTCCCTATTAAACTGTCTTTAGCTCAACCCACACGTTTTCTCACTTTCACCGTTTTGATTCTCCCTCCTGTCTCACCAAGGGGGAGTGAGCAAGTGTCTGTGTGGTGCTTAGTTGTTGGCTGGGATTAAACCATGATACATGAGGAAACTTGAGTTCCATACTAAACATTTTAAAAGCACCTACAGGAAAGGCAGATTTAGACCACATTTAGTTCCTTCACATTGAGCAACTTCAGTAGTTACATTTTAGAAAGCTTGAAGTGCACATCTTGGTGATTATAGCCAGTGTTTTAGTTTACACTCATGTAAATATCCCCAACCTCAACTGAAAAACTAAAGCTTCATTAAAATACATCTGACCACCTCCAGTCTGCATGCCTTCAGGCTGCTTTTGGGAGTGAGCGTTAGAAGAGGCAAAATTTAAAACCTCACCACTTGGTTTCTCAGGATCTAGTTCCTCACAAAACTTCCAAAACTGGTAGAAGTCCTCAGGCAGTCTAAGCCGATAGCATGTTTCTGCTTCTTGGCAAAGACTATCAGGAGTAGCTGCCTGATTTGATCTTCTCTTCTTGACAGCTCCATTTTTTTCACTCTGTAGATTAAATAAAACAAAAACAAAAAATAAACAAACAAAAAACCAAAATAACCAACCAACCAAAAAACCCCCCCAAAACAACAAACAAACAAACTAAAAAAACCCCAAAACAAAAACACAAAACAAAACAAAAAAACCCCCCACCAACCCAAAACAGTGAATTTAGTTGCTTTCTGTCACCTCTACCAAACGGTTCTACAAAGCTTTTATATTATTTGAAGAACAAGGATTAGCTCCATTCGGGCATGTTTGTTAGTTAAAGCAGCATATATACGGCCAAGAACATCTGTTTTGGACAGAATCTATTAAAAGTGCAGTCTGACCTATGTACTAAACATGTCTGAAGTACCAAACTGCTACTTTGATATTAATGGGTCAATATAACCAATAGAAGCACTTCTATCAGTTAATTAAGCAAAGGAACAAGCAATCCCAAAGTTTAATTTAATTCTACATTGTTTTAAAATGACCATTTCTAATGACACTGCGGACACCATGCAATATGTTTACGTGTTTTACAGACAGCTGAAAGTAGGAATACTGTTCTGTCACGTCAAATTAAATAATACAGCAAAAATCTTCTAGTCCCTACTATTTGAACTGCTGTGTTATTCAACATCATGAGTACTGCAGTCTTCAGCGTAGCATTTGAAAAGTAGCTTAAAGGTGATGTTGCTTTTAAAAATGATGCAACGTGAACTGAAGAAAGCTAGGAAATGATCCCTATAAGCACACTCCACTGGAGCGGTGGCCTCAACCACCCCATTCCCACGTAAGTTTCCATAAATCGGTAGGAATCGCAACCCCCGCCCCTCCCCATTTTAAAAAATTAAAAGAGGGGGGGAAAAAAAAGCAACAAGGTTTCTTTCCTGTTCGTAGGAGCAGACGATGCGGCGGACACTTCACCACTGAAACAGGGCCGTCGCCAGGTAACCCGGGACACGGCTGCCCCCGTCCCCAGCGCGGTCCCGCCGGGATGACGCGGCGGCCGGCGGGCCCAGCACACCTCAAACGGGGCGGTCCCCGCCAGATGCCCGGGTGGAGGAGCGGCTGCCGCGCAGGAGAATGCGGGGCCCTGTGACGCTCCCCAAAGCCACGGAGCAAAACAGAACGAGGGGCAAGGAGACAGAGGACGGACAGACACGACAAGGCACCCGCGCCGATGCAGGCCGGCCGTCCCCGGCCGTGTCCCCGCTGTCCCCCGCCCCACCTGCTCTCCGGCCGCTCCCGCCGCGCCGTGCGGCCTCCGCTTCCCGCCACCTGCCATGCGCTCCCGCCGCCCGCATCCCGCG